>CM021105.1:407621729-407689030 GCA_007115665.2 Sequoiadendron giganteum | reverse complement strand
GGTATGGGGGTTGAGGGATTAGGGTTGAAGGGTTAAGGGTTGAGGGATTAAGATTGTAGAGGAGTTGAGGGATTAGGATTTGAGAGTTGAGGGATTAAGAGGGTATAGGGGTTGATGGATTAGGGTTTAAGGGTTGAGGATTAAGAGTTTAAGGGTTTAAAAGGGTATAGGGGTCGAGGGATTAGGGTTGAAGGGTTAAGGGTTGAGGGATTAATATTGTAGAGGATTTGAGGGATTAGAGATTGAGGGTTGAGGGTTGAGGGATTAAGAGGGTATAGGGGTTGAGGGATTAGGGTTTAAGGGTTGAGGGTTGAGGGTTGAGGTATTAAGAGGCTAAAGGGGTTGAGGGATTAGGGTTTAAGGGTTTAAGGGTTGAGTGTTAAGGGTTGAGGGATTAGGGTTTGAGGGTTGAGAGATTAAGAGGGTATGGGGGTTAAGGGATTAGGGTTTAAGGAATGAGGGTTGAGGGGTCGAGGGATTTAGAGGGTATAGGGGTCAAGGGATTAGGGTTGTTGGGTTTAGGGTTGAGGTATTAGGGTTTGAGGGGTGAGGGATTAAGAGGGTATGGGGGTTGATGGATTAGGGTTTAAGTGTTGAGGGGTTGAGGTATTAAGAGGGTATAGGGGTTGAGGGATTAGGTTTGAAGAGTTAAGGGTTGAGGGATTAATATTGTAGAGGGGTTGAGGGATTAGGGTTTGAGGGTTGAGGGTTGAGGGATTAAGAGGGTATAGGGGTTGAGGGATTGGGGTTTAAGGGTTGAGGGATTAAGAGGGTATAGGGGTTGAGGGATTAAGAGGGCATGGGGTTTGATGGATTAGGGTTTAAGGGTTGAGGGTTGACAGGTTGAGGGATTAAAAGGGTATAGGGGTCAAGGGATTAGGGTTGAGGGATTAAGATTGTAGAGGGGTTGAGGGATTAAGAGGGTATAGGGGTTGAGGGATTAAGAGGGTATGGGGATTGAGGGATTAGGGTTTAAGGGTTGAGGGTTGAAAGGGTACAGGGTTTGAGGGATTAGGCCTCACTTATCTCACAATCCCTCCTTGTCAGACCTCACTTACCTCCCACCCTACTTTCTTAGGTCTCTCCTTCCCACCCCCTCTCTCCCACTTTGACTCCCACTCCTTCTCTCAGGTGTCACCCTCCCAGCATCTCTCCCTCTCTCTCTCTTAGGTTTCTCCCTCCCACGCCCTCTCCCTCCCCCTCTCTCTCTCTCCCACTCCCTCTCTCTCTCACTCCCTCTCTCTCTCATTCCCTCTATCTCTATCCCACTTTGTGTCTCTCCCTCTCTCTCAAGCCTCTCCTTTTCAGAGGAACATAATTGGTGCTCTCCAAATTGGGCGAGCGCCAAATGGGTTTTACCTTGAAATGGTAAAAATAAGGCTTGACCACATGATTCAGACCCACATTCTCTTGTATTTGTCTGGTTCATCTCTTTATCAGAGTCAAAAACGCCTTTTTTTATGCAGTTGACTTCATATTGTACCAATATATGCTTGATCCATCACCTTTTTACCAGCAATCTGCATGGTAGACAACATAGAAGAATACATTTTGAAGTTTCTACATCATTTTACATTATCTGAGGTAATATATTCATTTTGGTAAATTGAAATGTTTGTATTTAGTATATTTGTTTGTTTTTGACAATATAAACTAAATTTCCTTAATGATTTTATTAATCATAACAATTGGACTTAGAATTCAACATTGAATTAGATGAGATTTGCATAAAAAAATTCAATTTTTATGAGTTTGAAGAACAAAAAAAATAAAAACATGACATTTACTTAATATAATTTACTTATGAATTCTATTTGCATTGCTTATAGTAGTCCATTTCCAACATGGCTAGTGGAATTCACCATATTTCATTATTTTTTCAACTAATTTGGAAAACCTAATAGCTTTCATCAATGTTAATGCAAGTGTCCATTAATTTTTTTGTTCCATAAAAAATTCAGCTTCATCACATGTGCTTAGATAAATTCAAGTGATTTGACATAGTTGAGAATGTTGATTGTCTTTCTAAGTTACCTCATTGCCAAAGAAATAGTGAATAATTATAAGATATAGCATCACAAACCCTTCTTTGAATCCATATTCTTCATGACTTTGTTGACAATCAAAAATTTGGTTTTGAGAAAAATAAACACAAGAGTCTCTAGTTTTCATTTAGGTGGCAACAATTTATACCCTAGGTTTGTGATGCAGAGCAGGGATACAAAACCTTCAACAATCATAATTAGATTAGTTTCAAACAATCTTCAATCTCAAAAACCTCAATTCAATGTTGAACTGACCAATTCACATGTAAAAAAAAGCAAAGATCATCCTCGAAATATTGTATTCATACAATAGTCACTCCTAACAAAATGAAATAAACTCAATATTACTAGAAACTCTAATCCATGAATTGTTCATCATAACCTTTATAAAGTTCAAGTTCAATAATGCTAGTCAAAAGACAACTTCAAAATCAGCGTTCCAAGCCTCTAGTGCAGGAGCACCTTGTAAGCTCAATTTTGTCAAAAATATCATCTTTATTTCAAGCATGGTCAAATGCTAGGATTTTAGTTAATGTTGGGTATATTGTGTTCAGTAAGGTCAATTAGACCATTTTATAATGTATTTGGAGCTAAGGGAGTTTAGTTGTGTCATAGCTTGCAATTTGGCTAAGTGTGGTCAGAAAAGTTGCTAAAAGATGCAAAAGTTGCAAAGTTTGAGGGAGTTGGAATGAAATAAAAATATTTTTAATAACCTTCAATGCCTCAAAGGAGAGGTTTTTGGTTGATTTGTACCCCATTTTTTATCAAGAAGAATGCTATTAAATTCTAGAAATTTACTAGTTTCTCTCACTTTTCTTGTTGTTGTACGACCTGTACGAACTCTAAGATGATATGAAACTTGTTGGATGTTGTAGATTAATGAATTATCTTTCATTTTCATCTATTTAGAGGTTCTAACTTTTTGTATAGCGAAAGTTATATTGTTTTTACTGTTGCTACCTACTTTCACAGTGTTCTTGGATTGAGGGGTTTCATTATGTAATTCGACCCATTACACCTTTTCTGCCTATTGTAACTTGTGGAATGGGTTCTCTAAATTTTAAAATACATTCCTAACCTATTTAGAATGTTGTGGGGTCAAGGTTGGGTGTTTGGGATAATGTTCTGGGACTGTAGCAGGGTCTTTTCATGGTGAAAATTAGGGCTTCAAGTGGTGTTTTGACAAAATGTGGGAAGGATTGTCCATGTAATGTATTATTCACCATGTGTAGGGTCTGGTAAGTGTGTTTGGTGCTTTGTATGGGTCTAGCAGTTCCGGGAGATAGGAGTTTCATTAAAACCCCAAGTATTTTGCTTGAAATAGAGGGTTTAGTGTATTAGGGGTCTAGAGGTCTTGAAACTAGAAACAAATCAGGAAATTGGAGGTTTTGACACATAAAATACTGTTGTTTGAGGATTTTGAGTAAATATGTAGTGTTTAAAATGTACCCTCTTTGTAAATTAGGCCAATTGAATAGCGTTTTCCAAGGTGGGTCTAGTGGAAGTCAATGTTGGTCCAAAGAAGTTGATGCTAGGGTTTACCTATGTTTTATAACTTGTAAATGGGTATCTTAATCATCCCTAAGTTTTTCAAGTGTTTTGGGAAATCTTGGTGAAAAGGCCCTTGAACCGGGTTACCTATGCTGCAAGGGAAAGCTTGGTAGAAGTTGGGATTTTCAGTTGAACATCTAATTTTTCTTTGGAATCTGATTGATTCTCATTGATTTTTTGTATTGAATGGTTTCCACCCCTCTCTGCATCAATATTTTTGTAAAATGCATTACTTACTTTTGTTCTATGTGTGTTTGTGGACATGTAGCATTCAAGGTCATGCCAAGGAAACGACCGAAGCCTCTAACACCAGAAGAACATGCAATTAAAAATGCAAGGAGAAGAGAATCAAAAAATGTAGCTCGTGAAGCAAAGGAATTGCAGCCCATACAACCATAAATTCCCGTGCAATCTAAGAGAGATGTCAAATTGGAAAAACAAAGGGCACGAATGAGGGAAGTTCATGGAAGGACAGGAATGGATACAAAAGTTGGGGGAACATCATCAACCATAGGTGAAGCTCAATGCACATCTCTAGTTGAAGACACATTTACAACAACATGTGGTTTTCCAGGTACATTGGAAATCACATCTCCAATTGAAGACACACCATAAAAAACATTGTGTTTTGAAAGTACATCAGCAAACACATCTCTATTTGAAGGAACTCCACAAACGACATCTCAAGTTGGAGGTACAACATCGTTTACATGTCAATCTCAAGGTATTTCATCAATTGCACCTCCAATTGAAGGTACATGATCTATCCCCGATGTTGTTGACCTTCCCAATATTGACACAAATTTACATTTGAGAACTCCTAGAGTTTTGCATAGAAAACCTACATTTTTTATTGATATTGATTCCAATTTTTTGAAATGGATGCCTAATAATATTCCAAAATGTACATGTCAAAGATATGTAGAAAGGATATGGAGTTTGTTTTTTGCGAAGCTAAGTGAGGGTGGAAGATGCCAACTATTTGTTGAAATGATGACACAACTCAAATTTAGGCCCACCATGAAGGCTCTTGGGCTAAGAGTTTTGAATGACTCAAGTGAAAATTCTATTGTAAAGAACTTGATGAGTGCATATGAGAGCGTGGGTTCCACCTCACACACGAAGGATAGTTGTGCCACACGACATGTGATGACAACAACATTGTTAAGCAGTCAAACAAGGAACAAGGTGAACCTTACAAAGGCAAGTAAGTCTTTGAAAATAAGTAGATCATCTCTAATGAGAGCCAAAGGAAGGCACGAAAGAGTGGAGGATCCAAATAGCAATGAGTTATGGGCATTTTCAGGTAGAGTGCCACAAAAAGACAAAAGAATTGCTCAAGGCTTGAGATCTTTAATTATGAATTATTGGAAGGATAACACAAGGACCTCTCCTAATCAAAGAGATGTTGTAAGAAGGATAATTGGTAGTAAAAACCGTGACCCACATCCAATGCATTATTTGGATACCACTCAAACCCAATTTTTTGCTAATTTTGTACAGAAGTTTCCTAAAATTAAAATATGTCAAAGGTATTTTGAAATGCTAAAGCCTTTTTATGTCAAAATAAATCACACACGCACTACTTGTTGTTGTAGGGTTCATATTGAGTTTTCTAACCATTATGATGTTTATCGACGTATATGTGTAGATATGCATACTGACAATGTTTTGCAGGAATGTAACATAATGCCTCCACCTAAATCGGCAAGGAAATTTTTGTCTTCCATTTTATGTGAAAGAGAGGATGGTCAAAATTTTTACAAAAAAATCATGTTTGGATGGCACATGTGATCATTGTGGTGGCATGCAACATTTTCCAATTTTCCAACACATGGCTAGTACACACACAATTGGAGACAAAATTGTGGAATTGGGCAAATATAAGACAGTGGCATATAGTCTAAAAGATGGGAAAGAAGCAAAGAAGTGTTAATTGGTCAATGATAAGATTCTAGTGTATCAGTTTATGGGAATTTTTTGTGATCGGGTGGTCTATGATTATGCAAGGCATACACACAGAGCACAATGGTTGGACTCACAGTTCAAGTTATGCAAGGACACATTTCCACTTCGTCATATTGTTTCAGTTGTTGAATTTGCTGAGAAATACACACTACAACCATATAACAAGGTGCAATCACAATACTACAACTCCGTGCAAGTTGCTATATTTGTGCATAAGCATTCATTCACGCAAATGATAGTATAGAGGAAAATAGGAAAGTATTGAGGGAGTATCACTTTTACATTTGTGATGATCGCACACATTCTACAGAGTTTGTTCAAGGTTGCTTTCAGATGTTCTACGTTGATCTGGCTAGTAGGGGCATATCATTTAGTCAGCATATCATATGGTTAGATAATTGTACATCACAATTCAAGAACGCTAGAATTTTTTACTAGTTGAGTAGGATGGATAGGATTAGTGGTGTTCAACATATGTGGAACTTCTCAAAGGTCGGGCATGGAAAGGGGGAGCATGATGGAGCAAGTGCATGTATCAAAAGAGCCCTAGAATGAGAAGAGTTAAAGTACACAAACAATGTAAAGTTGATAGATTCAAGATCAATTGTCTAGTGGTGCAATGGTTCAATAGG
The DNA here is from genome assembly GCA_007115665.2 of Sequoiadendron giganteum. NCBI lineage: Eukaryota > Viridiplantae > Streptophyta > Pinopsida > Cupressales > Cupressaceae > Sequoiadendron > Sequoiadendron giganteum. Next base: position 407,682,834 of record CM021105.1, on the reverse strand, counting down.
TCTAGGTAGTGAAGGTAATTCTTTAGTTCATAGATTTTTTCATTTAGTAGATGATACTAACATTGCAAAATATGAGGATTGTTGTACACTAACAGGATCGAGCGAGATACACTCTTTTAGAAGCTCCAATGCAGGTACATGGACTATCCATACAAGGAAGATGGCATGATTTTGTTATGCATGTACACTTCAATCATGGAATGATTGTGAGTCAACAGAGTGGTTTGACGAATGGTCAGTAAAAAATCTAACCCCACTTGACACTTATCAGCTCTCGACGGCTGTACAAATCATAGAGATGCAATCATCCATTGAATTTGATCATGTATCAGACCTACTAGAACCAGGTAATATATCTTACTTACAAGTTTTATTATATTGCTCAAGTAATAAATCTAACAAGATGAGCATATCACTGCAGGGCACGTTTATGTGCTGATCGCAGATGAAGACAATGAAGAGGGTACATATTATTACCTGTGTTGTTGTATCGAGGCCAAAAAAAAATTGGAGAGCCCAGTTATAGACAAAGAAAACATAGAATATCCTACAGGTTCGGTGGTTGTTATTGGAACATGGCTTCAAAGGTATCCAGTTAAGAATGTTGCAATTTGGTTGTTTGAGGACGTCGACACGTATCAAAAAATTCTTCACTATTCAAACCTTGTCATCACCACCAACGTTCATTTGATCAAATATAAGGGTAGACCTACGAACAAGAACTTGTGGAAAGTGTGTGAGTTTGACCATGAGGCAATACTCGACACATTAAAGAGTAGAGCAGACCCAGATGGTTCCCTAGATTGACTTGTAAGTATGCACATTGAATTTGTAAATGTAAGAATTGGCTATGAAGGTAGCCACCCAAGATCTAGAGGCCTAATGGAAGCATAAGCATAAGAGAGATAGAAACAATATGACAAGAATAAACTGTATTCTGCCAACAATGCATATAGAAATAATTCCTGTATCAATGTGTACAAATGTAGTAGAGACCCCTTGGTTATATAGCCAAGGTGAGAACATAGGAGGGCATAAGATTGTGACAAGTGTTGTAATCTTATGACATGAGACAACTGTGAAAATTTATCACTCCACCTAAAGTGGGAAAGTGATAATGTGATAAGTCCACCAAAGGTGGAAAATCTCCAACAACTCTTATGTGGTCCCTAAGTAAACTTAACTAAGGTGTAATGATGACCTAGGACAAGGTACAAAACAATTAATTACACCAACATCCCCCCGTAAGTGCAACTTAGGGAGAATGTACACACAATGCAAGATGGGTCCTAGCAATTGGGCCATGTTAGGTACCCATGTACAAATGCAATGCAATCTCTCATAAAGCGGAGAAAAGGAGAAAACCATGTGGGAAAAAACTCCTCCACAAAAGAGAGATGAAAAACAAGAGAAAATGCTCTCAAATGTATGAGAAGAACAAAACCCCTAGAAGAGGAAAAAGTCCCCCCAATAAGAGAGAATGAAGAAGTCAAGTGACTCCCTCAGATGAAACATCCCGCACCCCCAAGAGAGCTCGCAAATGATGATATGTACTCTCAGTGAAAGGTTTGGTGAAGATAGCAGGCTTACAATCAGCCATGTGAAACCGAGCTAGAAGATCAAGAGCATACTTGGGCTGAGAAAGAGAAATCCCAAAGGCTGACTGTGTGATCTCAATCCCAAGAAAATAGTGCAAAAGGCCCAAGTCAGTCATAGCAAATCTATCATGCAAAGCAGATTTGACACTTCCAATGATGGATGAGGTACTCCCTGTAATGATCAAGTCATCGACATAGAGCACAAGTAGAAAATGAGAGTCACCCTATCGCAAAATGTAGACATTCGGATCTGAATGACACTTAGTGAAATCTACGGAGAGAAGAAAGGAATCCATCTTGGCATATCAAGCCCTAGGGGCCTGTTTGAGGCCATAGAGAGACTTCCTCAATCTACAAACCAAAGAAGTATCATGTATGAATCCCTGTGGCTACTCCATGTAAATCTCCTCATGAAGATCCCCGTGAAGAAATGCACTCTTCACATCCATCTGATGTACAACCCAACCATGAGCTGCAGCAATAGCAAGTGTCAAGCAAATGGAGTCCATCTTAGCAATAGGTGCAAAGGTCTCTATGTAATCAACACCTGGAACCTATGAGAAACCTTTTGCCACAAGTCAAGCCTTGTATTTATCCACACTTCCATCCGCTGCATACTTGGTTTGATAGATCCACTTACATCAAACCATCTTTCTCCCCTTAGGGAGTGGAACTAAATCCCATGTATTGTTCCTCATCAAGGAACTATACTCTTCCTCCATTGTTGAATCCCACTCTGGAACTCCTAATGCTTCCTTGAAGGACTGTGGATCAGAAGCAGTAGCAATAAAGGCATGTGGAAAATCCTGATGTTGTGACTGAGTCCTTCGAGTATCTGAAGGATCCCCAACAAGAGAGCCTGCTGACTCAAGAGTCTGTCGAGCCCAATGAGGTCTAGTAGGAGATGAAGGATGAGGCTCCTCAATTGCAAGTGGACCCTGCCAAGGTGTGATCCTGCGAGTCAGAGTTGAGGGAGAATCATCATCTGAGTCACTATCGTCACTTTCCACTATGGAGGAAGGAAGAAGGATTAGAGGCCAAGCTAGGAGAGCTTTCCTCAAACTGAACACTCCTCTCAATGAATAGCTCATGTGTCTCTAGATCCAAAAGTCTATATGCCTTAACACCTTCAAGATATCCAACAAAGATGCAGGGCCTACTCTGAGGTTCCAATGCCTTGCGTTTTTCTGGAGGTATGGTGCCCAAGCTGGACAACCAAAAACTCTGAAGTGTGTCACAACCGGTTTTCTACCACACCAAGCCTCAAAAGGAGTCATACCCTTCAAAGCTTTATGGGGAACCCGATTTTGGATGTGAGTGGCACAACTGATAGCTTCTGCCCAAAATTGAGGACCAAGAGAACGAGCATTAATCATGCAGCTAGCCATCTCCTTAAGGGTTCTATTCTTCCTTTCAACAACACCATTCTGTTGTGGAGTGTATGCAACTGAATGTTGAATATCAATCCCCTCAAGAGTACAAAATTCCTCAAGTCTATTGTTCACATATTCCCTTCCATTGTCTTTGCGGAGAATCTTGACTTGTTTCCCTGATTTCTTCTCAACATGAGCCTTGAAGGCTAGAAATCTGTCAAACACTTCACTCTTGTGAACAAGAAAATAGACCCATGTGAAGCAGGAGTAGTCATCAATGAAGGTGAGGACATAGCGGGCCTTGCTGAATGATGGCACTCGAAATGGACCTGCTACATCACTATGAACCAATTGAAGAACTTCCAAAGCTCTCCAAGACTTCCCTTTGTCAAACTTCTCTTCTGGATGCTTACCCATGGAACAACCTGAACAAACACCTTCTAAAAAGCTGATTTGAGGGAACCTTGCAACCATATCCTTAGAGCTAAGCTGTTGAAGATAGCGGTAATTGAGATGTCCAAACCGCTCATGCCAAAGCTTACTATCTGCATTTGAATGAGTAAGCAATGCAGTAGAAGGAGACTTAGGAATAAAGTGGGAAAATGAGTAAAGCCGTGTGTTGGGATTGGCTTGTCCCACTGCAACCAAGGCATCATCCTTAAGTTCTTTGACCATGACTGAATCTAGTAGAAACTCAACTTTCTTTCCATCTCCAAAGTGAGTGATTTGGTAGATTGAAAGAAGATTGGTGCTCAAGTTAGGAATATAGAGAACACCTTCAAATGTTCCATCATCCATGACAACCGAACCTTTTCCTTTAGCATCCACTTGAGTGTCATCACCTATGAAGATGTGAGGTACCTTAGATGACTCCAAAGAAGAAAACTGCTCCCTTGTAGAACCCATGTGATGAGTGGCACCCAAGTCAAGTATCCATTGCTGTGAAGAACCTATAGTAGCCATAAAAGCTTTCCCTTTTCCTTTTGATTGTGAGGAAGTGGAAGGAGATGAATCCTTCTTCTTGTAGGTAGATGGAAAATTGATGTTGTTCTTCTTGATGATGTTAGTCAACTCATCAATTTGCTTTGCATGGCAATGATGCTCATCATGACCAAATCTCTTGCAATATGAGCAAGTTGGTCTCTCCTTTGTGCTTGAATTTCCCTTCTTAGGAGAAGGTGAAGAATTTCTTTGTTGTGGAGAGGATGATTGTGATTTATCTTGTTGTGTCTTTGGCTTAAACTACTTCTGCTTCTTGTTGGAACCCTTTCCTTGAGTCCCTTAATTCCCATGATTTGCCACCAAAGCTTTTGACTTTGAAGACTTGAGAATCCCCATGCTTATCAATTTTGCTTGCTCTAACATCAACATTTTTGTGAATGCATCAAATGATGGAAAAGTGAAAGAACTACCAACTGTCAAGCGAAGGGTTTGGAAGCTAGAAACAAATGTTGCATATTCTGATGGAAGTTTTCCCAACAAATTGTAGACCAATTGTGCATCCTTCTTATCAATTCCACAATCCTTAAGTTGTGCTCTTAACTCATTTGCTTTAGTGACATAGTCTTGGATTGTATCAAAATTCTTAGGATCTAACATTGTGAGATCATTGTCAAGCTGATAACCTCTAATCTCATCAACTTGGCCATACAATTGACCAAACTTTTCCCAAGCTTCTTTAATTGTTTTACACTTTTCAATTTGAAAGATTCAATCTTTTGATACATATTTCCTCAATGTTCCAAGAGCCATAGTATTTTTAGTGAGCCAATCCAAATGAGCATTAGGATCAATTTTAGGATCAAATGGTGCAACAATAGTTCCATCAATATAATGAGTTAATCCTTTTTCCATCAACTTACTCCAAGCATCAATTTTCCAAGAAGCATAGTTATGTGGAGTTAACAAAGGAAACTTAGGAGAACCCATAGCAGCAAAGAGAACAAGAGAGAGAGAGGCACAATCACACAAGACACCCCCCCAAATTCACTCAATCAAAGAACCCCCCCAAAAATGATGATTTGGCACTTTATACTTAGTGCGTTTACAATGGCCACTTGCAAGCCAAGAAAAGTGGGCTTCTGATTTTAAATGTTTTACAACAACCTTAATTAGGCAACAATAGACTCAAATAACTAATACAAAAGATCAAACTGAGATCTTGTCCTTACAAATGCCAAAATAGCCCAAAAATGACCAAGTGCTGAAAGTAAAATTTCTGATCACAATCACTACAAACTGATAGTACCACTGTGAAATTCAGGAAAAAGCATGCACTTTCAAAAAAAACGGCACCTGAAAAGGAGTTCGTATGAGCCTGAAAAGGAGTTCGTATGAGCCTGAACGGAGCCCCGGAAGTTGCAAAAACGGTGACAATTTAGCTACACTTGTGAAAAACTCAATTTTCTGGAAAATCCATGCATCAAAACCAGAAACTGATTACACCACCATGTAGAGCACAAAAAAATAGCCCAAATAAAAAGAAATTCTCGAAAAAACGAGTTAAAATGAGCAAGATATCTGCATTTGAAGATGGACTGCAAATTCAAAAATGCAAATGGAGAGGGGTCTACCAAACTTTTGAAAACTGCTGACGTATTGTTGATGTCAGAAACCTATGAAGTTAAATTTGACGGCCAGGGGGCCGTCACCGTCACCGTCGGTCTCTCGGAAAAAACCTCCGGAATATCCTATTTTCCCCGTCGGAAGTCTTTTGGGTGTCGGAATATTGACGCCGGTTATAAGAGTGAGAACCAGCCGCGTGGAGGGGCCCATGTGGGGAAGGTAGGCTAGTGGCCTCCTACCATGTAGAGCCACGAGGATGCCCCGTACTTCACGGTACTCTGCGGATGGCTCTCTGCAATTATGACGATCCGTACGGCCGAGGAGGAGAAATTTTTCCCAGATGGCTCCGAGCAAAGTTGTCCGATTTTGACGAATTGACAGTCAATATTAGGGTTTTTGACCCTTCTGGACGCAATGGCAGTGTTCTTTTTGGCTGAAAATGCTCCAAAATTATGGCTACCTCCTGGATCTGGCAACCACCTCCGATCTTCAAACCCTTGTAGATTTGGCCTCCAATGTCCAACTGAGACGAAACAAAAGGCAAATCTGACTTTCTCGGACACTCCGAATGCAATGGTGAGCTCAGATCTAATGCAACAAGCTCCCAAAATTCACCTGCAATATAAAGCCAAAAATGGAACCCCCCCAAAATCTGGTATTTCTATGAAGAAAATGCAAGATTGCACTCAAGATCTCCCCAAAATGGCAATCCAAAGGCACTCCAAAAGCTCTAATACCATGTAAGAATTGGCTATGAAGGTAGCCACCCAAGATCTAGAGGCCTAATGGAAGCACAAGCATAAGAGAGATAGAAACAATATGACAAGAATAAACTGTATTCTGCCAACAATGCATATAGAAATAATGCTTGTATCAATGTGTACAAATGTAGTAGAGACCCCTTGGTTATATAGCCAAGGTGAGAACATAGGAGGGCATAAGATTGTGACAAGTGTCATAATCTTATGACATGAGACAACTATGAAAAGTTATCACTCCACCTAAAGTGGGAAAGTGATAATGTGATAAGTCCACCAAAGGTGGAAAATCTCCAACAACTCCTATGTGGTCCCTAAGTAAACTTAACTAAGGTGTAATGATGACCTAGGACAAGGTACAAAATAATTAATTACACCAACAGTAAATCCATGTTATCGATCGCTCTTTTGGACCAACACCTTGCAATAAGGCTTTTTCACCATTACTGTTTGATGTCATATGCATTTACGACTGTCATTGATCGTTTTCTGATTGCGACTATAGGTAATACTGAAGTTTATCAAAGTATATAAGAAAAGAACAACATTGATTGTAGGTGCAAGAGTTCAGTGGTATGAGAAACATCGGTTGCTGGTGCATTTTCTAGTTGTCAATCTTCTCTTTCTTTTCTATCTCCTAGATTTATCGGATTCTTATATGCTACATGTTTTATGTTAAGCCTCTCAATGATATATTTGAAATTTACATGTAAGGTCATTAAGAGATGATAAATTAGTGAAGGGGCACATCACCATTGTAGGACCTTCAATTGACCTCCTTATCTAACATGCATGAATGTGATAGTAGGTCTTGTCAACTGTATGACTGGCATTATTTAGTTATTTCTCTTTTAATGATTTTTATGTGAGTCTATGTTTAAGATTGAGAGGCTTTTGCGGGTTTTTTGTGGACCAAATTCCTATGATACTACACAACTACATCTAGAGGCTACTACCCATGTGTTTTGTAGGGAGTAGGGGATGTACATGTTTTGAACCATTTTGGAATGCAAATAGCTAGGCCAGGTGAGGTGGAATGAAAAAACGAAATTGGGCAGCAACTCCTTTTGTTTCTTCTCAAGTACAATATATTTCATGATTTGTGTTGGAAATGGGAGGATTATTTCCCTGCATGTATTGATACAAGTATTGACAAATGAAAAGATTTTCAAGATGTTCTTCCATCACTATTGTAATATTTGTCATTGACTTAGTGTATTTTTTGATATATTAAAATCATGAGAAATTAATACATGCAAATGTGTATATTCCTTAATATATGCCTCAATTAAATGTGTATATTACATTTAAAATTAGTTGTAATGCTTCATGGTTTACATTTAAAGTTGTCTTCATTGAATTCCTCAAAACTCACCTATTGACATATGTTTCCCTTGCAACAGTTGGAAATCAATTTTTTAGACTTTTGGCCTAAATTTTCCAAAAAACTTAGGAAACTAATCATGGATTCAAATACCCTTCTAGAAGATTAGAACTCCAAAACAAGTGAACATCAAAGAAAAATCATAAACATTCAACCTCTAAATATTTCAAAGCATGATTGGGTCTATACGGTCTGTACAACAACAAACAATTTTGAAAAATAGTGAAAAAACTCAGAAAATGCACCAAAAAAACGTGGTATTCTTATTCTATGAGTTTATTACACCTTCAACAACCTTGATTCGAGCCTAAGAAGGCCTCTTATAACACTTATAGGCCATAACCATCTTAAATAGACTCCTTGAGGTTTTCATGTCACCCATACCTTGACTTGTTGTCCTTTCAGACTGTACTTTCATCATTATTGACCTCCAAACTGTTAAAGATTGACCCTTCCTTAAATGACTGCCCTCTTCTATGATTATCCTTTCCATGGTGATTATTGACTATGACTATGTAAACTAACATGTGTACATGCAATCCATGACCATATTGAAGCATTCATTGATGACAATCCTAGTTCTCACAGCCATAAGGAGATCATTAAGAGTATACAGCCTGTTAAGACTGTCATTGAGGATAAACTACAAATATAAAGAGTTAATTGAAGACTCCACATTCATAAGGACCTATTGTTTCATACACAACCATAGCTCTTGGAGTCTCGAGACACTGACTAACATAGACTTGAAATTCATAGGACATTGACTGTGGTGAGTGAATTTGATTGTCAAGCACTTTATAGTCATACACTCACTATACTTAACTACTGATCACTACTAATTTCTAATCTGTCCTTTTCATTTACACATTTCCATGTATAGTTATCCTTCACTATTCCCTTGTGTTCATAGATTCATGATGCTTGTCTTAATTAATAACCTTCCTTTAAATCTATCATCCTTTGATGAAATGATGAATGTCTTCATACCTCACTTCCCTTGACATTGTCAATTAACTGTACATTTGTTTGTTTCCTATCCAATTCTAGCTCTCCTAAATTGGATCTTTTCAATACCTTGATAATAAGGAAATGACTAACCTCAAAGAAAGGATATCCAAAAAGGGCATCATCTGCATTACCACTTATAGAAACTACATCATTTATTGTTGCACCCTCCTTGCTAAATTAAGACCACGGTTTATTAATCCTTGGCTCTAGTTTTATTCCTTGAAAGTGCAGAAGACTAGCAAGAAACACTAGATTATATAGCCTAAAAGCCACAAAAGAAAATATTATATTCATCTAAAGATTGTCTAACCTCATTCACAAAACCTTCTGATGGAATTTCAAATACCCTAACCAACTATTAGCAATGATCTTCCTTGAAATCCTGAATGGTCCCTCTATCTGAACATCTGGGGTTTCTTCAATCTGTGTTATCTCTTGATGATTTGATATGTTGCTGCTATCTTTTTCCAATTAATTGTCATATGCCATCACTTCACTCCTTTTCAGTATCAAATCTACTCCTTTTAGTTTATTGGCATAGTCCCTTTTGATCTCTACCTATTAGACATTGTCCTTTCCCTTATATTCTCTTTTGTCTCTACCTATTAGACACTATCATACTTTATTCTATTTTACTATCATCACAGTCCTCAACTTTGTGCAATAATTTTTAGTGGAAACATTTTCCTGGACAATCCATTTTTTCGATCATGATGTATTTTATCTAGAATAATGGTTGATTGTTAAGCTCCCCAAAAACTAAACCTACCTCAGCTAAGTCATTTGGAACAACCTTTCGTGCAAGTTCTAGCTCTATGTTTACACTAGCCTTAGCACTCTTTCTCCAGCCTTTATTGAAAATAAATGCTTGAATGAGCTTATTACATGTTGCTCTAAGCATCAAAAACCTCATCGTTGTTTTTAACTGCTTCAATCTTCCTTCACTTGTCTGGTATTTTTGCAATCTCAAGTTTTAGGACACAAAATTCTTCATAGTGACCTAAACTTTTTAAAGTTGAAAGCCTCAACTTTGTTACCTGACATTCCCAAATCAGTGAAAGAAAACAAGGGATTTGAAATTTTATCAACTCTAAGCTCTGTATGGTATCCTTTTATCTTTGTTATTGATTTGCTCTGTCAATGTCTACATGCCCTCTTTAAAATATTTAGAAAGTAATACTATTAGCAACATAAGCATGGTGGTTGTGGTATCTCCTTATAAAAGATATAAGGGTTCTTACAATAAGAAAAACACCAGACTTGTCAAAATCACCTCTACGTGCTTGCATGTACTAAAAATGATGATCTCCAAGGCTGCACAAGCTTTCTCATACTTCCTTTACTCATCATATATGCATTTCCACGTGAAACTGCCCTACAACAATATGAGTGTGGACATTGCAATACCCCTTTTGATGATGGAAATTAAATGTAGAAGTGTGAGAACTGACATTAACTTCTTTGTAGTCTTCCATTTGAAAGCTTGTAGCACATCTAACTACCATGAAAGCTCGAAAATCTGGTAGAAGAGACCTAAAAGGTAACAAAACCCTAACGTCTCAACTCAGTCTTTATTAAATTCAATCATAACAAAACAACCTACTCATGCATGTGAATTTGACTCATTCAAGGCATTAGAGACTAACCTCTTACAAATAATAAAATAAAAGGTTGTTTTGACCCAAAAGGATTGAACATAGACTAACAATTGTAATTGTTTGGATCTACCAATTCATCCCCCCTCTCAGTTGATTGTGTGCCCTTCACCCTTGGCCTTTCCATTATTATCATAACTTTGAAGAAAAATATCAAAAACTACTCCAAGTGCCTAACAATGATATTGCCTCACATTCATCATCCTATATTGATCCATCCACTTTAGCCTCATCATCCACCTCACATAAATCCTTTCCAAATATCAAGGTCCAAATACAAGACAAGACAAGAGTTGTAGAGACTATGGTGTTAAAGGGTATTTTTATATAGGACAACTCCCATCTTCTCTTAAGACATATGGAAAACCATAACACATAGAAAAAATCCTCTTCTATCATCAAATTTGAACCCATGGTTATCTCCAAGTGGGGAGAGCTAAACAAAGAGGTTATAGAGGAAGACATCTCCAAATTGTTGTACCAATATGAGAAAGAGAAAGCAACCCTACCAATAGATCAATGTGGTAAGGGTTTCCAAGTCATTAAGAACATGGGGGATTCACATGACATGGTAGCCTTGGTCTACATCAACAAGGAATAAGATAACCCATTTTTCTAGAGAAATGACAAAAATATCAAGGGCTTGGGTATGGTTCATTATACGTTACTCCTAACATCGAGAGTACCCCTAAAATCATATTGCTTAGGGTTGACAAGGTAGGGTCAGCGTATGCCTCATATAAATCGATGCAACCTAGGTCATCTCTAACATACCTTAGGGTATGACATTCAACAAAACAACTACTATGGTTTAACCGACTCGATCCCTTAAGGGTACAAAGTGCAAAAGGCCAACAATATTTGATAGGGTATTACTCATAAAGTGTGGTGATTAAAAAATATTTGTCTAAACCTACAAGATCATGTTGGGCCCCTCTACAATAACCTCTCTCGGTTTTCACTATCTCAGCGGCATTTTCCTGTGTTGGCGAATTTTCACTCGGGGAAAAAGTTGTCAAATGCAAGTAGTTGAAAGTTGCAAAGTGGTGCAACTTTCGTTCTGCAGCTCGTGTGACCAAATGAACTATTCCAACATGTCCGGGTGGGTATTTTATGCTAGGAATGGTCCTCTTTCACACCCAAACATGCGAAATTGCTTTGAGCTACGTTCAACCGGATCAATCCCTTAAGGGTCCAAAGTGCAAAATGGCTGTGAACTTCAGCATGATATTACTCAGGCACTGCGATGCTTAGAAACTTATCATCTAAACCTATGAGATCATGTTGGGCCCCTCTACAATAACGTCTCTCGGTTTTCTCTATCTTGGCGGCATTTTCCTATGCTAGCGAATTTTCTCTTGGGGAAAAAGTTGTCAAATGCAAGTAGTTGAAAGTTGCAAAGTGGTGCAACTTTTGTTCTATAGCTTGTGTGACCAAACGAACTATTCCAACACATCTAGGTGGGTACGTTTATGCTAGGCATGGTCCTCTCTCGCACCCAAACATGTGGAATCGCTCTAAGCTACGTTCAACCAGATCGATCCCTTAAGGGTCCAAAGTGCAAAATGCCTACGAACTTCAGCATGCTATTACTCGGACACCACTACGCTTAGAAACTTATCATCTAAACCTATAGAATCATGTTGGGCACCTCTACAATAACCTTTCTCAGTTTTCACTATCTCGAAAGCATTTTCCTATGTTGGCGAATTTTCACTCAGGGAAAAAGTTGTTAAATATAAGTAGTTGAAAGTTGCAAAGTGGTGCAACTTTCGTTTTGCAGCTTGTGTGACCAAACAAACTGTTCCAACGTGCTCGGGTGGGTATGTTTACGCTAGGAATGGTCCTCTTTCGCACCCAAACACGCGGAATCGATTTGAGCTACGTTCAACCGGATCGATCCCTTAAGGGTCCAAAGTGCAAAATGGCTGTGAACTTCAGCATGCTATTACTCAGACACCATGATGCTTAGAAATTTATCGTTTGAACCTATGGGATCACGTTGGGCCTCTCTACAATAACCTCTCTCATTTTTTGCTATCTCGAATGCATTTTCCTGTGCTGGCGAATTTTCACTCAGGGAAAAAGTTGTCAAATGCAAGTAGTTGAAAGTTGCAAAGTGGTGCAACTTTCATTCTGCAGCTTGTGTGACCAAACGAACTATTCCAACGCGTCTGGGTGGGTAGGTTTATGCTAGGAACGGTCCTCTCTCACCACCAAACACGCAAAATCGCTCTGAACTACGTTTAACCGAATCGATCCCTTAAGGGTCCAAAGTACAAAATGGTTGCGAACTTCAGCATGCTATTACTCGGACATCGTGATGCTTAGAAACTTCTTGTCTGATTGGAAAAAATTGAAAATTTTGCAAAAAATTCTTTTAAAACCTATTAAAAAATGCAAATAAAATCATGCTAATTTTCATGTGAAAAGAAACAATGAGACCATAGCTTGTTGCTTACTATTATGCTTTGATAGAATTTTTCCAAGCATCCATAGCTTGTTCGAAAGCACCTGTTTTAGGCGTTTAGCTATAGTAGAAAGGCAGTGAACTATTTGATGAAATGCTCTAGTAGATATGTATGAAAAATGGCATACCATAGACAAGGCAATGAACTATTTGAAAAGATGCCTCAAAGAAATGTGTTCTCATGGTGATGGAATACCATGACAGTCCATCACCATAGGCATTCATCATGGCATTCCATCACCATGAGACCACATTTATTTGAGGCATATTTTCAAACAATTCACTGCCTTGTCTTTGGCTTGTCATGGCATTCCATCACCATGAGACCACTTTTCTTTGAGGAATTTTTTCAAAAAGTTCAATGGCTTGTCTATACTATTGCTTACTATTGTGCTTTGATAGATTTTTTCCAAGCATCCATAGCTTGTTCGAAAGCATCTGTTTTAGGCTTTTAGCCATAGCAAGAAGGCAATGAACAATTTGATAAAATGCTTTGGTAGACATATATGAAAAATGTCATAGCATAGACAAGGGAATGAACTATTTGAAAAAATGCCTCAAAGAAATGTGGTCTCATGGAATGCCATGACAAGCTAAAGCAATTGGCAGCTGCTCCTAGTTATTAGTTATGCAATGTGAAGTAATTGCATAACTACTTAGGTTGACTTTGTAAAAAGCTATATTGTAATTGAAATTTTGTCATCTATCAGCATCTAGTTATTCATTAAACTCTTTATTTTATTTGCTCTCTATATCTCTATGCTATGGAAATGCCTTTTGATTTCAAAAAAGATAGTTTTTATCTCTTGTTATGCATTTTTTTATGTTCTTTTATCTCTTGTTATAAAAAGGAGCAGATATACAATGTTAAAGAAGAGTGAAAGCATGGTGCAAGAGCACCCAGATCATGTAATGCCTTCAAAAGGCTAATTTGTCCAATTTGTATGTTCAAGCCAAAATTATGTGTCAAGGCCTTGTAATGGCTAATTTTAATGTAATCAAGTCATAAAATAAGTCACTAGGAGGTGAAAATATAAAAAAATGCAAATAATACAATGTTGTTAAAAAGTAATCATAATGTAATTATGCAGCAAGAGAGAGCATAAATCAATGACGATTAAGAGTTAAAAGGGTAGTTGCACTAATGAGAAGTTAGAAAAGGTAGTTGCTAAGAGGGAAAAATTTATAAAAGGCATTGTAAGGCATGCAAAAAGGGGGCTGGTATTCTTGTAACCAAATTTTGAATGAAAACTCCTATTTTTCTATTAGCAACACTCTCTCCTTTATTTCCATCTGTGTATTGATAGTCAAGAATTCAAAGAGATATTTTTGGTGTGATATATGTTAGGAAGAATTTAAATTCCTTTTTAAATAATCTGGAGGTCAGTTCTTAAGAAACAAAAGTAGAAAAAACAATTTCTTGTGTCTCGAGTAGAGTTCTTTTTAGAGTGGATTTGAGAGTCTAATAGAGCATTTCATCACTACTCCACCAATGTAGGCCAAGTAGATTGGTGGAGTAGGTTAATGTTAGGGTGTTTTGAATGTTTTTTATGATTTTAGGTATAGGGGAATGAAAGAATGCTCAGATGAAGTTGTCATTACACACAGAAATTGAAGGTTTCCACACAAAATTTGATGCTATAGTCATGCATAATGAATAAATAGAGTTTTCCATGGCTTGAGAATGGTATAGATGATGTTTGCAGGTGTATTTAAAGGTGTTGGAAGATATGGCACGTTGGTAGAAGATGTGGAAGGTGATATTCCAAAAAACCCTTATTATTTTGCTTGCAAAGCCTATATTCAAGGATTTTGATATGTAAATGTTTTAGTGGATCTAATAACTCTTGAAAATGATGGAATTCTGAGTTTGGAGGTATGAAAAAAGACCATTTAAGGTTGGTTAGTGATTTGGAGATGATTTTTTGGTAGTCACCTTGCAAATTTGGCCCAATTTGTGGCTGGGAGCAGCGTATCAGACCAGTTTTCTGATGTTTCTCTCAAAAAAAGTGGAAATATTTTTGTGATGTGTCTAAATAATTTGTAATGGGTCTCCAAAACTATATAAATCTTATGTTAATGCAAAGATGGTAGAGTTGTATCACCCGATTTAGGGCTTTGCTAACCTACAAGGAAATTGATGAAATGAGTGTTAAAACAGAGGCCAGTGGTATTTGTGATTAGATTTGTGATGTAACTACTTAAATAATGTTTTCAAAGGTATTTCAATGATTTGGGAAAATGTTAAAGGTTAAGGTTGTTGATTTGATGTTTAGACTAGGGTGGAATCTTGATGAAGAATGGTGTTATGACTGTGAAAATCAGTAAATCTGATAACTCAGAGTTATGTGAATATGTTATTGGTTTGTTTCTATTAGAAGCATGATGATTATGAGGCTCTTGTAAGTCTGATAATAGTTTGAAGGTAAGAATGTATCTATTAGCCTTGGGGAGTGTGAGTTGTATCAAGGAGGTTTTGGTGAATATTGAAGTATTGGTTGGTTCCATGCCTATGATCGGGTTTTTTTGTTAAGATCAGTCAATTAGATGTTGATAATGGTCTAGAATATGATTTTGGTGATTTGGGAAACTGACATGTTGTCTTGGAGTGTTATAAAACTGAAGAAATCAAGTGAATTTGAAGAGAAATTGATGAAAAGTTTAGTAAACAAGTTGTTTGTTTAATTTGATCTTCTCCTGATTCTGTTTGGGATTGAAATCCCTTGAAGAAATGATGGTGTTGAGGAGTTTTATAAATTGATATTAAATTGCAAAATTTAAGACAAAGGGAGATGGATATTAAGTCTTATACTGAGGAGTTTTATAAATTGAGTTTAAGATTTGGTCATCATGAGAATGAAGATGAAAATATTGCTAGATATATTGGTGGTTTAAGTTTAAACGTACAAGATGAATTGGTTTTGGCTAATCCTAGAACTGTAGAGGACTGTTATCAAATGGCAATCAGGGTGGAGGAGAAAATGAAGAGAAGGCAAGACAAAGCAGCAAGAGGAAGAGGCAACACTTCTAGAGGAAGAGGATTAAATCCTAATTTCAAGGCAAACAATGAGACTCAAGGAGATGACAAGAAGGACCAAGATCAATTTGATTCTAGAGGTGGATGGAGAGGTTTAAGGGGCAGATTTAGTGGAGGAAGAGGCTCCTACCAGTTCTCAAGAAGATGCTACACTTGTAACCAGCCTAGACATCCAGCCTTCAAGTGCCCTGAAAAGCAAGGCTCAAGTTCCTATGGTGGAGAGAGGAGGAATCAACTAGTGCATGAGGATGAAGAAAGTGTGACCTCACCTATGGTGAACCTTACATCTGAAGTTGGAGAGAGTTTGATGATTAGGAGAACATTGCTCAAGGCACCAATCTTTGAAGAATCCCCACAAAGGAAATCACTCTTCAGAATCAATTGCAAGGTACAAGGTAAAGTATGTAGGATGGTAGTGGATTCAAGTTCAACTAAAAACATGGTTTCTTATGAAATGGTGAATAAACTAAATTTGAAAAGAATCCCCCATGGCTTACCTTACAAAGTATCTTGGTTAAGTGATGGTCAATCTTTGTTAGTAAATGAGCAAGCTATTGTAGATTTCCAGATTGGTGAGTATAGGGATAGTGTTATTTGTGACATTCTTCCAATGGATTGTTGTCACATACTCCTTGGAAGACCATGGCAGTATGATAGGTGTGCCATGCATGATGGGAAAGAAAATAAGTATACCATAAGGAAGGATATCCATACGTTTGTTTTGACTCCACTTCTAGAGGATGTGAAAGGGAAAGCCAAAGTAATCATGTGTGGGAACAAGGAGCCTGTAGGTGTTGTGAGGGAAATCAAAAATTCTGGTTTTGGGAACCATTATAGGTCTGGTAATACAGGGGCAGTGGATATAAGAATTAATGTAGCAGCAAAGGAGGTAATGACATCGGGTTTGTGTGAAAGTCTTATGGTGGGAACCATAGAATGTCCTGTTCTTGTAGATGTGAGAGTAAAGAAAGCAAGGTTTGTAACTACAGAGATAGATAACATTGATAAAATAGTGAAGAAGGATGTCGGCAGTGTGTTGGCATTGATGACAGGGGTACAAGGACAACTTCTTGTTAAATGGGTAAAATGCTGAGTTTTGGAGATTTCAATGAACCTGACTTGGAGATTGTTTTTAAATTGCCATTGTATGAATGTTGAGAGTCTTTGTAGGGCCTTGGTGGAGATTTGTTGTTATTTTGAAAGATTAAAGGTTTGAAAACCTTGAGGGTGAGTTGATGCCTATTAGGCTAAATCATTATGAAGAAGAGTTCTTTGACTAAGAATTGGCATTTCCATTGTTGTGAGTCTTCTCCACCTTGGCTCTGCATCAAAGCACAACTAAATTTATCATTTCAAAGCAATTTTTTTGATGCATTTTTTCAAGCAGTTCACTACCTTGTCTATGATATTGCTTACTATTATGCTTTTGATATATTTTTTCAAAGCATCCATAGCTTGTTCATAATCACTTGTTTTAGGTTTTTAGCCATAGCAGCAAGGTAGTGAGCTATTTGAGAAGATGCTTTGGTAGACATGTATGAAAAATGTGGTAGCATAGACAAGGTAGTGAATTGTTTGAAAAAATTTCTGAAAGAAATGCGGTCTAATGGTGATTATTGTCATTGCATTCCATCACCATGACACTGCATTTATTTGAGTCATTTTTTCAAACAGTTCATTGCCTTGTCTATGCTATTGCTTACTATTATGCTTTGACAATTTTTTTCCAAGCATCCATAGCTTGTTCAAAAGCACATGTTTTAGGCTTTTAGCCATAGCAGCAAGGCAGTGAACTATTTGATGAAATGCTCTGGTAGATATGTATGAAAAATGTCATACCATAGACAAGGCAATGAACTGTTTGAAAAGATGCCTCAAAGAAATGTGTTCTCATGGTGATGGAATTCCATGACAGTCCATCACCATAGACATTCATCATGGCATTCCATCACCATGAGACCACATTTATTTGAGGCATATTTTCAAACAATTCACTGCCTTGTCTATGGCTTGTCATGGCATTCCATCACCATGAGACCACTTTTCTTTGAGGCATTTTTTCAAAAATTTCAATGGCTTGTCTATGCTATTGCTTACTATTATGCTTTGATAGATTTTTTCCAAGCATCCATAGCTTGTTTGAAAGAATCTATTTTAGGCTTTTAGCCATAGCAAGAAGGCAATGAACTATTTGATAAAATGCTTTGGTAGACATATATGAAAAATTTCATAGCATAGACAAGGGAATGAACTATTTGAAAAAATGCCTCAAAGAAATGTGGTCTCATGGAATGCCATGACAAGCTAAAGCAATTGGCAGCTACTCCTAGTTATTAGTTATGCAATGTGAAGTAATTGCATAACTACTTAGGTTGACTTTGTAAAAAGCTATATTGTAATTGAAATTTTGTCATCTATTAGCATCTAGTTATTCATTATGCAATGTGAAGTGATGCTTTGAGTTTGAAAGATGTGCAATGCATGAATATAAACTAAAAAAATCTATTTTCTACATTTCATTAGTTAAACTCTTTATTTTATTTTCTCTCTATATCTCTATGCTATGGAAATGCCTTTCGATTTCAAAAAAGATAGTTTTTATCTCTTGTTATACAATTTTTTACGTTTTTTATCTCTTGTTATAAAAAGGAGTAGATATACAATTTTAAAGAAGAGTGAAAGCACAACTAAATTTATCATTTCAAAGCAATTTTTTTGATGCATTTTTTCAAATAGTTCACTACCTTGTCTATGCTATTGCTTACTATTATGCTTTTGATATATTTTTTCGAAGCATCCATAGCTTGTTCAAAATCACTTGTTTTAGGCTTTTAGCCATAGCAACAAGGCAGTGAACTGTTTGAGAAGATGCTTTGGTAGACATGTATGAAAAATGTGGTAACATAGACAAGGCATGGAACTATTTGAAAAAATATCTCAAAGGAATTTGGTCTCATTGAATGCCATGATAAGAAAATGCAATTGGCAGCTACTCCTAGTTATTAGTTATGCAATGTGAAGAAATTGCATAACTGCTTAGGTTGACTTTGTTCAAACTATATTTTAATTAAATTTAAGGCATCTGTCAGCATCTACTTATTAGTTATGCAAAGTGAAGTAATGCTTTGACTTTGAAAGATGTGCAATGCAATGCAATCAACGACATGAATTTAAACTACAAAAATCCATTTTTTACAATTCATTAGTTAAAATATTTATTGTATTTGCTCTTTATATCTCTATATGCTATGGAAATACCTTGCAATTGTATTTAAAAGGCTTAATAGGTCAGTTAGGTGGTATTTGCAAAATCAAGTTGTGAATGAATGGTAATTAAGAGCAAAATTGGCAAATTGCCATCTTAGAAGTCTAACAAAGGGTGGTTATGGTGGTTGATCAGCTCAAGGGGTAGTTGGAAGGTGGTATCAAGATATATTGTTGTAATACCCCAAGTTGAGGGTTGATTTTGTTTAGTTTCTAATAAGAAAATATACTTTTGAAAACGTTGATCATTGGTTTTCTTTGTTTTCCTAAATTTTCTTTGCCTTGCACAGGCCCATACAAGTCTATCATGACTTGAGGCTTTGGATACTTGATTGCATATGTGTTCAATCTCTTTGCATTTGTTTTGAAGGTTTAATTCCACCGTTGGTGTGTGTGGGATCAGCAAACTTGGTTACTGCTTTGTTTTTTGTGTCAAGGGTTTTGAGGGCAACACCATGACACATTAGCCAGTCCACCTACTATTCTGACCCTATGGCTTAGTGGATTAGCCTGTACCATGATTAGTTTGGTGTATGAATACTTTGGAGGCTGAGAGAATGAATAAACTCAGTGGGGTGTGAAGTTCTAATGTTGTTCAAGGGTGTTTCCACCATGAAAGTAAGGAACTCAAGTAGTGAATTTGAGAAATACTGAAAGGAATGGGATTGTGAGTGCCTTTTAAGTTAGGGTAGAGGTATTGTGGGGTGTTTGGACCTTTGGAAGGACTGGGGGAGGTATGGAGTTATGAGTTTCTTTAAAACCCTTATTTTTGTGAAGGTTTAGGACGATTTGTGAGTAGAGGAATAGAACAAGTTCTTGGGGCTCTTAAAATGGGAGAATCATGAGTTTGGTGAGAATCCCTAAGACTATTTCAAGTTTCCTTGGTTTGGAGGTGATTTTGTGAGGGGGTTCCTTTGGAAATGAGGCCTAATTGTGAAGCCTAGAGCGAGGGAGGTGTATTGAAAGTTCATGTTGGTCCAAAAGAGTTACTATTGGTTTTGGAATATGTTGTGTAACCCTGAAAAGGGTTATCTTAATCCACCTTTAAATGGTCAGGTGTTTTGGAAAGGTTGGGAGAAATTAGGCTTGGGCCGAGTTTTGAGTTTGTTGTAGGAGCAACTACACCACATCATCAATTTTATTTTATTTGAATACATCAATAGGGAAATGTTAGTGTATTTAGGTTTATTTTGTCTAATAAGATTTGAGATATCAAGCATAATGCAAATAAAGGGTGTTTTGTGTCTTAGAAGTCAATTAGAAATCATATAAGTTGTAAAATGATGACAAAGCAACTTTAACACAAACAAATGCAATTAAGGGACCAACTAATCCCAAGGTTAGTTATGGGCGTTGGGGATAAGATGGTTGTTGGAAAAATCTTTAAAAATCCTTACCAAGTCTCGAATGAGAGAGTGGAAGAAGATTTGTAACAATTTTACATAATAAACACCACAGTTTTGAGCAATTTTCTGGAAAAATACTATTTTCTTGATCTTTTTGAGTGTTGTACGGGTACATACAGGTTCTTCATGGTCTAATAATTTCAGAGGATGTGTCTATATGTTTTCTAATTCATTTATTTTTTATTTGGTGTCTTAACTCTTTGTTTGTAGAGAGAACCAACACAAACAGTGACTGTCCCAATGTTGCTGAATCAAGGGTTTGAGGGGAAATTTGTGATGTAACAATCAATACACCTACTATTTGCTACTGTATCTTAGTGGATTGATTTAAAAAATGTTATAATAAGTTTTTCAACTCATTTTGGAATAAGGATTCATAATTATGTGGTGTTTTTGTGACTGTTCTAAGACTGAACAGGGGTTTTCCAACATGGAAGTGAGGAACCAAAGAGAGGTTTTTAAGAATTAATGCCTATAAGGGTTATGTGAGGGTCTGATGAGTTTGTGCAGAAGTATTTTGAGGATTTTGGGGCTTTGGAAGTGTTGAGAGAGGTCTGGAGTTGTGTGTTTCTTTAAAACCCTTGATTTTGTGAAGGTTTAGGAGGGTTTCTTGCGATAGTGAGTTAGAGGCTCTATAGACACAAACTAATGAAAAAATTTGAGGTTTGGCACCATGACCTAAGACTGTCCAAGGCATTTGGGTAGATACATAAAGTTAAAAGGGTGGTCCCTTTGGAAAAAAGGGCTAATTGTGAAGCCAAAATTGAAGTAGGTGTGCTGAAAGTCTATGTCAGTCCAAAAGAGTGACCACTGATTCTTTGGTATGTTGTGTAGCCCTGAAAATGGTATCTCAATCCATCTTGTAATTTTCTAGTGTTTTGGAAAGGTTGGGAGAAATCTGGCTAAAAATGAGTTTTGAGTACTATAAGAATAACCAGTCACAAATGTGAGCTTTGGAAACCTTGATGAATCTGACTTAGGGATTGTTCTCAATTGATTCAATTATCATTATATGAATGTTGATGGTCTTTTTGGGGCCTTGGTGGAGTCTTGTTGTTTGTTTGCAAGGTTGAGGAGTTGAGACCCTTGAGGGTGGGTTAATGCCTATTAGGTTGAATCATTATGAAGAAGAGTTCTTGATTGAGAATTGGCATTTCTATTGTTGTGAGTCTTCTCCACCTTGGCTCTGTATTAGAGTGCTACAAGGGTGGATTTTTGGGTAAGGTTTTGAATGAAGAGTTTGGTTTGATGGGGCTTTGAGGTTGTGTAGATTGCTCAAAATAGGTTGTATTAATCTTGTTAGGAGCCCCTTGAAGGCAGGTTGTCAGACTGATTGGGTTTGAGCCTCTTTGCCTCTGCATCAGTGAGGCACAAGTAATTGAAGCATTCCAAAGGATACAAACCACCACGAATAAAGCTTATTTATACAATATGCTTTAGATCCAAGGCTTATTGAGCATTCAAAAGTAATTAATTAAGCATTAGATGTAAACAAAATCCATGCCTACAAAATTCAAGCATACAACTTACACGATATGCATGATAACATCATTCAAGAATGGCAGTAGAAAAATAAGAGTTTCTTTAATAAAAAATCAGAAAGGCTATACAATGATATATATTGATAAAAGTATATAAATATATCCAAAAAAACCATATAGGCTTAGTACAAAGGAGCCATTTTGATAAAATATCACGTATATATATCAATAGTAAAAAACATATGTTCCAAAATGCCACATAGGCATACAAAAAACAACACTAATACATAGTCATTTCCCTCTAGGGGAAGGAAATAGATCCTGTGTTGCCTTCGAAATTCAGCTGGATGGAGTGACGGTTGCTTGTCTTGCCTTTCGAACACGCCCACTACTCCTCCTCTCTTCACTCTGGACCTTCAACTGATAAGATTAAAAGTAAAGATGTTAAAACATAGAAATTGAATTATGGAATGGCATATAACAAAATATAATCACTTACCGCATACATATAGTCATCATGCACATTTAAAGCATCACCATGTCCATGATCTGGAGTGACAACCACCTGTAGCAACCATGAAGATAGAAATTAAACTACATAAAATTAGCATGAAAATTTTCTATAATAGACCATAAAAGAGAATATATAATGTCAAATCAACTAATCTATTCCATACCTCTCTCAATGGATCAGAACTGGCTATTGCTGCAGCAACTCCATGGTCCATCGTGCCACCAACATCAGCAGGGTAATCTCTTATCAACATCTGCAAATGAAACAATATCTCAGGTATCATGTTGATATAGTGATCTGATTAGGATCTAGACTAGATTGCAGAATTGAATGCTTAATTTTTACAATGATTATTCCAAGTTTACGAAATTTGAATTCATGCATACATTAACAAATTTATGCATTAAAACTGAAACTTAAAGTGACAAAGCAGAACATGAGAGAGGAGAGAAGAAGTGCAAACAAATTGGTAACGGAATTCATCACAAACGTGACTACGTCTCCGGGTCCACTCCAATAGAGAGATCGATCCGATTAACTCCAAAATCAATTACAAAAGCACCACAACCATTCTCCAAGCACTTCGGCAGCATAACAGTGCTCTGGCATACAAGAATGGCTCAAAGAATCTCCACAAGACCTCTCTTTTGTGTCACCACAGCTTCAAGACTTTATCACCTGAAAAAAAACTTAATCACCTGAAAAAAAAAACCTTTTTCCACTCTCACCTCACACCCCTTTTTATACATGGAATTTGCCTAATTAGGCCTAACCATAAAAATTAATGCCTAACCCCCTCTAACAGCTCGTACAAGTCCTCTGATGGCTCCATTTAGCTTCTGGTTTAGTTTGTTAGAGGTGGTTTTACATATTTATGGCTTAATAAGCCATTTGTTATGGTTCGGCTGACAGTCATATAACAAAACCAACCGTGGCCACCATATAATTAACAACCATCTCGTGGCCTACCAGTGGTTAGTTATTTTGTTACAATGGTGGTCGGCAGTTCCAACCCCGCCGGCCACATTTTACCATTCACCACCGACAAACCTAAACAATAAAATCAAACAATTCCATATACATTGTTGACCGTTGCGTTTGGTGCAATGGCTAACGGCCCGGCCATTTGGGCGGAGATCGCGGGTTCAAACCCGTCCACCATTTTTAGCACTTTGTTTAACAACCCAAACGCCAAAGACCTGACACGTGTCGAAACATGATTCGCCAGAATCTGCAGACGTGTCCGCTGACAAGGCAAGCCCGTACACTGACAAAGCCGATGACGTGTGCTGACTGGACTGCCACCTGTCCGATGACGTGTCGTACGGATGCCACATGTCGCACTCTCATTGGTCTGTACAATCTGACTCATCTACCACGTGTTTCATCCGAATTCGTCCACTTGGCTTCCATACTGTACGGACTGACACGTCAGCATGATGGCGTCATCATCTATACCTTCAAGTCAACCGAACTTTGATCGCCAATATGTTGAGCATACGGTGTCGGATTTCGACAAAACGAACACCATCAGAATCATCTCGACGAGCTCTTCGCGATGATGCCAACTTCAAAAACTTTTGATGACATCATTTTTTTGCTTCCTGGATGCCCTCTGATCCCAGTTTGACCCAAGGTTTGACTGGTCATAACTTGTGCAAACAGACTCCTTTTTGCTCCGTTCAAGTTGCGTTGGAATCAGGATGTCGAGCTCTTTCTGATGGTGCTGATTCTGGAGAGAAATGAGACACTTCAATTTCACTAAAAATATCCACCGGATCATATAGGAGAACATAATGTGACATGATCAAGGAATAGTTGAATGCAATGTTTGTGTTTCTCGTCATTTTTTTAGATTTGTATATACGCAAAATTATGAAAACTATCTAACATATATTTACAACACCATTAATGAATAAAGGCTACCTCAGTGTACGTTGTTTGAGGATATGAATCGCAAGGTGTGGAGGAAGAAGGTGCACTAGGAAACTGTTTGAAATCCGAAGCATGTTATGAGACAAACATTCAAATATAAAATTCAACTATTCAAATGCAATAATAATATCTCTAATACTAGTTGCATACCTGTGGACTCATCGTCGAGAATGTATAAGGGTTTGTATGAATAGAGCATCCCTCATGAACAGTGTGACCCTAAAATTTCATCATATCAAAATTCTACTAATTTAGTTATTCTTAAATTTCAAAATATATTTTAATAAACAACATTAAAATAACTTGCTAAATTTTACCTAAGTGTTAATGTCTAATGTATCATTCAGAATATCATCTGTGAAAGCCATTGCCTTTGCAACTGACGTAGGCTATGTAGCAGCATCACGAGGACCTTTGATAATCTTACGTGCAAATAGCACCACAAGCGCCACAATGGTGGGGTGGAGCTCGGGGCCTACACATCTCCTCCACACCAGGCTCTACTAGAGGACTCGCACACTGTAAAATGGTTTGGATCAGTGAGCCAATCGAATTCATCATGTCCACCTCTATACTGTCCTTAACAATGGAAGGAACAACAACATGCTCCACCATGGGTCTACCCAAGGCTCTCGGTGCCAATTGTGGATTACGTCGTGTAGTAGGTCTATTGTGTGTGGAGCCCCCACCTCAACCCTGAAAGTCTAAGATGTGAAAATAGTTTGGCATTTTATTGAGGAAAAACTCGCAATAGAGTTTCCTCAAAAAGTATTGCGGCACCTCATGGTTATTACATGGAGGTTGGTCAAATACCATCCACCACCGCTCCCAATTTTTTTTTTTAATTAAATCATGGTGGCACCAATGGATGGGGAACCTCTTGCATGCATGGGACAAAGGTTCATTGGTTTTTGGGTCTTTAAATAGGACACACAACTCGGCTTTTCTAATTTTTTAGTTTTTTGACATTTGCATATGACAAACCATTAGCATAAAATTGCCTCATCTCATCTCTCTTAGTTGACCAAAAATTCATTTGCTCACTCATTTCTCCTACATGAGTTAAAATTAACTTCAATGATTCAGCAATTCCTCTTCTATAAGGGTGGGTTTCGGCATGCTCAGTTAATCTTGAAATTAATTGTTGAAGGTCTCTTTTATTGTTTTCTATTTGATTTTGAATATTTTCTTGTGTTCCTTGAGGATGCCTATGAATTGATGGAGGGGTTTCGGGTTGTTCTTGTATAGGAGGTTCTTCATGAGGGGGTGATTTTGCATTCTCAATGTTTTGAGGTGGAGATTAATTCCCTAAGAATTAGAGCAATTTTTTATTATAAAAATCTATTTAACGTTGCATTCCAAATCAAATTTGAAATAAATAGAATAGAAATACACACCTCTTTCCAATCTTCGATCTCTCCGACATGTTGGCAGCATCCTCATGGAAAATGGCAAGCTAAGGATGCAAAGAATGGAAGAGATTTGGCGAGCGCGAGTTGCAGACCTGAAATCCTCCTCCTCAAGCCGTGGGTTGAACACAAAATGAGGATTCCAAACCCGATTTTTGTTTTTATGTCTAGAAACACATTTGGCGCACGCAAAATTTCGTGTGCGCCAATTTTTTTTTTTCATTTAGTGTGTGCCAAAGGCCTTGTTTCGGGTTTTTTTTATCATTTTTTCAATTTGGCACCTAAATTGTGTCACAGATTAGTGCACTTACCCATTAAATGAGATCCATAATTTATCCACTAGTACATAGTTACCCAGGACAACTTGGTCCTTAGAAATCAACTTCAAATTCATATTACAAGTACACAACACTTTGCTCAGTCTATTTTGGAAGTCTGAATTTGTTTGTGACATTCTAGATTTGTTATTTTTACATTAGAATAGTTATTTACATCATTTCATTACATTTAATTCCAATATCCATTCCAAATTTGGTCAAGGGCAGGTTGTAAGTCAATCCTATATCTTGTCCAAATCCATCAAACCCCGCTACCACAAACACATTCTAAATGAAATGAGGAAAGGTGCCTAAACTTTAGAGTTAAATCTTAGAGAGTTTACCTTTTTCCCCATTTCACATTCTTTATGTCATAGCCTTGTTTAGCCAGAATCTTAAATCCTTGGCCATAAAAATTTTCTAAGTTGATGGATGTATCACTCACTTTTTTTTCATAGGGTAGAGATTCATTTGTGGGTAATGGCTCATCTTGGTTGGAATTAGCAAGGGATTTTACACATAATGGGTGGGGTATAAAGTGTAAATCACTCTCTTTATGGGAGGAGGAAAATATGTCAATGATGGTATGGTAGGATTTGTTGATTGTTGGAAAGGGTGAGTAGGTAGTACTAGTGAAGGATAAAGGAAAATGTCGGTTCTAAAGTTAGGTATTGTATTGTTTAGAAAATATTTTATGATTGTTTCATCTTGCCTCAAGATATCTTCATGGTCAAGATATGCATTGGGAGATGAAGTAACATGGGATTCTCAGTTGTAGGAGAAGCATTACCAAAAACACAACATGAAATATCAACCAAAGATCTTAAAGAGGACATCATTTTCCCAAAGCACTTAGACATTATGAAATTGTACTATTAACAAATATATTTATTGAGATAAAGACTATTACAACATAGTGAACATAAAAAGTGGAAGTAGATTTGGATAGAAGATCCTGAGAGGCTATTGTCACAAAAATCTAAGGAAAAAGAGCCTGGTCAAGGGCATGGTATGCCCTAGACTAGTGAGGTAATTTTGTAAATTTCAAAATCTAAAAATGTAGTGTAAAGTTTGAATACTCTAATTTGTGACTATTAAGGTCTAAAAGTTTACAGTTTTCCAGAAATGCACCAAATTTTAAATATGCAATGTGAAATACAACTATGCATGCAAATTTTAGAATTCCCAAGTAATAAATGTGATTCAAAATGTAATATTTAGATTGTAACGCACAAAATTTGACCGATTCTAAGTTGGAAAATTTAAAAATGTAAAACTTTTCTATCCTTTTGTCACAAAAACAATGCAATTGCTCACTTTTTCACTATATTCATATGCCTAAATGATCACTTTAAACACTTTTAGATGTTGTTTTTAGACTTTATATGTTCACTTTTTCACTATATTCATATGCCTAAATGATCACTTTAAACACTTTCAGATGCTATTTTAGATTTTATATGACCTTTGAATGCATATTTATTAATGCAATTATGAACTAGGTTCATTTTGCAACAATTGAAATTAACCCTAGTTGTCCTATGAATGCGAAATGTAATGTAACTTTCACTTTTTCAATGCTTTTTATGATGAATATGTATGCATAAATTGTAAATGCAAACAAATTAATGATATGCTTAGATTTTAAAATGATATATTTCATATTTCAAAAGATCTGAAGTATCAAAATGTTAGGTTCACCAAAATGTTTGATTGGGAAAGGGATCTAGGTCTTAAATCACAAGTTTCTCCCAATGTGGGACATTAAGGATTAGAAATGATCTCAAATCCACTTGACTACAAATCCAAATGGAAGAGTCAAAATGGTGGATTAGGGTTCTAATCCTTATTGTGTTTGATGACCAGTGATAACTTTAAGAAACCCCCCTCAAAAAAAGATATAAACTCTTGGTGAAACTCAGTTTTTAGGAAAAAATGTTAATTTCTATTGGCGAATCTTCCCTTTTCTTCGAAAAAAATATTAATTTTATCATCGATTTTTTTACATCACTAAAAGTTTGTAGAAAATTTTGGTGAACCTTGAAAAATAATAAGAAAATGCATTAAATATGATGGTGAATCCATCCAATCTAAAAATAATTCTAATGGAAAAGTAGGGGCCTAAAGGTGGAAATTATTGATGGGTTTAAGGGGTAGACTATAATATTTACTTGTCACCATTATTTTAAAATATAATATAACGATTCTCATTATATTTTTCAAGGTAAAATGTACCTATGATATGTAATTCTCATGGGGCCTGAAATTGCTTTTCGATCATTGATCTAACGACCCTCGTTGTACTTTGTGAGGTAAAATGTACCCACAATTTATAATGCTCATAAAACCCAAAATTATGGGCCCCATGAGCTTTAAAAATTGAGGGTACATTTTACTTCATGGAGTACAACAAGGGTTGTTAGATTATATTGTAAATCAATGGTGGAAACTAAAGATTAGAAATATGGCCCTAAAGAAACTAATAATTACAATATACTATTGGTGAATTGATATAGATTTATTTTATAATTTATAAAGTTTAGGTGAATCTAATCTAATCATGTATCGAATATTATGGCAAATTTTTGAGTTGGATTTTTTTAATAAAATAATTCTTTTGGCGATTTAAATAAGACTATATTAAAATTTTGTAAAAATGTGGTGATTGAAGTCATGTTATAGCTCAAACCATTAGCCAATTTTGGATTCTTAAATTTCAACTATTAGGCAATTGGTGAATATTAGCCACTAAAAAGTCATTGTTGATGATGTATGGATGATTATTAATTAACTAGAATTTTTAATGCAATGATACATTCGTAGGTTAAAAATGCAACGAACTATTATGATTTCTAAGAAATGAAATACAAAAAGATAAAAATAAAATTCAAAAAGGTAGAGGGAAGACACAAAGGAACCTGACATATAAATTTTGTGTTGAAATGGTTGTTCTAGGGCTTGGTGTGCCCTAGATTGGGCTCCTTCTTTCTAGCATCTAATTTCACAAGCTTGAGGTCTCTAGTTTGTAGCTCCTATTCTCCCAAGCTCATTGTCAGAACTTCATCTGTTACTAAGAAAATTTAGTTTCTATGTCTTGTCCACTTGTAGGGCTCTAATACAAGAATGAATAATTAATCTTCAATCTTCTTCCACTTTTCTTCAAATCTAAAAACCTGCACAAATGAAAGAAAGGAAAGGGTTGTGTTATATAAGGGCTTGCCTAAGTCAAACCCCATTTTGGTATTTCTACCTCCACAAGGGCTATGATGATGTATAAAGAGATTTTACCCTCAGTCGAGTATACCTGCTAAATGATAAACAAGTGATGAATTGACTATTGTTGCAAATAACCACTTAGATCTACATTCCTTGATGAAATGAAATCAAGTACTCATCACCTTTAAGGAGAATTAATTGCTTAATTTAAGTCTTGCAAGTGTTAGTACTCACAAAATGAATGAACATAAAACACGAACAAAATCACATAAAAATATGATGAATGATTGACATGATAATTGACTGAAAAAGTGTTGCAATAATGTTGATAATTTTACTTTTGACTAAGTTCTTGATTGCTTAATAATAATTTCAATTGCTTCCTTAATCATGCTAGGCATGCTTATGATTTCAAATGATAAAATGACATGTATTTATATGTAATTATTTTAATTTCCCAAAAATTAAATATCGATAGCTGACAAATAAAATTGGAAATTCAAATAATAAAATATCGACACTGAAATATTCAAATGGGAAGTGATCCCACAATACTGGTTTACAATTTTTGGCCAAACTGAACATTGAACTGATTTTTTCTAACTAAATCTTCACTTTCAGACACCTTTAGCGGCTAAACCATGAGGAATTTGAAGATGATGCAAACTAGTGATTTGTGACATTTTGTCTATAGATTCTAAATATATTTTTTCAAAATATTTGGAATCAAATTTCACTTCTTTTTCCATCTCCTTCGAAAACTATTTTTTTTAGTAAACGCCATTTTTAAGGAGTGACGTTTATCGTATAACACATAACTTCTTTTCCATGAAGAATAAATTCCTATTTTTTTTAAATTTAGATTTGTAACTATGATATCTAGTGCTTCCAATTGGTTTCATAGTGTTTTATTGAATATTTTTTCCTTAATCAAGTTTCAAAGTAAAACCAATTACAATTCAGACATAGGTGGACTATGTAAAACATAACTTTTTTTCTATGTATCAAAATTCAATTTTCTTTTTTTTGTTGGATCAAGGACTTCAATATCTGGTGCACTTATATTTTTCAAAAAAAAAATGATAATCTTCTATTTTTCCACATGTGCATAACAAAGAGCTTGATTTTCGGTGAAAAACCTACATTCACAAGAAATAAAAAATAAATATAATAATTAAATTAAATTTATTTACTATCATACTTTTTGGGAACCTTATAATAAGGAATACATACTTACAAAAAATAAATTTTAAATGAATTCATTTGATCCCCCAAAAGGTAAATCAAAAGTTATTTTTTATCAACATTTTGATAGGTGTAAAGGAGACTCTGTTACAGGTATGGTTTAAAATTAGCAGGGTTCTATCCAAGGGGGTTTGATCTAAGGTGGTTTCATCAAAACCTCTTTAATTTGATCAAATCCTCTTTAATTGGAATCCTTCAAATGAAACTTTTTATGGCTTAAATCATTATATTTTTTTAAAATATGTGATTTTAGCAAAAATCATAATCTCCCACAAATTGTAAACTAGCATTTTGGGATCACCCACAATCATGTTCAAGGCAAAAAAGGGGTGGTCTAGGGCATGGGGTTACCTAAAATAGACCCATTCTTTTCGAGGCCCAAAGTGTTGAGGGAAAATATTAAATGCTTATTTTTATTCCCCTCTAATTGATTTTTCGATGATGTTTACAAAATGGGTAATTAAATGCATAATTAAGTCCAAGAACACAGGGGAGCTAAACCTAGTTTTAAATTATCAAGGGTGACAATTTTTGATGCTACACACATCATCATAATCATCATCATCATCATTTATTATAATTCCTATTTTATTCATTACATGTTTTCTTCCAATATTTAATTAAGTACTATTAAATTGAAAACATGGATTTTGTTAAGGAGAGCATTATCTTTTCTTAGCAAGGTCCTTAAAGGTATTTGTAAACACCACTAGTCTCTTTATTGTAATTCTAGACATCAAAGTGAATTTGTTCTTGTAGGTGTAGAAATTTAAAAAATTGAAGTCAAAATCATGTGCAAAGGGTAAATTAAAAAAAAATATCAATTTTATGTGATATTTTCAATCAAGTAAATTTCATGTTGTAGAAATGAATTTTGCTAAATTTTAAGAACTAGATTAGATTTCATCATTTTCTTCCTATACATCCAAGGTCACATTTAAGCTATGATTCAAAAGTTATGATCCAAAAATTATGATCAAGATAATACAAAACTATCTATTAACTCTCAAAATCAACTAAATATTTGCACTTATATTAATTTTATAATTTTACTTTAGGAATGATTTTCCCAAACTCTAAATTTGATTAATTTAATTATATGATTACCACATTTCTTAGACTTAATTTTAAATACGTATATTATTTTATTTTTTTACAATATTAAACCTTTTCATTTCATTAACACTATCACAACTATGAAATCTATATTGAAGTATAGTGAACGTGTCCATGTTTATTTAAATGGTTCAATTTTTTATTGATTAATTTGACACATCAATTGCTTAAACATAAAGATTTGGTGTCCACTTGTTTTAAGATTAATCACAGCTTGTGTTCTAAAACATAAAGAAAAATAATAATATATAATTTATACACATTAAATCATTTCTTTGTAATGTATATATAGTATCACATAATTTGTTATTTATAATGTTTCTCAAATAATATTATTAATAATAGAAAACATAGTCATAAATAAAAAATCTTAATTTTTTAATTTAAAAAAATAGTATAATTTATTATTGAAGTCATCATTAAATAAAAATAAATGTCGCATTAATATTAACACAAGTAATATTTTAAAAATATTTAATATCAAATAATAATTTTGAATTCAACACTAAGAAATTAATTTCAAAATTAAAAGAAAAAAAAATCAATTTTCAATAAACTCAAAATAGTATACTTTGGCAATAGGCTTTTGCTCTTCTCATAAAGTTGAATGGTTTTAAATAAATCCACTACAAATAAAATCTTGTTGAGTGCAAGGTCCCAATACTATTAGCATGTTTCAAATAACTTTGAAAGAATGGATATCCTCCAATCCTTGACTAATATTCTGATATTGAATAGCTAACTAAACAATTTTGTAGATTTGATGTAAAACCTTCACACAAAATAATATACCATTAAACAATTTTATAGATTTGACGTAAAACCTTCACACAAAATAATATACCATTAAACAATTTTATAGATTTGATGTAAAACCTTCACACAAAATAATATACCATTATAAATTTAAATATAATTTTAGTGAATATATATATATATATATATAACAAACTTGAAGGGTTAACAAGATCCAAGCGTAAACTAACAAGAAAAATCAACTGTTGACTCGAGGACTAGAAATACATGTAAAAACAGGGAAAGAAAACAAGAAATGTTTGCGTCAAACAAAACTGGTCGGTGCAAGGACCTTGGGCGACGATGACATACAAACAACTATTGACTAATCTCCATTGCAATCAATTGTTTCCACCATGATTGGTATCCCATGTTGAGGATTGAGAGTGATGAAGGCTACAGGTGCATGCCTATACCCTCTGCTCACACTGAATCTGAACCTCTTCACCATCATACTTATCACAACCTTCGCCTCTAATAACGCATAGTTCTGCCCTATGCACACTCTTGGCCCACTAGAAAATGGAATGAAGGCATAGGGTTGATTATTTGTAGCTTTGCTTATTCCATCTCTGAAACGCTCTGGCCTGAACTCATTTGCATCATTTCCCCAGTATCTGGGGTCCCTGTGAACTGCTAATATGTCTCCCACCACATTCACACCCTTGGGAATTATAAAATCATCTCTTAATTTTAAGTCTTTGAATGCCTGTCTGGCGAAGCCTATTCCAGGTGGGTACAACCTCAGAGTCTCGTTCAATATCATCCCAATCTGTCAAAAACAAATTTCCTAAATTAATTTAGACATGTTTCTCTTGGGAAGGTCTTCTTATCCAAAACTTGTTTATCATACTTACAATTTTGAGCTTTCCTAAACAATCCATGGTGGGATTGCTGTTTCCACAGATTGCAGTTGCTTCTTTGTGAGCTTTTTGTTGCCAATCCTGGTTGAGTGCCAACAGGAGTAGTGCCCATGATATCAGAGCACTGGTGTTTTCTCTTCCTCCCAAGAAGAATGTTTTACACTCGTCCACTACTTGCTGTTCTGTGTAGCCGAAATTCTTGTCATCTGAAAAAACGTTCTTTACTTCTGAGAGTATCAAGCCAAGAAGATCATTCCCATATGATCCACTCTCTTTTCTCTTCTCTATAATATGCTTCAAGTTATTTTCCAATCTTCTACTCCGTTTCCAAGCCTCCAGATTTGAGGGTGTGGGGATATAACTATTTGGAAATAAAGAAATATGAATTCGAATGAGTCTTTACTAGGTATATTAAAAACAGACCAAATCTCAAATTGCCCTTTCGAAAGAGAACCTAATTAGGTAATCATGTCATACCTGGAACCTGGCAGCCATAGATATCGAATATTGTGGTTCATTATCACCTCTAAACCCCTGATGTCGTCGTATATTTCTTTTCCCCCTTTGCTGTAGTCCATTCCAAATCCCACCCTCATAAAAATGTCTGCAGTAAGCCTGTCCAGAAAAGCAGTTAGCTCTAATTCACAGGGCTTCTCTGTAGCTTCCTTCATAATCTCATTCCATTCGTTTACCAATTGATCTGTACACATGGACATGATGTCAACAGAGGCCTGTAAAGTGTACACAACAATTCTCAATAGTAAGGTGAGATTCAAAAGCCCACAAAAATCTTTGTTTTTCAAATAAAATATGTCCAGAATGGTATACTAGTGTAGAAATAATATATGAAAGGAAAGAGAATGAAGTGAAGGACAGGATTATGGAGGAATCAAGTAAGAATGCAATGCCCACCTTAAGCTTTTCCATATGAAAAGCAGGCGCCACAATTCTGCGCTGGTGAGACCACTTTTGACCATTCGCAGTGAAAAGTCCAGTGCCCAAGGCCACAGAAAGCATCTTTATAATCATTGGAGACCTTCCACAGTCAGCAGAGTGCTTGGAAGAAAGAAGTTCCCTGATGAGCTCAGCATCGGTTATAACAATTCTGGGCTCATAACCAAACCATATAACAAATTTCTCTCCTGCACAACCATTAGTTCAGACATAAGAACATATAACCGAAATCTTTTAAGAAGCAAAACAGATATATGTGAGAAAGAGACCATATATCTGTGACCACTGGACTATATAAGGGAAAATTCTCTTTCTGATATCATGATTTATTGAAGGCATGTCCATGAGCAACTGCTCCTGCATCATGTTTGCAACTTCAACAAGATTGCCAATCATGAATCGGGGCGGAGGACCTTTGAAGCCCTGTTTTAACAGAGCTCTGTAAATCATCCATGGCCTCCATAAGTACTTTATAACAAAACCTACGAAGATCGGGCAGATCGCAATCAAAATTATGACTAAGAGAGAATTTACAGCTACTTCCAGTAAATCCATGAAGTTCAGAGCTATTAGAGTACAATATGAAGTGGTCTTGGTCTGGAAAGAGAATCCAGTTGTGAAAACAAAGCATGAGCAAAGTTGCGACTTGGATATACCGATGGCCGACCAAGTCTCCGGTCGTCCCCATCGTCTTTAAAGTTTAAAGCTACGACAGTATAGATGATATCTTATCACACGTAAATAATAGTAAAATAGTTTAAGAAAAAGACAAAGCATGACTTCGTTAGCAGAAGTTAAATAATATTATGTTGACTTTTGAAGAGAGCAAATATTCAACTTCTAGAAAGATATCCACGATTGAATAAACCTAACATTCATAAGACCATTACATCCTAGCTACGGTATTGAAATCAACAAAAAGGGAAAGAGGTTCTTAATTCTATGTTCGATAGTAAATGTTTTGCTGAAATATGTATTATATAATTAATTTTAGGTTTTTTAAATCAATTTGTAGTTATTATATTATAAATGAATTTTATAGTGTCTGAATTCAAGGTGTAAATCAAATCTCAATCAAAGAAGAACTCCAAAACATTGCATACTATTTCAAAACACATGATAGCTATAATAAAATTTACTTAAGATTGTTACAATATCAAGGATACATGAAAATCAAGACACAAATACACAATGCAAGTCACATAAAACACCATGTAAAGTTAGAGAAAACCCTTAAATGGGTGGAAAGTACAATGAAGGGTATGTATTCAAGAATCCCATCACTATCCAAGTATTCAATAAAATACTACACAGCCTTTATGGATAATTGGAACCTTACCACATTGAAAACATGCTTGGTCATCCTTGCTCTACCTTAGAAACACTTACACAACCATTGATACATTACAACTTTCAAAACATACCCCTTTATTCTTGCTCTACCTTTACAACTTCGAGATATCCTTACACCAAGTTTATTATTTCTTACAATAAAGAGCACAAATTTTAGTTGAAGGAGAATCAACTTGTCTAACATTGATTTCTCCCCTATTTAACCATCCCACTATCCATCACAAATGCAAAAATGAGGAAAAGAATGTTCCAAAAGTCTCTTAGAATCCTCA
This sequence comes from Sequoiadendron giganteum, assembly GCA_007115665.2. Taxonomy (NCBI): domain Eukaryota; kingdom Viridiplantae; phylum Streptophyta; class Pinopsida; order Cupressales; family Cupressaceae; genus Sequoiadendron; species Sequoiadendron giganteum. The sequence goes on along the minus strand of CM021105.1, from coordinate 407,646,843 downwards.
AATTATTTATTGTTGCTAAATTTCTTTGATAGGGCATGTTTCTTTCTTTCCATAGTAAGAACTCATTCCTTGATGTTGTGTTCTTTATGGTGAACAATGTTTTCACTCCCTACCAAAATAAAAAACTTGTAATTCCTAGCTTTGCAACTATTTGTTACAACCTACATGTTGGACTTCTAAGAACATAAAGATGTTTTAGAGTATCTAGACATCCTTAAGTCCATTCTATAGGGTGTAAACATTTGTTTCAACCACCTTGGTATTGAAAAAGATGTCCAAATTACATTAAAATTTTGATACCCATAGTGGCATTCTCTTTAGGGCCTTTAAGATTTGAATTTAACTAATTCATCTTTTAGATTAAAGAGAGTAGAATTGAGGTAGATCTAGGATCCTCAAATGGACCATTATAACCATACTCCAAAAGTAAGAAGATAGTGTAGTCCTTTAAACTTCTATTAAGCCATTAAATAATCATTCAATATTGATGCAAATCCCTTGGTGAGATATTGTAATAATGAATGTGTAATTAAAAACCCCTAGAAAGTCACTATAATCATAAACATGGAAAAAATAATGATATAACTCCCCCATTGAAATTTATTGCATGTAAAGGAATATAATCAATTGGAGGAGAATAGAAAAGTAATTTGTCAAAAGATATAATCATTTAAGCTCAATAGGCATACAATCCATATAATAGATATAATTGTATAGAAATTATGAGATATTGTGTCAATATATAATCATGAAAGAAAATTTAGCTTGAGAGAAAATAAGATACCTCTAATGTTGCTTCCAAGTGTGAGAAAAGAGAACAAGTTTAATAGTATCCAAAGTGTTACACATAAATATGTAAGCATAATTGTAGAAATATATCTAGTGAGATATGATCATGAAAGCACATAATATCCATGTGAAGTATTACATAACTCAAAAGATATAATAATGAATACATATAAGTGATAAAAAGTAATTATAGTGTGAAAAGGAGGTAAGGGTCACATGTATGTGGTTGTAGGGCTATGGATAAGACCAAACGACCAAGAAAAAATACCATGGAGGATCAACCTATAGTCAAAGAAGTGAAACTAGAATATGGATACCAATTTGAACCTATATGGAAAATTTCAATCCCCCTAAATTGTATCCCAAATCTAAAAACCCACATTAAGTTAAATACCACAAATTAGAAAACCTAGCTAAATATGTACCATGACTCTAAAAAACTTACAAAATCTTTAAACTACATTGATTTTATACCTCATATCTATACATTCAACTAAAATAATACCTCAACATTGAAAACCTAACTAAATTTATACATCAACTATATATCCCCATTTGATATTTTAACTCAAATCTAAATACCCATATGAATTTGTATATCAAAACTAGAAAAATCTATTTAAATCTATGCATTACAACTATAAAAATATAATTCCAATTGAAATTTCACCAAAGATATTAATATTGAATGAATGAATGGACAATATTTTCATGATAAAATCACTAGATAAGATGCCACAATTCACACCTACACACTAGAGAAATCACAACACAACATAATGACTCCCATAGAAAGCCATATCAATGAAAAATTTGATTGCACGTGTCAAAGACTTATACACTATTATGTGAGAACCTCATTGTGAAAATGAGGAATAGAGTTATCTCTATTGATGATGATCAAATCTACACCACAATACCCATCTCTCATTGGTGGACAAGGAATAGTTATGGATAACCATTATTTATTAGTCTAAGGAAAATATAAGCATCATCCCACCCCATAATACAAACCAAAACACACTCACACATCCAAAATGATGTAGAAAGAACATTCAAAAAATAAGGAAATTCTAACTTGTACGTTGAATATCAAGGAGAGTCACTAGCTCATCATAGTCTCACAAGAGACTACTCATTTTCTCACACCTTGCGACTTATGACACAAGGAGGATAAAATTGAAAGAGGAAATAAAACCTGACCCAAAGAATATGATAAGCATTGTGAGTAAACCCTAGGAACAAATTTTGTTTATGAAATGTTTCCATAAATGGCTTGCAATCACCACTATTTTAGGATCACTCTTTCTAGTCTAAATCACCTTTTTACTACTGCAAATCACCACTTTCTAAAATAGGTGATTCTAGATAGTGTATAGGCCCAAAATGCAATATGGGGTTCCTAAAGACTTCAAATTTAATATTTTAGGTGTCAAACAACTCCTCAATATGACTAATAAAATACATGACTAAAAAAGAAAAGGTCCAATCCCCAACACATGAACTAAATTTAGAAATTTAAAGACAAGAGTATGGCTATGTGAATGCTATTCTAAATACCCTGGCACTAGACATAATGCACACCTCAATTTAAGTGTTTCTAAAAAATGGTTTGATCCATTAAAATCTAGAATGACAAGATGACAATAATCCATATGCTAAATTCATAAACATCATAAATTCAATTTTGAGAAAAAATCATTTCATAATCAATGTGTACTTTCATTCAATGCAATAAGGGAAACACAAAATATTCATCATGCCCAATCCATAGGGTTTTTAAGTTCAATTACTAACATCTCTAACATAATCATAGCAATGAAACATTATAAAACAATTATCATTTCAACTATAATTGGAAATAAAGTTAAACATCAAAATCAAGACGTAGCATATCATGAAATTCCATTTCAAATGATAATGCATTTTTGGACTAAAAAATTACTCAATATAAAACTATAGTTCAAGTGGATCACATCCAAAATATGGATGGTGTACAACCCAACTTAAGGATAATCCATAGCATATATACAACTTAAATTACAAGGATATCAATATCATCAATTATTCATTTCTTAGATAATATAATAAGGAATTTCTATGATAATAAATGTATCAAGAGAACCATGCATTCTCTTCAAACATCTCCAAGGAACCAACTAGCCTTAAAAATTACTAATGTACCCAATTATGTGAGCCATGAGGGCTCCCTCTTTATACCCAAAGGAAATTTGGATAAGTAGTCATATAACTCACATGAAAGGAAAAGTAGGTAGGGTAGAAAATACATAAATAATGCAACCATATAGTAATAAATACATAAAATTTTGAATCAGAACACCAATTCAAATGCATATAATTGGGAATCAAAACACTAGGAAGATGCATATACATTACAATTCATAGACATTGATCATATTAAAAAAAATGATGTATAAGGATGGAAAGAGTATCATAGATGTCAATAAGAAGTGCTAGAATGATGGTTTCAATGCATTACAAAGTTGGGATTTTTCTCCCCATCCATTATGTGAGATTTTGAAGAGTATTTTCATTCATCTCCAAGGATTGGATTAAAGTTTTGCATAACCACTTTATATATCCATAATCTAGTATAGAGTTGAACTTGTATATTAGTTTTTTAATGTGTATTTCATGTTTAAACCCATTCATTTTTAGTTGTTACATTTTACCCTCTTGATGATCATATCCATTCACTTTCATTTCTAGAACATGGTTGATGAGATTCTATTCCAACCTAGTCTAGAATCCTCACTCTTAAATAAAATGGATCAAAAAATAAAAATGTCTTTGACATGGAACATGAAGTTCAATGTTCACACACATGTACACTACCATAAGATATGTATTTTCATTTATATGGGGAAAACCATTAACCTACAAAATACAATAAAATTACATGATCTAAATTCATAAAAAAACATTTTCAATACATTTGAAAATTCAAAGTCACCTTCCTATCATTGATGAACCTCAAGATTCTTCAAATTTTAAAAGCTCAAAATTCAAATTTTCAATGATACACTTTTGAGCACATAGACAAAAGGAATACACTTCTCACATCACACACAATTTTTTATTTTCTTTTACCATATTTTTATTTTTAAATGGATTTTTAAAAGATAAAAAACTATACCAATTAAAATTTTCAAAAATTAATTTACTAATTCAATTTTAAAACTAATCATAATTAAAATAAATCATATTAAAGGTCACCTAATTTTGGAATTGCCAAAAACATGAAAGGAGATTAGATGATTGGATATTTTAAAAGAAGAATACCTTCAATACAAAAAATCACAATATTGAAATTTTATCTTTTCAAGAATTAATACACACAACCCTTGGCAATCCCTTCAAACTTTTCAATCCTCTTATGACAAAATTTTTTATCATGATTTTGTAATCCATAAAAAGTACAATGGAGTTGCTTTTTAGATTTGTAAGTCTTCTTTCCTTTGTGTAGATGATGTGATTTGTGTGTTGACTTGATTCTTCTTCTTAGATTAGAGCTCATTTTTTAATTTTGTTCCTGTTGATGGTGAAAATGACACAAACAACGTTTAAACAGAATATCTCTATTCTATTTCTCCTGAAAAAGAAAGACAACATATAGTAGCCCAACTCCCAAGGTCCTGTTAGTTGGTTCTCAACTGTCTGGTGTCACTCAATTGGTCCATGCAACTGTAATATTCAAGGGGCATTTACTAGTGATAAGGAATGCAAGCAATGGTGGATTCATCGAATTGTTCTAATGCAAAGGGATTTTAAAATAAAATAAAAAGGTAGATCAGGGCGTACATATCAGTGAAAAATGAATAAAACTTATCTAATATTTGGACATATATCTTCAACAACAAATATTCTTTCAATCAGATCAGGAAAACTATAGCATGATGCAACTTACAAATTAATCCATACTATTGCATGCATCTAAGGTGCTTAATTTAACATCACAATCACACATCATATAAATTTCAAAGATAAAGAACACACTCTCATTTGTTGCCAAGATCATAGATCAACAAACTTTCAATAAATTCAACTCACAGATAATCTAATGAAATAATCCTTAAATCCGGTTCCTTCTAATGATTTTCATCACATAAGAAACATTTATGCTTTCAGCAAACCACTGGCATACAAATACACCATCATTCATCAACCTTATCCATAGAAACTTAATTCCAAGACCATATTGCGTAAAAACTTGTATTTGTATTCAACTGTGGTAAAAAGTAACAATGTATCTCTATAAAGCTATAAAAATCCTATCTATCTCTATTAGGCGGCCAATTATATTCTCTATTAGCCGACCCCTTTACAATGATACCCCAAAAGTATTTATAGATGTACAAAATTTGAAGTCCTCTCTATCTTAAATTGATCCACCCTTTTAGGAATTTAGGTCTTCTTGGAAACTCAGATCAATTTGATCTCTAGTTCCCACCTGGATCTTCTAGTTCAACTGGAGAGAAAAAGATAGAGGAGAAGAAAAACCACGTGCCTATACAACTTCCAGTCATGCATGCAAAGGAGAGAAGAAATCCATGCATGTAGGAGATTATCAATCATGCATGAGAAGTTGGATCTGCAATATACTCATCATAACTGGAGAAGACTTGTTGAAGCATGTCCAAATCAGGCCCATCAACCCAGTTGTTTTCAAATTTGATTCTTTCTAACTCCGCAACAGCAAACCCTCTCATGTCTTTTAATTTTGTCAACTCTCTCCTAGCAGCCCTTATTTCTTCTTTAATATCCATCAGGCGATCTAGCATCAGATCCTCTCCATCATCTCCTTTTTGCATAATACCTTTAAATCTATCATCCCATTTCTCCTTTATCTGGCTCAAAAGTAAACCCTCCTTTACCAGTATATCAACATTTACTATAATAGCAATGACCACTTCTAATTCTTCAAATTGTTCATTTAGATCCTTAGTAGAATCTTGAACCTTATTTTTATGCTTGTATAGAAGGTCATATCTAAACCAGATTATGCTGGAGGTCTTTTCCAAGAAATCTTTATTGTCCTCTTCTAGTATTGACTGTTCTAGAAGAGTGAACTTTGGCAATTTACTGATTTCTTTCAATTTATGGCTGTATCCTTTATACTCCTCCTCCTGTTCTCCCAATTCCTTGACATATTGATTCATTTCTTCTAATAAATCCTCTATCATCTTGTGAACCTCAAAACTGTTATCCAATACCTCACTTATCTCTTGATTTAGCTTATTAATCTAGCTATCCAACATTTATGCCTTACTCCTTGTCTGCACTAAGTCATCCACCTCCTTCTTGTTGAGCAAAATTGGTGTCTCAATGGTATCAATTTTCTTTGACCTCATAGAAGAAACACTCTTCAAGAAAGTATGCAACTGATCTAATTGAGCCTTAAGCTCATCCTTTCATTGCTTGTCCTTCATCATCCTTAACTTAGTGGATGATGCTACCACATCTATCAAATTCATTTGCTGATCTCTGGTAGGTCTTCCCAAGTTAATCATACCCAATTGGTAATTGGTTGGTTGCATGTCTCCTACATCCTTGTCTACCATCGGTATGGCACATTCAGCAAGAATCTCCCGTACTTCTATAAGTCTGGTAGAATGTAAGATCTTTCCCTTCTTTTTGGGCCTTTCCTTTTCAATCTCCTTCATCATATTGTCCCAATTAAGAGGCTGTGAAGGTGTTACTGATCTCTTTTGAAAATCTAATTTCAACCAAGTGGGAGCACTTGGAGTAGTGGTCATTATACTTGAAGAAGGCATAGCAGTAGTAGAGGGTTGTTGCTCATGAACCTTAGGTTGAGAATCAACCCTTTGGACCATTTGTTGTTCTTGTTCCATGTTTATCTGTGCAATTTTTTCAGCTTCCTCTTTATCTTTTTGCTCCTGCATCCTCTTGTCTTCTTCTTCCTTTTTCAATTTCTCTTCTTCTAACCTCTTCTTCTCAAGTTCCCAGTTTCTTTCTTCTTCCAATGCCTTAAGCTTCTTTGCATCTTCTTTTTCCTTTTGCAATTACTTAATTAACTCCTCGACATCTTTCTCTTTTTGAATCCTTTTATTTTCTTGTTCTTTCTTTAACTGTTCTTCTTCTACTCTTTTCTCTTCCAATAATCTATCCCTTTCTTCTTTTAATGCTTTAAGCCTATCTGAAACCTCCTTTTCTTCCTGCAACTACTTTGCTATTTCTTCAGCGTCCTTTTCCTTTTTCATTCGTTCTGCTTCTTCCTTTTTCTTGTAAGCTTCTTCAATCATCTTGAATTTGGCTCTTCTTTTTCCCTTCTTTGCCTTGCCTTCTCCTCCTTTAGATCATGAATCTTCTGCACCAGCTCCAACTTATCATTCTCTTCTTTGACTTTGAGTTCCTGCTCCTTTTGTCTTTGTTGTTTTGTAGTTTCATCAGCTCTTCGTTTAGCCTCTACTTGTTATTGTTGAAGCAAGGCATCCATTTGTGTCTTTGCATATATGGCCTTCTGCTTTTCTGTTGCTTTTGCATGTGCTTGAGCATCTGCAGCTTTCTTTGCTTCTTCAAATAATGCCCATTGTTCTTCCTCTATCAAAACATGTTCTCTTTCCTCCTCTAGAGGCATCTTTTCTTGTAGATCCTTTTCTGATAAAGTCTCATCAGAATCTGTATCAATATCATGAATTTCTAGGCCTTTTCCTTTCCATGTTTCAGCTATACCATAAAGAGTTCCTTTAGGCATATCTTCACCTGATTGTTCTGTAGGAAGGACTTGAGCTGATGAATCTCCTATTACTGATGTTGAAACCACATATCCTACTTGGGCATCCTCCTCTTGCACTCCAAGTAATTCTTGAGTAGAGGCTTCCAATTCGATCTCTTCAATGTCAGGAGGGAAGAACTCCAAAGGCTCTTTGGAAGGCAATTTCCTCCTGATTCTCTTGTATCCCTTCCCTTTCTTAGGGGTTGGACCCCCAGGAGTTTTGATTCTTGGAACAACCCAGTTGATACTCCTATCCAAGATTGGTCTCCCTATTTGCTTGATATCAATAATTTCCTCACTATTCCAATCCACCGGATCTAGACTTTTGGTGCCAATATTCAACGCTTCATATGATGGGTCTAACACAACTCCATCATCCACTAATGAATCATGAATGTCATCTTTAATCCCAAACTCCACCATAAGTGAAACGGGAAACCTCTCATAGTTCTTCTTCCTCAGGTCATATTCATCCTGCAGATCACTCCAAAAGTCTTCTAGCAAATTGAAATGCTTGTCAAAAACTGAAGGCAACAAAGTATTCATTTTCTTTTTGGGATCAAAATACTTTCGAGCAGTATACAATCCTAACTTCAGATGTATCAACTCACTGCAAACTACCTTAGCTCCCACAAGATGTGGGCAGCTGTATTCACCTAATTGCATGGGAAATTTGTGACAACCTATTTTGTGCTTCAATCCAAATTGGGCATTAACCCCCAGAGCTTGATAAACAAATTCCATTAAAACCATTCTATTAATGCAACACCTTGGAAGTAAATGAGGATGACCCTCAAATCCTGCCAACCTAAAATAAGTAAACTTGGGGTATTGGATATACCAACATCCCCATTCTATGATAAATGCCATGGCTTCTTGGCTCAATCTATATCCTGCATCTCCATTTAATTGGTTAATGACTACATATAGGAATGCATCATTCACCCTTCTAAATTGTGTCTCAGAGACTTGTAGAGATAACTGATCATAATGATCCCATACTTTGTATTGTCCCTCAGCTTCTCCTAATATTCCCACTCTGTTTAAACCAGGAAAGATACCTCCTCTAGCTGCCACATAGACAACATAAGAAGTCGTGAAAAAACACTTGGTTTCCCTTATGCTAGTTAGCTGGTCATGAATAGCATCTGAGACAATCATTGGCCAGTCAAATTGTTCCTTGCCCTCAAAGATTGTCTGGATGAAAGGAAACATCCACTCCTTAAAATGGAACGCATCCCTCTTCCCAAAAGCTCTAGACAACATCATTATCAAGTCTGATACTTCTTTGTAAAACTATGTCCTCTTTGGTTGATCATGGAGCTTTGTTAGAGACTTCTTCACTATCCTCAACCACCTTTTGTTCAAGTGAGCCTTGTTAGCCTCCTTGTATTTTCTATACATCCCTAAAGCATCTGCCTCTTTTAGCTGCACCAAGTTCTTCGGATTAGGAACACTAAACATGTGTTGAAACATTTGAGGAGTCAAATCAATAATTGCATTGTCTTGTGAATCCATGCATTGCCTAGTAGTCAGATTGTAAGCTCCTGTTGCTGTCATGATTAATTCTAGGCACTGCATAGATAGAGGGAATACAGTAATATGAGCCAAACCAGACTCAACTATTCTTCTAGTTCTTCCTGTTACATCCTCGGTGAATGTTTTTGCAGGTAACTCCTCAAAATTGAATGGGCCTAGATTGGTATCAGTTATATCGGACCAATTAGATTCCACCTTGCTTGCAGTGGCAACAGGACCCCTATGGTTATACCTTAAGGTATAAGGTAACTGCTCCGTCTTAATCTTCTTGGGCTTAATTGTTGCTTTTGAAGTTTCTGCAAGCCTATTCCTTTGGGAAGCTTCTCCAAATACTCTTGACATTGTTTAGTTTCTTGCAACAAAAACTCTAATTAGATCCTTGAATGAATATCACAAAATATGCTTTAAAATCTTACCCTTCATATATATATATCGGAGGCGGAATTGGAACAGTAAACATTCAAAACCAATTTATTTTAAAACACTGTCGGGCTCAGAACCAAAACCGTCATTGAGATTATAGTAATAACAAGTGGGACCAGAGTCAGAGTGGGAACAGTAACTAGAATCGGGATCGGAACGGAAACGGACTTTGTTCCATGAAGATTTTCTAATTTCTTTTTCTATTCTGGTTCCGCTTCCGACTTGGTTATCGTTATTTTGGAGGCCTGCTTCTAACTCTAAGTGGAGTCAAAAATGAGATGAAACTAGAATCGATACTTATCACACAACATGGTTCAAAAACCTAAATCGATTCCGATCTCGCTTTTGCCTAAATAACCATGACGTCACAAATTATAATTTAATATGTTCAATAAATGACTTCATGATTTAGGGACTAGATTATACCAAAATGACATGGGGCTTAAAAATAACGTAATAAGCCTATCCCCATATGACCGAGAGGCGACCGTACTATTTAGGGCATCCTATTTAAAACTAGACTGCGTAAAAACCCTAAACTAAAAACAACTCCCAATTTCAAAAAACTAGGGCACAGATTTAAATCTACAAAACTTAAACAAACTAATGCGCAATAGAATTCCTAAGTAACAACGATAATATACCTCACTTCCCTCATTGTGCAATAGTAACTTAATCTATGCATCTTAAAAACCAGATAATCATGATAAAAACGTAAAAACAACTATGATTAAATTGTAAAAATGACCATGTTGAAAACAAACTAAAAACAAAACCTAGAAAAGCAAAACAAAGACAAGAAAAGAAAAAAAAAACAAGAAAAATAAACCAATAGAGAAAGGAAAGCAAAAACCATAAAAACTCACCACAGGAAACACGAACTCGACACGATCAATGATAGAGAAAACGTGAAACAAAAAGAGGAGAATAGAAAACCCTACCTCGAATGCAAATAAATATATAACTCCCTGAAGCAATCCGCGCGCAATTGTCTCTCTTTCGATCGATCCACTCGCACAAATACTCCACTGCAACTCTGGTTCACTCTTTGATCTTTTACTCAATAGTGATAATAACAACCAATTAATCCCTAATTAAGTAAAAACTTGGAGTTTCATGCATGCATGGCACCTGCAATTAATGCCATAAATGTGGTAGAGCAGAGTCGGATCTACAGATGAAACTAGCACATTACTATCGTGCGACTTCAATAAAGTCAACGACCGAAAAACGATGGGACCGAAATCAGAATTGGAATGGAAATGGAAACTTGTCAATCTTCCCAACTTGGTTCCCATTCTGGCTTTGCTTCCGGCAACAAAGAAAAAGCGAAACCGAACATAAAAAATAAAACAAAAAGACCGAAACAAGAAAACTTAACACAAAAACCTAATTAAAATGGAAAACCAAAAAGCAGAGGCAGAATGAAATTTGATTTTAACACTTTGAATAAACCCTGACTTAACTTCCACTCCGGCTCCGGCTCCAATATAGACAAAACCTTAAAAGACCTAACAACTCTGTCAAGACCGAGATATAACTGGAATTAATGAAAAAAGTTCCAAAACCTGATTTGGATCCGGTTCCGACAAAACAATAAAAGAAAAGAAAACAAAGTGTTTTAACAAGAAATTCTCCACACTTTGTTTGAAAATCAACTAAGGAAAAAAACAAAAAAGGGGGACCCCTTTTGACCAAGTCAAAAGATGGGGTGGTTATGCAAGGCATAACAGTTCCATCTTAGGTTTAAATTAGAAGGCTTCTTTCTTTTTCCCTTAGATGTTTGGACAACAAGTTCCTGAAGTTTTTAAGAGTTAAGAGAATCCATAGATATTAATTTAGATTGTTCTTTTGTAAGTCCATCACAAAACTCTTCAAAAGATGACATTACATATGCTATTCCAAGAGCATCCATGGTAGAGTAAAAAGAAGAATCAAATATCTGATAAGGACTTCTTAACATTGACAAATCAAGAAGACACTTTCTTTATCTATTTTTGTTATACCACAACCTTGAAGTCTAGAAAGAAAAGACTTAAATTGAACCAAGAAATCTTCAATAGAAGAGAAGGCATCTGGATATAGTGTTGTTAATTCAACATCTAATTGTAGAATCTTGAATTCATCAACTTTACCAAAGAGATCTTCAAATTTGTCGCACATTTTCTTAGGAGTTGTACAACTAAAAATATGAAATTGCAAATTATCATAAATAAGAAAACCTATTGTTCTCATTGCTTCATTTGACTTGTTTCGATAATTAAACTACTCAAAATCCATATGAAATTGATTTTTTTCCCAATAACCCTTTGTCATAATCCCTTAGATTGAAGTAATTGTTGTACAAGTTTGACTTTCCATGTGTAAAGATTATGTGGAGTTAACTAGTTGGTTTTAAGATCCATTATGCATGCACAACAAGACATTTAAATTGTGCCTTAGTAAACCCCCCAAAATTGTATTATATTTGAATGTAGACCCCCTTCAAAAAGATGCAAAACAAGAATTACAAGTTTGTGTAAAGTTTAGAAGTCAAATCGTCTGTTTATAATTCACAGAGATTTTTATAAATATTGAAAAATAGACTTTCCAAAACTTAATTTTGACTACAAATCTGAAATCCTTGCGAAATTTTGATGAATTTCATAACAAAGTTTGTGAATTTTTGATAAATAGGGTGAAAATTTTGCACCATCAAAAATTGCAAAAAGTATAATGATTTTCAGAGGTTAAAAATAGATTAAAAAAATACATATTTGGAAACGTCTTGATGTCAAAACGTCGGGCTCAGAAAGAGCCTTATAGCGATTATTTACAATCGAAAAAAGACTTCATTTGCAAGTTATTACAAAATGAAAAATTGCCCCCCTTTTACAATCTTTTGATGGTTAAACTGAAATTTAAGAAAAACTTGTGAATAGTGTAGATCACTAATGTTTAACATTTAATTTTAGTGGTTAACATAGTGATAACATTTAACATAGTAGTGACATTAGCATAGAATGCTACTGTGCTATGTTAGTATGTACAATAAATGTTAAACTATTAATGCATAAAACAACCTATTTTGACCAAGCCTTGGAGGGCGTTGTGGGTAAGAAGGGAGGCTACGTGGGGTCAATTTGAGTGCATGGCTTGAATCAAAGGTGATGTAGAAGTAACAAACTCTAAAAAGTAGCCTAGTTTGACACACGCAACATTAACAATAGAAGCCGTTTGACGAGGGTTGAGATAGATGTCAAAGATCTTGGTGCCTCTTGGATGAGAAGTTTCCGATGGAGAGTGTGCAAGGAGTTTTTGATGCAATGCACTGTCTATGAAAACATCTGTATTCAGTATAAGAGCAACTTAAAGACTGACAATTTATATAAATTATTTGAAAAAAAACTGTTAATTTTTTTGATCAAAATTCATAACAAAAGACTCGACATTAAAAAAAATTGAAAATTTCTTAACTTTCTGATTCTCGATCCCTTAAACTCATATTAAAATCTCATTCATTCAATATCCATACAAATACCAACACCTCTGGTGGGCATGCTGCCTACAAAAACTTTTCACCTTAAAAAGAACTCAAGCTATGCGTCGCGGGTACCAATGGACTGGCCGCGACCTTGCCTATATTGCCTCTGCTTCGTAGTTCCAAGCTTTTATTCAATGCAGCCTGTGCGAGAATGGTAGCATTGGAACAAGCTATGGACAGACTTTAAATGCATTACAGGAAGCCCATGTTTCATTGACTCAAGATGCTAGGTTGAGCTCGAATATGTGTAGATCAAATTCTGTGAGATCTGAAACGCCAGAATTGTCAAAAACTGAGTCCTATGGATGCCCTCTGAACAACAAACTCATACGGAAATCCAATAGAAAAGTAGGTCGATGGAGTGGTAAATGAGGCCGCGACAGATGTGAAGAGAAGTTTTTTGAGGGCACAACTAATGGAGGGCGTGCAAAGGCCTATCGAGCCCTTAATGAATACGCCCTTGCAGCCGATGTACAACTGGGCACTAAGAACTATGCTTTCCACAACAAACCCTCAAAACTGCTTGTAAAGATACCTGCAAGTTTTTTTGGAAAAAAGGCCAAAAGATTTCCATACACAAACAAGAACAACAACCAAAATATGGCGAAATGGTCCACAAAATGCCTGCAAAGAAACCACAACGACCAAATTAGTGTAATAAGCAGAGGGCGGAATCGCCTTCTGCTAATTTTTTATTTATTTATTTTAATTTTTTTGAAACAAATCTGTATGTACAAATTCATCATTATGACAAATTCACTGCCAAGTCAAATTCAACGTCATGATAAATTGCTGGTGGTGAATTTTCCCACAATGAATTGTTGGCGGTAAATTTTCCTAAAGTCATGATACTGTACCATACAAAATTTCAGTTACCATTTTTTCCGTGAAAAGAAAAGTAATTCTTTGTTTCTAATGGGGTGTCCATTTGGCTCCACACACTTCATTGATAGGGTTGGAAAATTGATTCATCAAAAAATGAGAAAGAACTTGCAATTCAATACTTTGATATTATGTTGGAGAAGCAAATAACGAATTCAATATTCAAAATACCATGAAATGAATCAAACACAATGCAAAGTCCAAATAACTATCATAGAATGTGTAGAATATAGTGATCATTCCTTGTTTATATAGAACAAGGAGGAGGTAGGAAGGTGAAACAAAAATACTGACTAACCCTCCAAGTGATGTGACACACGTAGAACACTTGAGACAAGTGTGAAGGCATGTGTGTGTATGTGAGGTGAGACAACTAAACCACTAAGTGAACTTAAGCTAGTGTGAATAATCTGACTACTACGTGCATGAACTAAATAAAAGATAACTAGATGCATAAAGACATTTTTCACACTAACAAAATACACAACATTATTAGAATTATTTTTAGATATCAAATAGTTCAATTTTAAAAGGTAAATTTTTACCAATAAAAATGAGACAATTATTTAAATATTTTAAAGTGTAGATGAAGTAAAATTACTATTAATTGTTGAGTTATTTGATATTTAAATAGAATGTCTTACAAAAAATCACTAACCACTTCTTAGGAACTCTTTGATGACTCCTCTCCAAATTCCCATCTATTTATAAAAAAATAATAATTCTTTATTTACTATTTTTGTAAGATAAAAAATTCGTAAATAATACCTTTTCTATTAATAACATTTTAAAATTTTAAAGATGGAAGAGAAAAACTAACCCCTACATAATACATGAAGTCTCTCCAAATAGACCTAAAATTTGACAATCACCCCTACTTGTCATATGGAAATTTATGACGATTTGATCATTTAAATGCTTCACTTAATGTTTTAAAAAATATACAAATTATCCAAAAAATTGTTAAGAAACATCTATCAAAGATAACAAGTAAAATTATAAAACAATGATAATAAGTAGTTTTAAAGTTTATACATAAAATAAAATATTAAATGTATTTATACAATTAAATAATTTTTTAAGTTCATATTTGAAAATATTCAAGATAATCTTGTTAAAAACATTCTAAAAATGAAATACATTTATATTCTATCTTTAAAAATACTCTAAATTAGTATATTTTATAGTAAGTATTATAAAATAATATATATTAATATTGTACATTATAATACTATGTAATTGAGGGATTTACCTATTTTGGGTGATATTTTGTAATTTTTTTCTTTCAAATTTAATAGAATGGGAACTGTCCCATGACAACAATTTGCCTTAAAAAATTAAAACATATATCTAAAATAAATTTTTTAAATTCATTTTTAATTTAAAATGTCATATACACAATTATATAAAAATATAATCTAATAAATTTTAAAATCTAATATAAGATCTGTAGTTGAAAAAACGGTCCACAGACCAGGCCTGTCCTCAAATAATAGATTTTTTAATTAAAAAATCTGGAAGGCTTTTTATTTTTTATTTTATTTTTATCCTTTCACATTATTTTGATTGGTTGTCAATCAAATTTGATAGCCACTAACAAAATCTTACGTGGCCATTGATAAGAATGTGAAAAAAAACTATTACGCTCATTTGTGAACACATTAATTATTTGTCTTTTCTATTAGTTTTTTCTACTGAATTTTTTCTATAATAAAGATGGAATGTCAGGATCCGTGAGATTCGAAAATGTAGATACGGAGGGTCAGCAATGATTGTAATTCAACATCCCCACATTTGATCGGCAACAAGAATATTAAGTTCCCCCTAACTTCGTTCATGCTTTGATTTCATATCTGGATTCTTGTTGCCGCGGGCTTCATGGATCTACTTAAGGAAGCTGTAAATTCTTTCTCTGTCATAATTTTGATCGGGGTATGCCCATTCTTGATACAGTTTGTGATATAGTACTTATGGAGGCCATGGATGATTTACAGAGCTCTGATAAAACAGGGCTTCAAAGGTCCTCCTCCTCGCTTCATGATTGGCAATCTTATAGACATTGCAAACATGGTGCAGCACCAGATGCTCACAGATATGCCTTCCATAAACCATGACTTCAGAAACAGAGTTTTCCCTTATATATTGCAGTGGTCGCAGACATATGGTCTCTTTCTCATAGATGTCTATTTTGATTTTGATAAGATTTTGGCTGTATTTTCTTATGTCTGAAATTGAATCAATGGTTGTGCAGGGGAAAAGTTTATTTTATGGTTTGGTTATGAACCCAGAATTTTTCTACAGGATGCAGAGCTTGTCAGGCAACTTCTTTCTTCCAAGCACTCTCCTGACTGTGGAAGGTCCCCAATGGTCAAGAAGATGCTTTCTGGGGCGTTTGGCAAGGGACTCATCACTGTTAATGGTGAAAAATGGTCTCAACAGCACAGAATTGTGGCACCTGCTTTTCATATAGATAAACTTAAGGTTTTCATTACATTCTTACCTGAATCTTGTATAAACCTACCCTTCACTTCGTTCTTCTTACTTTCATATATTATTTCTAAACTACTATACCTTTTTGGGGCTCTAGGAAAATTCATTGTCCAGCAATTTAACATCAGTAATTCACTGTCAACAATTCACTGTCAGCAATTCATTGTCATGATATATTCATCGTGTATACAATTCACTTCCAGCAATTCACCATCATGATATATTCACCATATATACATTTTTCAATGTTTAAGTGGTCAAGAGCACCAAAAAACAAAGTACAGAAGAGATTTTGTTGAATGCATAAAAAAAGATATAACGTGATGAATATATCATGATGATGAATTGCTCATAGTGAATTGTACACGTGATGAATATGTCACTGCGATGAATTGATGACGATAAATTGTTGAGCGATAAATTTACCTGAACCCCCTTTCTGAACATAGTTTACGGAGGTATTTTTGTGTGCTTGTGAATCCTGCTTATTAGTGAGAATTGTTGTGTTCAACTGCAGGCCTCTGTTGATATCATGTCCATGTGTACAGAACAATCGGTAAATGAGTGGAATGAGATTATAAATGAAGCTGCAGAGAGGCCTTGTAAATTAGATCTAACTGATTTTATGGATAGACTTACTGCAGCCATTTTTATTAAGGTGGGATTTGCAGTGGACTACAACAAAGGGGGGAAAGAACTGTACGACGATATCAGGAGGTTAGAGGAGTTAATGATCCAGAATATTCGTTATCTATGGCTACCAGGTACCAGGTATGACATGATTACCCAATTGTTTCTCCTTAGAAAGAACAATTTGAGGTTTTGTTTGTTTTGAATATTGGAAATACTAATTGGTTTCTCTGTTTTTCAATAAAGACATATCCCCATGCCCTCAAATCTGGAGGCTTGGAAGCGGAGTAGAAGATTGGAAAATAACTTGAAACACATGATAAAGAAAAGAGAAGAGAGTGGATCATATGGGGATGATCTTCTTGGCTTGATGCTCTCAGAAATGGAGAATGTTTCCTCAGATGACAAGAATTTCCGCTACACAATGCAGCAAGTGATGGACGAGCGCAAAACTTTTTTCTTGGCAGGTAGAGAAACCACCAGTGTTCTGCTATCATGGGCAATACTTCTTCTGGCACTCAACCAGGATTGGCAACAGAAAGCACGCGAAGAAGTCACTGCAATATGTGGAAACAGCAATCCCAGCATGGATTGTTTAGGAAAGCTCAAAATTGTAAGTATGATAAACAATTTTTAAGTTAGGAATCCATCCCAAGAGAAACATGTCTAAATTGATTTAGGAATTTTTTTTTTGACAGATTGGGATGATACTGAACGAGACACTGAGATTGTACCCACCTGGAGCAGGCATTGTCAGGCAGGCATTCAAAGACTTAAAATTAAGAGATGATTTTATAATTCCCAAGGGTGTGAATGTGGTGGTAGACATAGTATCAATGCACAGGGATCCTAGATACTGGGGAAGTGATGCAAATGGGTTCAGACCAGAGCGTTTCAGAGATGGATTGAGCAAGGCTACAAACAATCATCCCTATGCCTTCATGCCATTTTCTAGTGGTCCAAGAGTTTGCATAGGCCAGAACTTTGCCATGTTAGAAGCGAAGGTTGTGATGGCTATAATGGTGAAGAAGTTCAGATTTAGTATGAGCAGAGATTACAGGCATGCACCGGTAGCTTTCATCACTCTCAATCCTCAACACGGGATACCGATCATGGTGGAAAGAATTGAATGCAATGGAGATCAGTCAATAGTTAGTTAGTTAGATTGTATCTCATCCTCACCTAATATCTCTATGGACTTTTTACTCCTCGACTCCACCGTTGATTTTTGTTTTTAGATTTACGCTATAGTATATTTGAATGGATCATGTTAACCCTTACATTTTATATTTGCAACTAGTTTTATTGGTGAAATTTGTTTATTTATGTTTTTTTATTTAGTGGCCTGTTAAATTTAGTATAAAGTAATTTTATATTGATTAGTAGTGGTAGAATACATTTTTTTTTTTTAATATGCACTAATATATTTGAATGGATCATGTTAATCTTCACAATTTTATATTTATTTGTAATTAATTTTAATGGTGAAAATTGTTTATTTTTGTCTTTTTTATTTAGTTTTGAGTCTTATTTAGTAGATTATCTTTGCTATAATTTTATATTGACAAGTAGTACATTTTTATATTAGGTTTGACTTATTTCCTAATTCCTATCTATTGTTATTTCCTCCAACTTGCATTTATTTCTACACATTTGTCATTCACCATTTCTTTCTTACATCACATTCTTACTTCCTCGATACATTTACTCTTTGTCTTAAGATTTAGCATTCCACTAGGGGAGAGGACCCCACAGTTCCTGAGTTGAGCACCCTAACTTTAGGCTTTTCAAAATCATAGGTGGCAATTTTGAATCACTCTTCATTTTCTTTATACTAGCTTATTTAGCAAGGCCCCTACTTATAACTGAGGTTTTACATCCACGCCATCAAATACAATGCCACATCAACATGTTTTTGTATTGAGGTGTCTAAAAAGAATGCAAAAATGATAAAATGATAGTTGTGCATTGATGTAAGAGGTACTCCCCTCTGCTAATCAAACATTCACAAGACACAAACTCACAATTTCATAATCACTTACAGACGGTTCCTCTGTGCCTTTCAAGTTTCAATTCATTGTTAAAATTGCAACAAACTACAAATCAACGCGTTCAATTTTATTGAAAATTTCATCAAAATAAAATATACAAATAATTGATTATATTGACATATCCATCGATCTCAAATTAGCCTGTCCCCCTTTTAAATCTGCTTGGCTTCACTAAAAACATTTTTGTGCATTCTAACATCCAATTTTATTTAAACTTTGGGTTGGCTTTTCTTTCACCACCCACATCCTTCTAAAGGATTTTGCCTGGGTCTTTTCACTTAGCTAACCCCTCTTCCTGCAAATTCGTTCACTGTATTTCCTGCACCAATTTATTTCTCTTTATGCCTCTTCAAGTCGCATTCCTCAAGTATGCCATATAGCATTCTGCCATGTTCTTTGATTCATCCCTCATATGGTGATGTGTATTTCCATTTTGCTTTGTTGCACTCACACCATCTTTTATTTGGTTCTCTAAACATATGCACCCTTCAAGTCTTACCCAGTGATCCTTTATGCCAACCACCTTGCAAATAAGTTCCTTCAATGGTTCAACTTGCCAAGTGCAACCCGTTCTCTAAGTTTGATGCCTCTCTCCTCTTTTTTGGACTGATTCTTTTTCCTCCAAACTATCGGCCTTTCCCTTGCTGTGCATAGGCTTGAATTGGTGAATTTTTGTCTTCAGACGACGTATCCCTTCCTCTCTCACCTACGCATCCCAACACTGTGAATTCATTTTAAATTGAAATGTCCCCCTTCTTTCCCATATCGTGCCCTTCCATCTTCCACTGATCTGTATTATGTTTAATTGGTCCTTTTGTTAATTTCTCAAAATGTGATTAAGTTTTCAGCCTTCCAAGTTTCCATGTCCAAGTTCAATTGCTAGTATTTCCATATTTGATTTTAGATTTTAAAAATTCTAATATACCATTTTTAAAATGGCCCGATTTCCACTATCTTTTGTATAAATTTGGCACCTATCCCTTTCATATGTATTGGAGACATTATTCCAAACATTTTAAATCCTCCATGTCAATATTGAATGATTGTCTTTGTTGTGTTTATATTAACATGAGTCGATTTCCACTCAGCCACAAATGAAATTGCAAATAAATTATATTGCAAGGGAAAATTAACAAGCATGAAATGAAATACCAAATGGATATGTATCAATATCCTTCACAACAACACAAAAGAGCAACAAATCAAAATTGAAATGACCATTTTTTTTGGGTCAGTGTTGATCACATGTGGACTCGGATGCTCCTGCATCACACATGACAAGTAAGAAATTTGTGAGAAGGGGCTCACAAAGGTGGAGCTAAGTGATATAACCATTCTTCGAGACTACAAACAATCTATAGAAAACTCCATCACTGAATTCTCGACCTCCTCCGCCAAATTCTTCCTCTTCTCTCCATGCCCTCCTCTAGCATGTCTTCTCTGCAACTCTATCCTTGCAACCTCTGTGCTGCAATCATACCTCCATCTCATGAAGATTCCACTTCATCTATTGTAATATGCCATTACCACTTTCCTTTGCACTTTTCACTCTCAATCATTCGAGACTCCACACACCTACAATGATACTTTTGAGCTTCTCACTCACGCTTCCAACTCTATGCTTTCTAGCCCTCAACTACTTGGTAGTCCACATACCTACAATGGTACTTTTGAGCTCCTACATCACACTTCCACAATCCATAGGTTTCGTCACAAGCTTCCTCATGTTTGATGATCTGCTTGTTCCTCTAAAACCTCTACGCTCTTCCCTCTCCACTCGTAGGTCCTGGTGTGAACCACCTCTCTCTTAGCGCTCTATTTGCATGCTCAAAGCATCTGGCTCTGATACCAATTGATGAAGAAGTACTCCCCTTTGCTAATCAAACATTCACAAGACACAAACTCACAATTTCGCAATCACTTATAAACAGTTCCTCTCTGCCTGTCAAGTTTCAACTCATTGATAAAATTGCAACAAACTACAAATCAACACGTTCAAATTTGTTGAAAATTTCATCAAAACAAAACATACAAAGCATTGATTATATTGGCATATCCATCAATCTCAAACTAGCTTGTCCCCCTTTTAAGTTTGCTTGGCTTCAATAAAAAAAACTCTGTGTAGTTATTCTAACATCCAATTTTGTTTAAACTTTGGGTTGGATTTTCTTTCACCACCCGGTCCTTCTAAATGCTTTTTCTTGGGTCTTTTCACTTAGCCGACCCATCTTCCTACAAATTCATTCACTGCATTTCTTGTGCCAATTTATTTCTCTTTATGCCTCTTTCTCGCATTCCTCAAGTATGCCATATAGCATTTTTCCACATTCTTCGATTCATCCCTCATAATATGGTGTTGTGTATTTCTATTTTTCTTTGGTGCACTCACACTATCTTTTATTTGGTTCTCTAAACATATGTACCCTTCAAGTCTTACCCAAGAATCCTTTATGCCAGTCACCTTGCAAATAGGTTCCTTCAACGGTTCAACCTACGAAGTATAGCCCCTTCTCTAAGTTCGGTGCCTCTCCTCTTTTTTCGACCAATTCTTTTTCCTCCAAACTATCAGCCTTTCCCTTGCTACACATAGACTTGAATTGGCGACTTTTTTTCTTCAGACGATCGATCCCTTCCTCTCTCACCTGTGCATCCCACCACTCTCATTTGTTTTAAATTGAAACGCCCCCTTCTTTCCCATATCGTGCCCTTCCATCTTCCACCGATCTGCATTATGTTTAATTGGTCCTTTTGCTAATTTTCTCAAAATGTAATTAAGTTTTTAGCCTTCCAAGTTTTCATGTCCTTTCGATTGCTAGTATTTTCATATTTGATTTTAGATTTTTAAAATTCCAATATACCATTTTTTAAATGGCCTGATTTGCACCATCTTTTCGTACAAATTTGGCACCTATCCCTTTCATATGTATTGGAGATGTTATTGCAAACATTTTAAATCCTCGATGTTAATATTGCATGATTGTCTTCATTGTGTTTATATGAACATAAGTTGGCTTCCACTCAACCACAAATGAAATTACAAATTTAAACTGTATTGCAAGGGAAAATTAACAAGCATGAAATGAAATACCATATGGGTAGGTATCAATATCTGCCACAACAACACAAAAGAACAACAAACTAAAATTGAAATTAATTATTTTTTTGGGTCAATGTTGATCACACGTGTACCTAGATGCTCCTACATCATGCATTAAGTTATAATAACTTTATATGTTAAGTCGTATTTTATTTGTGCATTGATGTTGCATCACATGGGTTTGGCACTTCTTAGATATCAATAATATATTTCATTTAATTATGAGTACTCATGATCAACAACAAAAAAAATTAAAGTCACTTGACTATTAGTACTATGCTATTAAAAATATTAGACATTAAATCAAAAGATACTATAACAATTTTGGAACATGCTTAACTATTGGGTTCTCTCCCCTACCCAATTTAATTTATGCATAATTTCATTGTGATCAATCCAATGATATATAAGATTGAGCCTTAAATTTAAATTCTTAACCCAAATTTCAACTTCTTTCCCTATTTCATTACCTATTATGAGTTGGCTTAAAACATATTTATGCAACATGTTTTTATGCCTTGATGTTCAAATGCATTCAATGTACCATTTTTTCAGAAGGCAAAATTCCTTGTCAAATAAGGAAAAACTATAGAACACACTTAATTTTTTTAAGGGACAAAGAATTAGAATCTATATTATCTACATCTATACCACCTACATGCCTCTATATTTATATATTATCTTTGAATATATTTCACTCAAATCCAATCCATGTGTATGTGTGTGAATTTGCACCCCTAACGCAAATTCCCCTTTCACCCCTTTACACTTTAGAAAACCTAAAGCGGAGGTTTAATTCCACTTAAACCTACTACTTACATTCCACTTGGCACCTATTTTTCTATGTCGGTGGGGGCATTTTTGTCTGGGACGTCCGCACGACGCGCGAATGTCCCTGGCAAATTCCTAAAGTTGGAGACTATAGAGACGTTACACTTTCGATTGGAAGTCAAAGTGTAATGCCCCTCTTTGGATGGCCGACCCAAATATGGTCGTTTTTCACATTCTCCTTGGTGCAGGAGCACCTAGTCAGTTTCATGCCTCCATGAGACCGTTTTGTAAAAATTTATTTTGTTGGGTGTTTTAATCATGTAATAAGATCAATTGGACCATTTTAATATGTATGAGTCATTTTTTGGGTTTAGGTGGTCATTTTGGAGTCATATTGCAAATAATGTCAAAAATGTCAAAAATTGTCAAAAATTATCATAGTTGTAAAAGTGCAAAATTATGGAATGTGAAGGGTCAATGTTGCACAAAATGGGAATTTGAATAGTTGTAATGTGAAGGATTGGTTATGGACTATTTTTAACTCATAAATACATGTTGTAAAACATGACCCAAGGTGTGGGAGAGCAGTTGGAGGAATAAGATACGAATTACACATATTTTTATGCATTTTTCTATGTAAGTTGGCTACAACAGTTGTTGCTCCATTGAGTTTTACGGATCTTTATGATATTGTAAAGATCTAAAATTTATTTTTATTGATATAAGAATGAATTATCTTTCTTTTGGTATTGGTTTCATTCATTTTTATGGAGATATGAGAAAGTTATTGCAAATTTACTAAAACAGGTTAGAATTTGTCCTAGGGTTTCCAGTTTTGGGAAAAATGGCATAGCTCTTATTTACACCGTTGGATTTTGAAAAAAATTGAAGAAATTTTTATAATAAATTCCTCTTGAGTATCACTAGAGAGATTGACCTAATTATTTTATTTGTGAAAGTTATAGGTGACTGTTCCTTTCATTTGCATGCATATTAAGCCTAATTAGGCCTAGTTTCAAGCATAGCAGCAGAATTTTGAGGATTTTGTTACAAAGTAACCTACCTTGAAAATTTTAAATGTTGCAAAAATCCCAAATGGGTATCCAAAACAGGTTTTATGTTGTGGGTTGGATTTTTCATCTAAAAGTTATGTCAAAAATACCTTATTTGCTGCTCTCATAAAAACATAGTGGAAGATTATGAGAAAAATCATTTGTTAGAAATGTTAGAGTTTTTGTCTTGCAAAGATCATTGAATTTGTGTTATTTTGGAGTCCCCTTACCTCTACATTACTCCTTCATATTATTCACTCTCTAATTTATTCAAGGAGTTTGGCAAGATATTGGATTCATCTCTTCACTTTTCTCCACTCTTCCAAGCATTTTTCAAGTTTGTAGCAACACTCTTCACTCCATTGCAACAATCCACTACTCCATCACTTTGATAGTGTGAGTGCAGGACAAACACCATGACAACAAAGGCTTTATTTCCTCTCATTCACTCCTCCACAAGCCTTGAGCGCTTTGGATAGGTGGTAAGCTCATCTAATCTCCTCTATTGTTTTTGGTTGAGGGCATGTGTAGGATCATGATGGGCCAAAAAGTGGCAATAGGGAAAAGTAGCATTTTTCACTTGCCAAAAAAGGCGGAAATCCCGAGTTGAATTTCTTTTGGGTTGGGTGTTAGTACATTGCTCCATAACAATTCCCAAGCCTAAGTTTTACAAATTGGATATCCGTTTTGAATTGAATATCCAATTTTTAATAAAAAAAATTGGATATCCGATTTGGGGTTGGGCAATATTTGAAAGCATTTAAAAATGTATTGTGGCGGTAAAATTTTGGTGCCACAAATCAGATATCTAATTTGAAACAGATATCTGATTTGTGGCACACATAGACCCAAGAGTAATTAGGAGGTGTAGGGTGGACAAGAGATAGAGAGAGAGAGAGAGAGAGAGAGAGAGAGAGAGAGAGAGAGAGAGAGAGAGAGAGAAGGAACAAATGGAGGTAGAGAGGGATAAATGAGATACAGATTGGGAGGGAGAAAGAGGTGGGATAGAAAGAAGTAGAAAAGGAAAGAGGGAGCGAAAGAGAGTGAGAGAGAGAGGGAGGGAGGGAGAAGTAGAGAGGGGTAGGGGAGATATAGAGAATTAGAGGGGGA
>CM021105.1:407446611-407621629 GCA_007115665.2 Sequoiadendron giganteum | reverse complement strand
GGAGAGAGAATTAAGAGGGGGAAGGGAGAGGAGAAGAAGGAGAGAGAGAGAGAGAGAGAGAGAGAGAGAGAGAGAGAGAGAGAGAATTTGGAGGTGGAAGGGAGAGGGAAAGAGGGGAAGGAGGGGAGAGAGAATTAGGAGGGGAAAGGGAGAGGGGAGCCATGGAGAGAGAGAGAGGGAGAGGGGAGGGAGAGGGGAAGAGGGGAAGAAGGGTCTGAGAGAGGGAGAGAATTAGGGGGGGAAGGGAGAGGGGAGAGGGGAAGAGGAGAGAGAGAGAGAGAGAGAAAGAGAGAGGGAGAGCGAGAGAGGGAGGGAGAGAGAGAGAAAGAGAGAAAATTTGAATATTTAATATATTAGTAATATTAATTAGTTATATAATATTTTATATATTAACTTAATATATATATATATATATATATATAAATATTTATACATTAATTAGAATATGTAAATAATATTTAAATATTATACATAATAGTATAATATATTATATATTATACACAATTCCGTAAGAGATTATCATAAATTATATATTATATATTGAATTATAAACTATATTGTATATTCTCAACTAGATATATTAAAATAAACTATAAATTATTTATTGCAATTTTTTAAATCACATATTAAAAACTATTTTAGATTTTTTTAAATTATATATAAAATAAATTGGATATCTGATTCAAATTGGATATTTGATTTGAAAATTGCAATTTTTTAAATCATATATTAAAAACTATATTAGATTTTTTAAAATTATATATAAAAAAAATCGGATATCCGATATGTCTAACACAAAACCTACTACCTAGGGTTTAGCCTCGGGTTTGCTTTGAAATTTGGCTGGGACATGCCAATCCTAAGAAGTCAACATAGAAAACGTGTTTAACAACTTACCTTGCTTTTCTAGACTTCGCCCATGTGGCTAACGACATTTTTTTTACCCTAAATTGATGAAACGAAAAGGGTTTTTAAAGGAGATTCTTAACTTTCTACCAATATAAATTATGCTTTACTTTGAATTTAATAAATAATTATTATTCATTTTCTATTTGAATTACGACTAAAGTCTTGATTGATAGGTTGATTGAAAAACTTCTATATCTTTCAAACCGTATCGCATTTTTTGAATCCAAAATATGCATCACATTCTATGCTTCGCATACTATAGGATTAAAAAAAAATGAATTTCATGAAGTTTTGACCAAGTTAAGGTGGTCAAACATATGAGTTTTTATGTTTTATAAAAGTTGTAATAAAAATATTCATAATTAATTATTTCTTGGAAAAAAAATACAAAAAAATATGCATCACATCGGGACATGAGTCCTCTACTTATATCTAAAATCTTATTAAAAAATATTATCATTTTATTGTGGTTAGGGTGGTCAGACAAACACCTACTTCTTATTTTTTCCCTGAAATTTAAGTACTACTACATTGAAATTTCAAATTTTCACCAAATAATTTTTAAAAAATAAATAAACCTAGTAGTTTAGAAACTACATTCAATTTGCTACACATTCTATTCTTACATATTTTTGAAATAATATAGATAACTTATTCAAATTTTTACATCAAGCTTCCTAACTCTGATTTTCTAAATTTTCATTACCACTTAAGGGTCTTTTTTTCCATGATGATCCTACACATACCCATATACACGAACCCATTTCCGTCACATTTTGCTAATATGATTATTGATCCCGTTGGTTCTTCTTCTCATCCAGAGGCATATGTTAACATGGTTAGTGTTACTCCCTCTCCCCGCCTTGCGACCGGTTCGTCGGATATAACATTTACTTCTCAAGACGTGCCATAAAATGGCAAACCTTCTCTGCTCTACATTCTCGCTTGCCTCAATGGGAACATTGTGATATGGGTCTTAGTCGACCTCGTGAGTAGAGTGAATGTTATCACGAAGGAGACATTATTCTTAAACTCCCTACAAATGGAGGAATATGAAAAAACAAAATCCATCATCCGCACACATGATGGACTTTCTCTTAAACCCTATGGATCAATAATGTTGTCTGTCCTAGTGGGACCTAGGAACGTAGATGCGGTCTTCGATGTTATTCCCAAGTCAGACTTGTTTAGAGTGAAGCTAGGCATACCTTAGCTAGCTTCCATGAATGGGATCGCCTCCATGATTCATAAGTGCCTTAAGTTTTCTCATGAAGGTGTCGTGCACGTAGTGCATGACACTGGATATCAGCTTGTGGTATCTCATGGAGGATACTCATTGGATCACTTTTGGCCTACTTTAGTCGGTTTGCTCCCATAGAGAACGAACCTAATTTACAAGAACTATGTGAAGTACAAAACTGGGGGCAAGGGACAACCAAAGTTGACCCTTCCTATAATTGAGTTGTCAACTGCCTCCTCTTCCCGAAAGGGAAAGGAGAAGCTCACTCCCTCTCAAGCTAACTCATCCGCTCCTCTCTCTTGGGAAGAGTATTGGATGAACAAGCCTAGGCTCTACCCGTTGAGTCTGATGATGCCTCCTTGGTGAAAGCCTAAGGTCAGGATATCGGATCTTCCCAATGGTTATCCTAGACCATGGTACTACCTATATGGCAGAAAGAAAGGCTCATGAAGAGAGTTCGCTCCATGACCTCTTCTTGTTCCCCCAAGTGGACAGAGACTCCCCACTAAGGCGCTAGAGTTGACTCCCCCTGTCGCTTCTGAACCTACTCCTTCTTCTCCCATTCTGGAGTTCATCCTTCCACTGGAAATAGCCATGGAGGACACTCCCATGGCCAAGAAGGAACCTTTTGTCCCTTCATAGACCTCGGCTTCCGATGCAAAGAGCCGCAAAAACCACCTTGTACGTGAGTGTAAGCGTCGGTGAAAGGATCTCCTAGCTAAGAAATCCTCCTTACATAAGAAGGAGGAGGAGATGATTGCGCCTCCTGCTATGTCTTCCTCTCTTCCCCCTTTTTGTCCTTGTCGAACCTAGTTATGTCTCTTCCGGCTCCCGTTGTGAGCGCACGTGTGCCTGGAAAGGTGGAAGTATTCATCGCTCCTTCGGTGGAGTCACCCTTGTTGACTTTCATTCTGGATGTCTTGCCTTTCCCTAAGCTCGTGAATATGGTGAATACTTCAGTAGTATCCACTGTGGTTCTTTCCTCTTCTCCCTTGACCCTCCTTGCTTCATATGTGGGAAGTTCACCTCCTCCAATGAAGAAGAAGGTAGAGCATGGTCCCTCTAGCAATGGAGGACATAAGAAGAGCCCGCCTTCCCCGAAAGGTGGCCCCATGCTAACTTGTTATGTCCTAGCAACAAAACCAGCTCCAGCCTCCCATGAGTTTATCACCACTCTCGAGTTCCTCGGTGAGCCTAGTGGTGAACCTCGGGTGAAAATCCCTCCATTTGCCAAGGTGAAGCATGTCACTCTTGTTAAGTGTATGTTTAACTCGGTGGATGAATTTTCGACCTTGTCAACGATCTTCGCAAGATCGTTGACCCTGGACCCACAGGAGTTGAGCAAAGGAGACCTCACGGGTCCCTTTGCCTTGGCCCTTGTTGTGGGAGGATCGTAAGCTCCTCCCCTTAACATTACACCATTGTAGGCTTGTCATCCTTCCTACGATGATCTAGAGTGGGAAGATGACGACCTCTTGATTGACCAGTGTTAGGGGGAGACCCTCTTCTTAATCTTTAGATTAGATATGAGTGTGTGTCGTGACATGTGTTCCCCCGTGATCGTGCTATATGTTCCTGGATGAATCTCGTCACCTCTATTGGTGCTTCGATATAGGCATGGTGTTGTGTTGTAAGTCTTCCTCCATATGTATCTTCATTCTTCCATGTTTGTGATTGAATTTCGATAAATTAGGGATGATGCAAAGTGTCAAAAGCATTTAGGCCTCCTTCCATGTTGACCCAATTTTTAAATTTTTACTTTGTCTTCTCGTGCATTCCTCACATGGCTTGATATAGTAGGGGGTTGATGATGGTTAATTCATATACTATTATTATACTTATACATATTTATGAGCAATTTTGACCCCAAAATATTAGACTACCCCTATGCCCTTTGTGTGTGTTCCCTTTTTCTTTTACTTTCTTTTTATCTTTCTCTCTTCTTTGCTTGGGTTGTCCCTTTTGTGTGTGACAACACTACTTCTACATTACGTGGTCTTTAGAAAACACATTTGTGGCCGAACGAATCTTTTCTCAAAGACCCTCCACATGCTTCTTTGTTATAATTGCATTCTCAACTTGAAACCCTAACGAAACAAGTTTCCTTCATCATGGGTTTGTAAAGAAAGGACTTGAGAACCCTCCTTCAAAGTGAGAACATTCTTAGTCTTCCCCTCGAATGAGTGCATCTCCTTCCTTTCGAATTCCTTGATGGAGTGGGGTGATCCCACAATACTGGTTTACAATTTTTGGGCAAACTGATTTTTTTAAACTAAATCTTCACTTTCGGGCTCCTATAGCGGCTAAACTGTGAGGAATTTGAAGATGATGCAAACTAGTGATTTGTGACATTTTGTCTATAGATTCTAAATATATATATTTTTCAATTTTTTTGGAATTAGACTACACTTCTTTTTCCATATCCTTTGAAAACTGTTTTTTTTTTTTAAACCAACATTTTTAAGAAGTGAAGCTCACAGTATACAACATAACTATTTTTGTATGAAGGATAAAATTCTAATTTTTTAAAACTTAGATTTGTAACTATGATATCTAGCACTTTCATTTGGTTTCATAGTGTTTTATTAAATATTTTTTTCCTTAATCAAGTTTTGAAGTCAAACCAATTACAACTCTGACATAGGCGAACTATATACAACATAACTTTTTATGTATGTATCGAAATTCAATTTTATTTTTTTAATGGATCAAGGACATCAATACCCAACCTGGACATTTTTTTTTTTGATAATCTGCTATTTTTCCACATATGCATAACATGGAGCTTGATTTTCAGTAAAAAAATGTTTAATAAAACTTAAAAAACAAATACATAATAAAACCAAAACATATTAAAATTATATTCATTGGATAGCTCATTTTGAGGACTACCATGAGTATTTGAAACAAATTTTAAATGAATTCATTTGATCCCCCAAAAGGTAAATCAAAAGTAATTTTTTATCAGCATTTTGATAGGTGTAAAGGAGACTCCATTGTAGGTATGGTTTAAAACTAGTGGGGTTGTATCCAAGGGGGTCTGATCTAAGGTGGTTTGATCAAACCCTCTTCAATTGGAATCCTTAAAATAAAATTTTTTAAGGCTTAAATCATTATGTTTTCTAAAAATATGCGATTTCAACAAAAAATAGAATCTCCCAAAAATTGTAAACTAACTTTGTGGGATCACCCCGTGAACATCTTTCAAAAGAATTCATTGTTGATGAATCGATTCGATAAGGAAGATGATAACTTTTGAACAATGTGTCCCTTGAAGTGGACCCCTCCCTTCCACGTCAAGTTCCCGAGGGACCCCTTCAAAAGTTTTCAGCAAAGTTCTATGACATCTAGCTCGGGGGCAGTCTGACTAGGCCACTTTCACATCTTCGTGTCTAGTCTGGGGGAAGCCCGACTAGACCTACTTCACATCCTTACATCTAGCTTGGGGGCAGCCCGACTAGACCTCACTTTTCAAATAGCGTGTCCCTTGAGTGGACCCTCCTTCCTTTTGAAGGGTTCTCGAGTGACCCCTTTGAAAGCCTTACAACTTAGCGATGGTTCGGGTGACTATCCATTCAATGGCCTGTGCGGCCATTTCCTCCATGGTAAAAGCAAGAAGTTGGGTCCACGAAGAGGGGAAGTTTCAGCCAAAAAAATGTCAAACTTTGGTAATATGGCCGATGGAATTTTTTTTTGAATTAATCTATGACATTAAAACCCATTAGAGAACACGATTTCTAGTTTTGAAATATATAAATTTTATTAGGATTGGATTATATTTGTTATTTTTTAATTAATTGCTAAGAAAACTAGCCCATAAACTTGAAATGTTAGTTTTTTAAAAAAAATTAATAACCTTTTTTTGGTTAAGTTTCTTGTAAAAAAATTATATGGCATCAATCTCCAGACAATTCTTTACACAATGAAAAAAAAAAAAGATTCAAAAAATGTTTAGTTTAAGTCAAATTATGTTGTCCGTACATGTCGATTTTTAAAAGCAGCAATTAAGGCCAATAAAAATTCAATTAAAAAAATAATATTAAAAAAATAAATTACAAAAAAATTTCCTCATCAATATTCATGTTGTTAGCTCTCTTTCCCCAAAAGGAAATAGTAAAATACTTTTATTTGGGTCAAAAAATGGTGTCCGTACATGTGCATGGTATGGTGAAAAAACAAGGACTTTTAAAAATTGGTTTTTATACATCCCTATCAAAATTTAATTTCTATCATCTAGGTATTTGTATAAATTACATATTTGGAAACTATATTCAAAATGCTAACTTTTATAATACGATATTTTTTCAAGATTTTTTGTGTAAGTGCCCCAAATTTTCATTTCAAGTATGATAAATTCTGAAAAACAGCAAAAACACTTCCACTTTTTGAGCTTTTTGTGGACCCAACTTCTTGCATCAACAACACAGGTAAACATGTCATCCTCTCTGACTCTGCGGAGTCCCCTTCACTCAGTCTCCCTCATGTGAAAGTTCTTGGGGGATACCCTCCTTGTAGGTCTGTGGGTCTAGAAGGTGCTCTTCCTGGTTTCCTTCATGTGAGAGTTCTTGGAGGATACCCCCCTTGCAGGACTGTGAGCCTGTGAGGCACTTTCGTACTTTAGCTTTGTAGTTTCGCACAACTATGAAGTCCTTTACTGCACTTCTGAGTTCGCCAGACCATGCTCTGCTTCCTCATCGGTTCAAGTATACATCTCTTACTCTATTACTTTCTTACTACTCTACTTTACCGAAGCACCCATCAGTACTCGTGCTCACTAAAATGGGGGAAAAATGTATGAGCGAGAATTTTCACCCCTAACGCAAATTCCCCTTCCACCCCTTTACACTTTAGAAAAACTAAAGTGGAGGTTTAATTCCACGTAAGCCCGTTGCTTACATTCCACTTGGTGCCTTGTTTGTGTGTCGGTGCGGGCATTTTTATCGAGGATGCCTGCGTGGCGTGCAGACGTCCGTGCGGCTTGCTTATGTCCCTCGCAAATTCTTGCGGCTGGAGACTACAGAGACGTTACACTTTTGATTGGAAGTCGAAGTGCAATGCCCCTCTTCGGTTGGTTGACCCGAATTTGGCCATTTTTCACATTCTCCTTCATATTCTTCACTCTCTCATTTATTCAGGGAGTTTGGCAAGATATTGGATTCATCTTTTCACTTTTCTCCACTCTTCCAAGCATTTTTCTAGCTTTGTAGTAGCACTCTTCACTCCATTGCAACAATCCACTACTCGATCACTCCGATAGAGCGAGCACAGGACAAACACCATGACAACAGAGGCTTGAGTTCCTCTTATTCACTCCTCCACAAGCCTTGAGCGCTTTGGACGGAGGTGGTAAGCTCCTCTAATCTCTTCTATCATTTTCGGTTGAGTAAGCACGTATTGGTTGTAGTGTTTTGTGTTTACATAGCTTGTAGTTCCCTTCTTTATCTTTGTTTCTATCATTGCAAACTTGGCTTTCCGTGGAGGTGGAAACACCAAAACGGGAGTTTGACTGAGGCAGGCCCCTAAACAGCCCCAACACTTCCCCCTTTTTTCTGTGTGTAGGTGGAGAGAGCTTGGAGTAAGCTGGTGAGGAAAGTATTGTACGAGATCATCTTCATCACCCTTGTGGTAATATATTTCTTTTATCACATTCGTATTTACATTTCACTCTTCTTAATTTCATTCTATCACTTTAGACACCTCTAGACTAGGCTAATAGTCTCCACTTCTATGTTCGAATCTCATCTTTTTGTTTCGCTAGCCGTACAGATGCCAGTGCACCTATGAGATGTCAGCATGTCGAGTTGTCGTCCCAAAACCGCGCTTTTGTCCTTAGACAGAGAGCTACTTGAGACACAAAGTTGACTCTGAAGGCCAACTTGTCTAGTCTCTTTCTGACTTTTGGATTTGCAGAGTGGTCAAAGGACACATAGTCCTCATCATTCTCATCCCTCCTATCCTAACTATCCCTTAAATCGAGGTAAATTAGGGCAGTCTTTCTGCTCTTGGCCTTTTGTGACCTGGGGCCTTGCAGTGATTGGTCCCCCTCTCTTACACCATGAAGTCAAGTAAACTAAGGGTTTGACCTAAAGAAGTTGACCTTATTGATATGAAAAAATCACTTAAGGTATTAATAAATATCGTTGTCTTTAGAAGAACTTCAAATGTCAAAAGGAAAGGGCAATTTTTTAGCATTGCAACTTTTTATTAAATCATTTCTATTGGGTACAATTCAAATCCATGCGTCGCGTCATATTTTTGTGGCTTGAGGTCAAATCAAAGGGGCTTGGGATTGATCCACACAAAATTTTGGAAATATAATGGATCACTAGACCTTTTCATCCGATACTATCCCTTCCATTAAATACAATTCATTTATTTATCTATTTATTCTCATTAATAGTTCAAACACTTTCAATAACACTTATTTATTTATTTATTTTATTTTATTTTTGTTTTCTTTAATAATATTTATGTAACTATGTACATATCTAAAAACAAATTAGTTTTTATTTAATAATTATAATAATGCAATTAAGCATTAATATTTTTTTATATGGTTATTTAATATTTAAGTTTTTCCAAGAAATGGGATATTACATGTGCAAGATCCCAATAAATCATGTGTAATACAGAGGCACTTTATTTCAATGTGTTTATATAATAAGAAATGCATACAATGGAAGCCCATAATGTCTAAAAAAGAACTACATGCTGAAAATAAAATTCTTTGATAGAAAAAGAGGAAATTGATAGCACCATGATGAAGTACACAAAAAAACATGCACTTTCAAAAAATATGGCACCCAAAAAGGAGTCCAGATGTAAAAGATATGGCCCGCCAAAGTCTCCAAAACAAGAATTTAGCAACAACACTGAGAAAAAAAAATTGAAAAAAAATCAGAAGTCCAAACTAGAAACCACCAGCACCACTATGAAGAGCATGAAATTCTACCCCATTTAAAAAAAAGGCGTTGAAAAATTACACCGTATGATTGAGATATGGCCTTTGGAAGATAGGGTGCAAAACTAAAAATCCCAACGGATAGGGGTTTGGCTAGGCAAGAAGAAAACTCCATCAAATTTAGCAAAAAAACCACCAAAGTTGGAGATCCACCAAATTTAGAGCCGTAGGAAAAAATCTCCTCCGAATACAGTAGCATGTATATTTATTTGTAAAAAAGAATATTGCAAAAAATGGCAAATTTTATTTTAAAGCGAAAAAAATGCCTTAAAAAAAACTATTATATTTTTTAATAAAAATATATAGATATAAAAAAAAAGCTTTTTAAAACACTATATTAAAAAGTTAAAGGTGTGGGGGACGAAGCCCACCCCACATCACCCTTGGGCAGGGGGGGCGAGGGGGGGTTGTTGCTTGCCATTGGTAGGGGGTAGAACCGCACATGGGGGCGGGAAGTGGGGGTGGGGAAGGGAGGAGCAGAGGGGGTACCTTCCTACAAGCATTTTTAATATAAAAATTTAAAATGCACCAAAAAAACCTGTGTTGCAATTTAATGATTTTTTTCATTTTTTCATTGATATTTTTTGCTTTTTGTAGGAATTTTTTTTTTGAAAAAAATTACCTCGATCTATGTGGGGGGACTGCCAGGGGTTGCCACCCACCCGCCCTTCGGGACCGACCCAAGGCATGCCTTTGGCAGGGGGTCATATGACCTCTTTGGCAAAAAAAAATTTCCTCAAAGGCTCCCAACACCAAAATAGGTTGAATTATATACAAAATTCGTCGAAACGACCTCTCAAATGCAACCATGAGGTTCTTTCTGGACCAAAATAACCTAAAATTGCAGCTACCCTCTGGATCTAGAAAAAAATAATTGCCTCAATTGTAGATCTGACATTTGGAGTCCAAATCAAGCCAAACAAAATGCAAAACTGACTTTCTTGAAAGCTCTAAATCCAATGGAAAACATTGATTTGCTCAAGATGCATCGAATGATAGATCAAGGCACGAAATCTCCCATGAAGAGGAGAGGGGATTATAGGTTTGGAGCTCGGATTTCATGTTGAAGTTGGGAAAAATCAACTTTGCAACTCCTAAGAATCACTTGCAATCAAACATCTATCACAAAAAGAGAGAATAGTAAAGCTATGGAGGCCAAGAGCTATTGATCCAAAAAAACATGAATCATTGATCAATATGCATCTTACAATGATAATACAAAAGAATTCTTATAAAAGGATAATGAACCTAGAAACCCTAAGTGAGGATATAAAAGAAGATCATGACATGTGCCCTCATCCTAAGATACGAGACATGAAAAAAAATGACCTAAGTAAGCATAAGTAATTAGAGGAAAAGAAACCTAATAATTCAATAAATAAATAATTATGAAATGTTTTTACTCTAAAATCTTACACCTTAGGATGTTCATACATCAAGAACCTATACTTAACTTGAACCTATTTTTACCACTCCATTAAGAATGAGTGTTTGAGCCCTGTGAACCCACAACATACTAATGTTGAAATATATCAATAGTATATGCACTTATTGAATGATAATTATATCTACAATATAAAATTTAATTTAATAATACATGTCATGAATTTATAATAATGTAAATGAAATACATTACTAGTCAACCTAGTCCAAAGTCAAACTCCATAGTCAACTTGTCATGTTTTTCTAGATAAACACAAATAAATCACAATAGAGTTATAAATGATTGAAAATTAAATCTCTAAAATTAAATTTATGACATACATCTTAATCCCTTATAATATTACTCCATATTCGCATATTCACATATATCCTTTCATGCTCAGTCATTCATGTAATAGGCTTGTATTGTTAGGATTAAGTGTGTTATTCAAATTGTATATGCTAGGTTCTAATTGTTCATAGATGATTAATTACTTTTACATCTAAAAATTTCATGGATTAGGTAAATGGCATGTCCATGTGGGTGGGGACATAAATAATTATTTTATTATTCTCTAAAGACTTTGAAATATTATTTGTAATGAGGCTTTGAATAGGGGATTGCATAGTGGACTTGTAAGAGAATTTATAGTTAGTAGTTGGGCATAGGATATAATTAGTGCTTCATAGGGAGTACTATGCCAAGTTATATAATAGAATTCAAAGATGCTTGTGTGGGAGTTAATTCTATTTTGGAGTGTAAGGAAGCTAAGGTAGCAGAACAACTTCCTAGACTAATCTTGAGAGGAGAATAATGAAAAACTTTACAGACCTTTAATAGTTATAAAAACTTGAAAAAAATAAACATAGATATCATGCATACCACAACATAGTGATTTACATGGGGAAAACCCTTTTGGGAGAAAAACCCCACACTCCAAAAGTTGCCCAATATATTATTCAGAAATCACAAAGATTACAATATACTTGCAAATGAAGTTTCTCATAGGAGTATCACCAACCAGAGATCTAGAGGCAACACAACTGCTATTAGACTCTTAGAATACATCACAATACATAGTCATAATACAATGCCCTCATAAAATAGGGTTTTCTTCTAGGACAAGTCAAAATAATAAAATATTGGCCATCAGATATGACCTAATGATGAATGGTACAGATTTACAATAATAGAATATAAATAAAATTTAGCTTTTGGGGGCACTTCCCTCAGACCCCCATCCGGGGGGATGATCCCCTCGGACCTCTCATTGGGAGACCCCCCCTACACCCTCTTGTTGAGTTGTCGTATGAAAAGTACCTTATGTAAATGCAAGGTTGAGACATATTTTCCCAACATGGAGGACACTCTCTTTAGTAGGTCATGAGAATTCTCACCATGGTATTTGGGGACTTCGTCTAGGTCCATGCTATTAGCTTTTAATATTTTTTGGCTTCCATGGGTTATGAGGGATTAAGATATAGGAATAATGCATTATTTTTTTGTAAGGTTATAACATCAATTTTTATTTAGGATTGAAGAGTTTTGATATCCATGGACTTTGTGAAACTTGATATTGTATTGTAACATTTATATTGTAAAAACTACATTAGATTCATTGATTTGGAGACCATTTTTTTCTTCTAAAGTGGTTTCCCTAGAGTATATTTTTGTCACTCTTTTTTGTGGATTTTAATTATTTTTCTCACAATCTTTATCTTTTCTAAGTATTGTTTTATATATTGGAATTTTTCTAGAAAATGTATGGATCATTTCTATATTATTTTTGAATGGTAAATGTGGTTCAATACCTATATGCTGAATAATTATGTTTAGTTTTTATTTTTATTTCTAAGGGGTTTGTGGGTACTTTTCCTAGTCACATTTGGTATTCGACCCATGGTTTTGGTTGTAGGAGGGTTTTCCTAGTTTATTTTTTAATCCTTGTTTGAATGGGGTCTTTGCAGTTGATCTTGATTTTATAGAAAATAGTCACTTGAAAATTGTGTAGGATTGAGAAGGTGGAGGATCTAGAGGTGGTAAGGTGTTTGCATGTTTCATGGTGGTATAATAATTCAATTTGGTCTCATGAGACCTGTGGAATCCATATGGTGGGTCCTTAGTTTTAGTCCTCGGTTTTGTGAGAAAGCATTATATGATTAGGCCATATGATCACATGGATTGCATATGCTTGTATATGTGTTAGATAGCTTACATTTAGTTGCATATAATTAAATGTGCTTCCTATGGTTACATGTGGGTTGCATGTAAATGCATGTCCATGTTGTGGATACATGTTATTCTAGACCTATATGGGTGGACTCTATGCTTGCATGTTATTGCATACTATGACATATTGTGGATTCATGGAAATTTAGGTTTGCATGCACATACATGATGTGAATTTGTGACATTTTGTTATTTGAATTATATATGTGAAGGTTTTATATTTGTGAGTTTTGTTCTATGTACATATAAAAAAATCATATTTACTAAATGCAAATCATTCAAATTTCATGGATGTGGGTTTTGTATATTTTTCTATCCAAAATCTATGGTTTGGTATATCTTTGATATTCTATTATTTTAGATTACACTATATATATATTTGGGTTTCTAGATGTTTAAATGGTTTTATATTTTTTTATATAGTTTTTTTAGGTTTTTATTTTTATCCAAAATCTATGATTTTGTAGTTATGTGAAGATACTACTTGGGTTTCATAAATGGAGAGAGTTATAGATTTTCATTCAAAAGGCTAGTTATAAATTCCTTCTTAGTGCAAAAGCGTTAACATGTGTAATATTTTTTATGAGTGTCTTGTTGGGTTCCAAAGGTATGGTTACTTTATTGTATATTTTTGACAAATCAAATATAGATTTGATGTGGTGTTTGACTTGTGGAGGATCTACATGTTATCTCTAGTTATCTCTATTTTTCATGTTTTTGGTAACAAAAGTAGGGGAAAGGGCCCCTAAACCCAACCAAAGAATAGAATGAGGCCTAAAGGCCACCAAAACAAACCAAACAAAACAATATGGGTCAAAGAACCAACCAACACCCTATAGAGAATTCAACACCAAACAACATCGAACAACATAAACTACATACCAGCAAAGAACAACAACCCTAAAGACAAAACCAAAACTAACTTAACGAAAGGCACACAAGCCCATTAAGAGTATTGAGAAAAAATCTAGATTAAATAGACCACCAAACCCAATTACTCCTTCAGAAAGCAAATAAGATTTCATTCGTTCTCTAGTTGTTCCATAGCCCCACTGTACTAATCCATCGAACTGTTCACACCTCCATCTAGTTGCTCCTCCACATATCAAGAGGATTGTTGCTTACGATGGCCTTTCCTAGCCTTTCACCCCACTCACCACCCCGAAGATGGCCTTACACATTATGCCCAAAGTAATTACCATTAACTTGTTGAAGGTCATGTCCATCTTGTCCACTTTTTGTTGGAGCTCACGAATTTGAGAAGCATAAGGCTCTAAGGATTTAACATCATCCTACATCACCCCACTATTTACTCTCGTAGGCTAAACATCCATCCCCTCTATGACTTCCCTAGCCACATCCTCAATTTCACACTCAATATTCTGAATCCCTTCCTCTTCCTCTTCCTCTGAATCTTCGACCATTGGTTGATCATCACCAACCATTTATTCATCATGTTTAATTCTTGTAGAATCATCTGAGCGATCTTCTCCCAACACAATCGATAGCTCATTTTTACTCAAATGAATAGGAGGCAGAGTTTCCTCTTCAAGGTCATCCTCGGGCTCTTCAAAACAAAGTTTCTTCCCTTTGGTAGACTGGTCAACAAGCCTGGTTGACCGCCTCTCACCCCTCCCATTTCTAGAATCCTCCAAATTTCCATGCTCACCCTCATCTCTAATTTCAATGGTGACTTTTTTGGCAGTTTTAGGATCAAGACTATCACAGGGTTTCCTTTTAGTTCCAAAGTTACCCAAGGGGTTAACACAAGCCTCTTTGCCTTTCTAGTTTTGAGTAGTAGGGGTTTCCTTGGTAAGAAGACCCTTGATTGAAGATTGTTTAAAACTAGAAGGACCAACTATGAGCTTTTGGTGGGAGGTCTCATAGAGGAAGAAATAGCCAAAGAAGGGCCAGGGAGGGGTTCTGCATGAGAAATAGGGGAAAAATAACCAGTAAGGATACCGCTAGGGGGTCTCGACGGGGGGGGAGGGGGGGGTAATACTAGCAACATAACTATAAAGATACGAGATCAAACACTGGTGGAGAGGGGGTGAGGCGCCCTTAGCTTTACATTGTTTTAAAGACAAAAGCAAAAAGAAAGGTATGTTAATTTTCTCATTCCTACATATATGACATAGAAAGGGAAAATGGTACCCGTGGATAGTGGTGTAGTGCCCATTTAGAGTGAAATACTTCATAATATGAACACTAACGACCCAAAAGGAATTGAGAGGTGCTCTCTATCATAGCCATTTTGGCTTCTCACTAGCTTCTCATCACCTTCAACGAAGCTATCCATAAATCTCTAGTAATTTCCATTACTAATTTTGGACACCCTTAGGTCACTGTATTGAAGACCCATCGCAATTGCTATCAACTTATGGGACACTTCAAACCCTATACTGCCAATCTAGACTCTATCCTCTCTCCAAGAATTATAAAAATTAACATTAATGTTGTCATTGTATCCACACATCACCATAAAGAATGGTATCATCCCAACCTCTTCGAAGAGATTCCATAGCTTGATATTTTGCTAAAAAATCTCACATGATAATGACTCAGACCTTTTCTTGGGACCCCCATTGAGTTACAGTGATAGTGGCACTGGCAGAGGAATGAAAAGTTACCTTTCTCATGTTCAGTTGAATTACCTTTCTCAACAGTCGAATTAATGGGTGAAAAAATAGTAAAATAAGCAGTAATATAATTGATGCCCCAATTTGGTGGAAAGATAGCAGAAAAGACTTCTGCAAGTAGGGCGCCATCATCACACAACTTCTAGAAAGGTCTAGCAGGAGCCATGAAGTAAGTTAGAGCGTGGATAAAATGCTGCCAAATTTTAGTAGACCAATTCATGAACCCACAATCTGTGTGAGAGTAGACGTTGCAATCAATAATGATGGAAAGCAAGAACCAATAGTAGCCCAAACTCTGATGGAAAGAATGTCTAAAAGATTACGGCTTAGGAAACATGTGAGGGCACAATGAACAGGAGACGATGTGATGATCTGTCATGATGGAATTATGCCTCGAATCTTTGGCTTCAGTGGAGAGAGGTTCTACCGTCACGTCATTCAGAGTTCCCTCGAGAAGCGCATTATTTACCGTCGAGGCTAACATCATCCACCCCACTTCAAAGTCATCCTTCCTGCCAATGTAACTACACCTCACCCCCTTCGCTAGATCAAGATAACAAAGCCAAGTATACCAGCATGCCTTTGACACCCAAACGATGTGGCTCACCACCATACCTCCACCAAATATACATTTAGCTTTTTGAACAAAATTTGACCTTTTGCGACACCTCATATTGAGAACATTGAGATTCAAATTAAAATTTGAAATTAGGCACCTCTGTCTTTCACAATACATCATACAATAGACTTATGAATCAAATTTGAAATCAAAATGGATCGAGAGACCAAGAACCCGACCATAGCAGCAGTGAGACCCACATAAAGCAAGGCGGATAGCAGCATCGTTGAAGGTTGAAAGGAGCCCCACTCATCCGGTCCTTATCCAGTCGGTCCTTGATATGAGTCAGAATATTCTCAAATTTCTATAATTGCCAATGGGGAAATGAGAGCCCCATGTTGGAGATCGCATCAACAAGGTTATTTCCTTCTCTGTAGATATGGGAAACTGAAACGCCCGCCATAGAAGAGAGCACCCGTTTAGAGTCTAAATTGAAGCTACTGATATTCCAAAGGGGATCAGACAAGCCGTTTAGACAATCCACAACTAGTTTTGAATCACCCTCAATCATGACACAGTCAAAACCTAGATCTTTTAGCCTTATCTATTTTTCATGTTACGAATGTGGTGTTGAATCTATTTATTACATTGTTCAAGATATATGGTTTTAGTTGGAGTACTATTCATATTTTTATATCACCTTTGAGATGTTATATGTGAGAAAATTTTGTGGTTTATTAGTGTGGATTATTTTGGGTTGGCCTTTCTCAATCATCATGATAAATTGGTATGTTTATTATAGTGAGACAAAGAGATGGTGTTTGGAGTACTTGATATAGTTGTACTATGGTGGTATGATTCTTTGGATCATGGTTTAATGGGAGCTTTGTACAATTATATATTTAGTCTTATCTTCTTGGTTGGAGATCATGGAACTCTATTTTGGAAGCTACTAGTGTTTTAGTCATGTTCTTTATTGTATTACATATGGTCATGGATAATCTTCAATTTGAAGATGATTTCCATGGTATCATGGGTAGATTGAAATCACTTTTAGTGGGAACATTAGTAGTGATGTGGATTTATCAATTTATGATGGATATTATTTTATAGTGGTTGTTGGTGTCACGAGGAGTTCCAAGTACCTACCTTACATGAGTAGGGAGAGTTTATTGACATCTTTAGTTCTATTAATAGAGGATGCTTATCTTCATAATTTTTGAAAATGTATATATCTTGTTGTCATGGAGGGCTCTTAGAGTCTTTGGTTGAGTTGTCAATTAGAATATTCCATTTTTATAGATGATCCTTAGTTTATAGGATGAATTATTATGCCATGGTGGAGTTTGGATCACACATTGGAGTTGTGGTAGGATATGGATGCTTTAAAACAAATTTGTTAGTTTGGGATATATGATCTTCCTTAGTTAAAATGCAAATAGTGGGGCTGGTGGGACTTCCGAGAGTCTACATATTTTCTCAATTGTAGTGGAGCATTGGTCATGGTTTGGGAGGTAAATCACAATGGCATGGTAAGTTCATAGATTTTGTATTTATGTAGTGGGAGCTTTGTTAGTGGTTTGTGATAATATGTTGATGAGTTTTGTGATCATTTTTCCTTGTGAGAATTTGGTCATTACAAAATTATAATTGGAGTTTTTTGGCATGATATGATTAGTTATGTACCTCTATTTGATTTAGGTGAGGCTTGATCTCTAGCATTTGGAGAACATGCTCGAGAGACTTTGGTGAATCTTTTTTATGTTTTTAGTATAAATATTGAGGA
Source organism: Sequoiadendron giganteum (assembly GCA_007115665.2). Classification (NCBI taxonomy): domain Eukaryota; kingdom Viridiplantae; phylum Streptophyta; class Pinopsida; order Cupressales; family Cupressaceae; genus Sequoiadendron; species Sequoiadendron giganteum. The sequence continues at coordinate 407,603,883 of CM021105.1, read as the reverse complement.
GCCTACATTTAGAGCTAGATGTGAGTTTAGCATGGACCTAAAGAGGATATTGTGCTTCTTAAGTGGAACAATATCATACACTATTCTAAAAATAAAGTATTGAATGATATAATAGGTATTTCCCACTTGGTTTTCAAATGCATGCTTTCATTATGTCATATCTTCTCATGTTTTTTGAGTCTTGAGTTATGGATATTAGTTACGCGAACTTATTTTGAGGAGTACCTATATGCTTATGTTTCTCATTGTCTCAGGATGTTTAAACATTGCTTTATAGTGTTAGTATTGAACAAAATGTGTGTTGAAGAGTACATGAGATAGTTAGCGGCTTTGGGAATATTCCTTTGTTGTGGGAATAGTTATTTTTGTTTGATCTTCCCATCAATTTGAGACTTACATCTATTGCTATTGTGTTTGAAATTGAGATTGAATCGCTATATGTTGCTAGATTTTCTTTTAAGGGATTTAAAGGAAATATTACTTATCATAGCTTAAGAACATATTGACCTATTGGTAGGTAGATATGGTTTGATTTGTGGATTTTATCTCTATTATTTATTTTGTAACCACGAGGTTTAGTTTATTTCGTAATTTATTCTTATTTTACTTCATTATATTTGGTAATAGTAATGATGATTGAGGCTATATTTAATCATTTTTTCTATGTGATGTGAAAATCCTAAAAGAGTTGAGGTGATTAAGGGAGAGAGTTTGGAGATAGTTTAGTTTGCAAGTTTGTATATCAATGTGTTATTTGACAATATGTGATATAGGATTTAGCCATGTCCTCTATGTGAGTGTTATGAATTATTTGGATCATATTTTAGTCATTTTTAAATTAGAAATTTCCTATGTAGTGGAATTCCTAGGAAGGTATACGTGTCATCAAATTATGGTGTAGACATCTTTAGGTACTTTTACATGTCTACATGTTTGTCAATGATGGAGATAGACTTTTTGTAGGATAGTGAATATATAGGGACTTAAAATTGTGGATTGGGCTAGACATGTTGATCGTAGGTCTATCTATGATGTGTGTACCCTATTTTTTCAGGTATAGTTAGTTGGTTGTTTTAGCAACTAAACATGGTTGATTTTTCAATTATTGTTGATTATTTGGTAGATACTTAGTCCTATTATGCACGAGATGGGCTTTAGTGTTTCTATTAAAATTGAGGCATGATATCGTGGTTTCTATGGCATATTTAGAGTGTGATCTTGGTTTGGATTTACTATCTTTCATGCTTAGGTATGATGGACGATGAAGGTGTTATGGTAGAGATGGTAGTCACTTGGTAGATGTTGGACATTGCTTTGTTGATCTTGTGAGCACAAAGGACCTAGTTGAGACTATGAACACTTTGTCTTAGTTTATTTTTCTAGAGCCTCTTACGACTTTGTAATATGAATATCAAGTGGGAGAGTGCTAGGATTATGTGTGTTATTCACCATGCACATCCTTAGTTCAAATATGTGTGTATTTTTAAAGTTCATGGAGTGGGTCAATGGGACACCCATGTGAGGTGGGAACACTACAAATATTTTTTAATTCTCTAAGGGACTTGGAAATATTGTTTCGAATGAGACATTAAATAGAAGATTACATAGTTGAACTGTTAAGAACATTTTTTTACTATTATTTAGACATAATCTGATGTAATTAGAATCTCATGAGGAATGCGTAAGAGTTACATATGTCAACTTGCATAATAGAAGTCAATAATTCTTGAGTAGATAGTTACTTTATATTTTAAAAAGACTTAATAATCAATCAATTAATTAGATAATTATCTTTTTACTCAACATAATATATTATAAATTGGATTTTTTTTTTCTAACTATACTTTGTAATGAAAACTAACCACCTCTTAAAAAATGTACTTTAATTATAAATTCTAAAAGATTTTTTCCGTTTTTATTTTATTTTAATCCTTTCAAATTATTTTAATTTGTTAGGATGATTGATCATATAGTCTTATATACATTTGACCGTATTTATTAATTAATTAAAAAAAAAACGTATTTCATATTTTCAATTAATTAATAAATACATGCACTCTGCTGGCTGGATAGACTTCGCTAGGTTGATAGGCCCAACCTAGCCCAGGTGTGAACACACTGATCTTTTGTCCTTTCCACTGAATTTTTGATGGAATGTGAGGATTCGCGAGATTCGAAACTATAAATACATGCCCAGATTTGATCGGCAACAAGAATATTTAGTTCATGCTTTGTTTTCATAACTGGATTCTTGTTGCCGCGGGCTTAATGGATCTACTTAAGGAAGCTGTAAATTCTTTCTCTGTCATAATTTTGATCGGGGTATGCCCATTCTTGATACAGTTTGTGATAAAGTACTTATGGAGGCCATGGATGATTTACAGAGCTCTGATAAAACAAGGCTTCAGAGGTCCTCCTCCTCGCTTAATGATTGGCAATCTTGTAGACATTGCAAACATGGTGCAGCACCAGATGCTCACAGATATGCCTTCCATAAATCATGACATCAGAAGCAGAGTTTTCCCTTATATATTGAAGTGGTCGCAGACATATGGTCTCTTTCTCACAGATGTCTGTTTTGTTTTTGGAAATATTTTGGCTGTATTTTCTTATGTCTGAAATTGAATTAATGTTTGTGCAGGGGAAAAGTTTATTTAATGGTTTGTTTATGAACCCAGACTTTCTCTACAGGATGCAGAGCTTGTCAGGCAACTTCTTTCTTCCAAGCACTCTCCTGACTGTGGAAGGTTCCCACTGGTTAAGAAGATGCTTTCTGGGGCGTTTGGCAAGGGACTCATCACTGTTAATGGTGAAAAATGGTCTCAGCACCGCAGAATTGTGGCACCTGCTTTTCATATAGATAAACTTAAGGTTTTCAAATCTTGTATAAACCTACCCTTCACTTCATTCTTCTTACAGTCATTTATTATTTCTACACTACTATGTCTTTCTGGACATAGTTTACAGAGGGATTTTTGTGTTCCTGTGAATCCTTCTAGTAGTAAGAATTGTTGTGTTCAACTGCAGGCCTCTGTTGATATCAGGCATCGTGAGGCAGGCATTCAAAGACTTAAAATTAAGAGATGATTTTATGATTCCCAAGGGTGTAAATGTGGTGGTAGACATAGTATCGATGCACAGGGACCCCCGATACAAATGAGTTCAGACCAGAGCGTTTCAGAGATGGATTGAGGAAGGCTACAAACAATCATCCATTTACCTTCCTTCCATTTTCTAGCGGGCCAAGAGTTTGCATAGGCCAGAACTTTGCCATGTTAGAAGCGAAGGTTGTGATGGCTATAATGGTGAAGAAGTTCAGATTTAGTATGAGCAGAGATTACAGGCATGCACTGGCAGCCTTAATCACTCTCAATCCTCAACACGGCATACCGATCATGGTGGAAAGAATTGATTGCAATGGAGATTAGCCCATTGTTGGGTTGGTATTAGTGAGGGCCGGGCTTAAGTGTCACACACTAAGCTCTGACCGGTCAATGCTTTTTTTTCTTTTCCGTTTTCCGTTGGGGTTACGATGCGTTTGTTCCAACTGGCTATGCTATGATCATCCGATGGCTCATGCATACTCTTATAGATTTTGTCAGGGAAGTACAGTAACTCGACAGCGAATTCCAAGTCACGGTTGTACTGTCCATAGCTACCAAACTTAATGTGCAGCAAAGTCCAAAAGCCACCTGCTGTTATTAATTTCTAACCCGCCTAAATTTCCCCCTGTTTCAACGAAATTTAAATTCGAACAGTTTATCTCTGCTTTTCATTTTTCCTCAGCGATCTCCATTCTCTGTTTAGACGGTGGTGTTAGACAATTTTGGAGAAGTAGAAATGGGAGACATCATAGAAATGTCGAGTGAGCGCGTGGAGGAAGCGTATGATTTGCAGATGAGAATTGCGACATGTTGGAAAGTGGTCATTTTGAAGATGGCAGATGGGATTCCTCTGCATCTTCAATTTGTTTGCAGAAAATCGATGGGCAGTACGCTGGAGGCCTAGATTCTCAAAGATGTGGGAGCTCCCAATTTCGGTGTGATGGATAAACTCTTGGAAGAAAGTTCAGTGGTGACTACAAAGAGAAACGCCTTAATCAACAGTCTCAACCTGCTTAAAGACTCCAAAACCGTTGTCGCCAACATCATGGATCGAATTGCAGAGGCAACCTAAAGGTTACGCTACTTTAAATTCGTTTCTATTTTAATTAGTTTTGGGCTATAATTTTGTTAACGGTTTTGAACCGACCCATTGATTGCCATTGTTAACATGATCTACTGATTAACGAGATCTAATTGGGTGTATCAGTGAACTTTATTAGATATTATGTATTCTTATCTATCTCTCATAAAAGCATTTTTCTGTTTGTTGGTTTTAATTGAAAAAATTATTTCTGGTATTTTTTTTAATATGAATGTTGTTTTTTTCATCTAATTATTTATTCTTATGGTATTCAACTAAAATCAAAATTGTATCTAACAATCTTTCTTGTTATAAATTCTATTTATATTTGTCAAATTAAATAAAAGTGGTGGACAATGGTAATGGAATGGATTAGTAGTTATGCACTTTAATATTGAGGTCATGTGATGTACTACATTCTACAATTTAAAAAATTTAAAATTTTATAATAGTTTAGTTTAAATCTTATTTAGATCTATTGTTTTGAGTTATAATTCATCTATACATTTTTATTTTATCTTTTATTAGTATTTAAAACTAGCACTTGCACCAAAGCAGGTGCAATGGTTACGCCTATATTTTTATAATTTATGTTGAGAGGAGGTCTATACTTGATGAGAAGTTTAAAGATATATTGTGGAACGAAATATCCTCATGTTACAAGCCATCCACAAAATATCCTCATGTTACAAGCCAAAATTGGGTAACTTAACATAGAACTTGGTGTGAAGAAGAATGTTGTAAAAGTTGGTGTGAAGAAGAATGTTGGTGTGAAGAAGAATGTTGTCTAGCTTAATAGAAAAAATGTCTTTAAAATATTTTAATAAATATTTTCTCCATAAAGTTTAGTCTTTCATTCTTTAATAAGCATTTATATTTTTATATTTGGCTAATGTTTTTGAAATATAAAATATATTAGATAGTACAATTATGATGTCAAATACATAGATTTGTTATCATCTTTTTTAATTTAAAAAATAAATTATGTATCTAGTGGGTGGATTAAAAATAGATTTTTAAATATTTTGTAATATATTGTGTGTTTCTAGTTTTTCTAAGTCTATAACTATTGACTATCATGAGAAAAAAGTTTTTGTGAATGAAAGTTTTGGTAGATGTTGATTATTATCCTTTACACTAGCTTTCCTATCTATTATGATTTCAATTGATAAATCATGATAATAATAATTTGACTATTAATCATTTTAATACTTATTCTCTCTTCATATATTTGTTTTTCAATTATATATTTATAATAAATTTAAAAGTAAATAATTATATAAATTATATATTAATTAAAAAAATTAAATCACAAAAATATTGATACATAATCTAAATTTTTATTTTTATTATTAAAAATATTTAATTTATTATATTTTTTATAATATATTTGTTATTTTTTGTAAACATTTTTATTAGTTCTTTTTTACATATAATTCTCTTATTTTAATATTTTACTTCATGAATAAAATCAATATATTACTATTAAGAAGTAGTAAATGTTATATTTTTTTATGAAATTTATTGAATAGGCTAAATTTTAAAATGGCAGTCCATTAGTTTCAAGTGATTTATTTATATTAGTATTTTAAACTTAATATTGTGGCCAAGATAAATAAATAATAACCATTGAAGATTTTTCTTTTCAAAATCTTTGACAGAGTAAACCTTTATGACCATATAGATTACAACAAGAATGTCATCCACATCAAGGATCCCATCATGTCCACCTGCAATTCAATGCAACCCAGTAGGAGTTTTGGTCTAAATTGGACATATCAAATCCAAGATATAGATTACAAGAAGCATGTCATCCACATCAAGAATCCTATCATGTTCACCTGCAATTCAATTTAACCCAGTAGGAATTTTGGTCTAGACTTGTAATATCCAATCCAAGATATAGATTACAACAAGGATCATATCCATCTACAATTCAATGTAGCCAGTAGGATTTTTTTGTCTAGACTGGGCTGCTCCATTGAGAATAAAAAATGATGTCTTTGTTCTCCTTATTGCTCTCCTACTTCATGTCTATATGATCCCAATAACTACCTTTGTGATATTGGAAGTGCACATATCTGTATAGTTTGTATGCATACCCAGGGATTGGAGGGTTGGATTTGCCTATCCATGCACCCATATCCAGTTGTTGCGTGTATTCTCCCGTCAATCTTGGGGACCTACTATTTACATCAAGTAAATACAGATTTTAGAAAGTCAGATAATAATTTAGTACTCTACTACCAAAGATACCAAACAAAACAATTTCAAACCCTGTTTCAAAGTAGCTATGTATTAAGCCTTTAAAAATGTCACTTATGTGAATCCCCTGCTCCTTAGACATGTTCAAGTCTGCAGTTTAGCAACTCAGCATTTACTCTCTAAATAAAGAAAGAAAAACTACAAAATAATAAATAGAAACAAAATATTAAAACCCACTTTAAAAAGACAAGCTAAACTAATGGCATTCCTGACCACGCTTTAAAACTCCCATACTTTTTAATTTGTTTATAATCCAGAAGACCAATTTTAGACGACTCCTATCTACAATCACGACTTTCATTTTGTCAAGGAGTTATTAGATTTAGAAATATTTCTATGATAATATCTCTGAAGCATTCTTCGTGATAATTTTGACTCAAGAATTTTAAGCAATAAATTTTGAATGAATTAATTTGTTAAATTCTTGCACTTTTTCAATAGTTGACCATTTCTGTGCATTTTGTGACAGGCCGCCAAAGCAGCAAAAATCGTTTGGGAAAAAAATCGGCAAACCAAAAAATCGAAGAAAAAATCGAGAAAAAATCGGATTTGAAAAAAGAAATGTAGAAAAATAGACAAAACCTACTTTTTTTTTAACATTTTCATGAATTTTTTGAAAATAACGACTAGCACGAACATATTTATAACAAAAAAACACGTGTTTTCTGGGTTTTTTTGCGCGTTTTAGGGTTCCGGATTTTCCGCCTTTTTTTTAAACGATTTTTTTAACATTTAAATCATGATTTAAACGCGATTTCAACGTTTTTTTGCAAGGTCAACGGAACCCAAAAAATCGGGTTTTTTTGGAGGAAAAAATCAGGAAGCTTGCAGATTTTTTTTAAAATCGTGATTTTTACGATTTTTTGCAGATTTATGCTTCTATGATTTTGTCAAGCAAATGTTGAATTTAGAAAGATTTCCACGATAACTTCCGCTGAAGAATTTAAACACAATTTGGCATTTTTAAAATTAATTTTTTTCAATGGGAAAAGTGTAGAGTTGGCAATTAGGGGAGAGTATCTTAGTGGTTGAGCACTCTAATTTTGTGCCTCTAATTATCTTATGTGGAAATTTCAAATCACTCCCAATTTTTTACAGCAGCTTATTTGACAAGTCCCCTGCTTATAACTACGGTTTCAGGGTCACATCAGCATGTTTTTTGTCAAGGTGTCCAAAAAGGCCCAAAAAAAAGTGAGACCAAAACTTGTGCATTCACAGCATGTTTTATTGAGCGTTGATGTGGAATCACATGATCGGTTTCTTTTTATATCAAAGGAATACATTTTGTTTAATTATGGGTAGTTATCATCAATACTAACAACTTTAAAGTCACAACTACTATCACAACTATCGAAACATGCTCAGGTACTGGATCCTCTCCCCTAAAACATTTTAAAATCAATTTTTAAAAATTGATCATTTTGGTAACCATTATTGACGTCATGAAACTTCTAAGATTCTGAATTTTATAAAACGAAATAGATGGTAAGTACGAGCTATTTCTGGAAACCAACCTTTTAATTATTATTTAAGGAAACAGACAACATAGAACTATTTTACTTCAAATCTCTTGAAATTTTTACAGCTGAGAAAATTCCTAATTAATACTAAGAGATCGTTGCATATGTACTGTGTTATAAGGACCTCAATTCTATTTTGATTGTAAGTGAATGCTTACGTTTTGAGTATGGAATTTTTGGTGTTAATAATTTTCTTAAAATTTGCATTAGAATGGCTGGTCTTATAAGGAACACAATTGTGTTTTGACTGCAATTGAATGTTTATGTTGTGTCTTCAATTTCACATATTCCCTTTTTATATAAAACATGCATCAGCCCTTTTGCAGGTAATAATATGTTACTCGTTATTTGTGTAATGGATTATTTAAACTAGTAATCAGTAAACACACTTTTTTTACTGTAAACATGCTTGGCATTTAAACAGTGAATTATAATTGTAGTTTGTTGTAGTGTTATTGGACTAAAATAGTTAGCATTTCCAACATTATATTATAATTCTGTGAGTTGATAATGCTGATAAAATGGGCATTGCAATTTGAAGCTCAATTTGACTTTGATAGATAGTTCCACTTTCTATGTAAATTGTAGGGAGTTGGTACCGTTGTGTGCCAAAATATAGCAATATTAGTCTCTATGAGGAGTGAATATTTGAGCTTTGTGATGTTTACTTGTGGATATTCAAATGTAATGGAACCAGTAAGAAAGCTAAATAGAAAAGACACAAAATTTCCCTTACCGGAATACAGAGCCCCTGTAACAATTAGGGTCAAAGGAACAAAGTCTCAACATCAAAGTAGAGAAATGTCTAAATTTTTGGATAATAATTCAGTTTCCATTAGAGATGCACATAAAGGAGGTTTGCAAAGTCTAAATAAATAGAAAAGGGCAATATTGGCTGGAGAAGTGAATTCTAAAGCTTCTAAAGTAAGGCACCCTAGTTTAACAAAATCCCTTCAGGATAAGCCCTCTAAAAGTGCATTTATAAATTCTTCACCATCAACAAGCAATACCACGACAATATCAATTTCTGCCAAAATGATGAAGAACCAGATCAACAAAATAAACTAGGTTTTTTATTCAAACTTACCAATGCATTCAGCTGTTACAAATAATAATGAAGTTTAATCTTATCAATTTTGATATGTATGAGCAAGAATTGTTAGATTTGAATTTGCTTCCTGAAGGACGTCTCTAGAGAAGTTGATTATACCACCTATTTCTACACGAGAAATCTGAAAGGATTATTTCTGGAGGATTTTATAGTTTTGATGGATCAGTATTGAGTCTGATTGAAGAGGCTTCTCTAATTCTTAATAGCCTATTACAGATTAGTATAATATAGATTCTTGTTCTAATCCAACCATTCTGAGTGATTCCATAATTGCAGATGCTGATTTTGAGAGAAATTCTCCCAATTTACTGTTTGATAGACATTTGCCCGAGAAACAGATTATCACTTCTTTTTCTACACCAGAGAAATTTTAGACAGATAATGCCATAGGATTTTATAGCTTTGACGGATCAAAGTGCAGTCCAATTGAAGAGGCTTTTTTTGTTCTTTATAACTCAATGGACGATCTGTTTACCTCTCTTGTTTCTACTGAGGTGATGTCAGAGAATGCACCCATAGAAATGCTTCATTTGATTGATATGAATGACCCAACACTGACATTGCTGTTAATTCTTCCACTTTGTTTCCATCCATGGTCTACAGAAACAGAGTTTACTTCAGATAACCCAGCCTCATATGATAAATATATCTCTATTGATTCATGTTTCTTCAATAGTTTTGAATCATCACAGTGGACAATGGACGATTCTAGATCAATAATTTTTAAGATAAGGAAGAAACACACCAAATGCATGGTTGGAGTAGAAGGGTTTCCTAATCCAAGCTTTCTGAGTGAGCCAGTAGCTGTAGATGATGAAGTTGAATGGGATCTTCTCGGTTCTGGAAGTAGTGAACAAAATTCTAACTTTTAATTGGTTCTCTGGTAAACTGCTACCAAAGAAAGAGATTCTTACTTCGAATTCTATTAATGGAGGAGTTCATAGCTTTAATGGGTCCAGGTTTAGTTCGATTGAAGAGGCTTTTCTTATTCTTAATGACCCAACTGCAAATGAATATGCTTGAGTTGCTAATAAGAATGAGAAACATCTCAAGATATTTAACTCAAAGATAATGAATAGGCTTTTCTTTGTTGGAGGAAAAACTACGAGATGGAAAATCCCAAATCAAGGAGAAGTATAGGACATTAAAGATGAGCTTTTATCTCAAAAAGTAGTAGTATGACTGTTTTTACAAAAATTACCTGAAAGATTTGTAAATTATGAGTGTCAATCCAAATTCTAATATTTTTTTGTTTTCCTTCTCTTGGATGTTTTAATTTGAGCATTGTGATTTTATTTACAAACAAATTTATTGAAATTAAATGCTAAAACATGAGTTACATTCAAATAAGAGATGTGTCAGAGATGTACCAATCAGCTCGAATCAGAGATGGACTGGTCATCAATAGGGTAATATGTTTGTTCATTCTACATTCCCTGCCAATGTGCAACATGCACATGATCCAATAATACAACTCATTCTGTCGAATAACAAGGCATTGTGAGACCTCTATGAGTTGGCCTGAGACAACCTCTCTCATATTATAGGGTAAATTCAGTCTTGTGCCTAATAATTCGACATATTTGGTTATATGATACGTTTGGTTGATGGTTGTTCTGCTTTAGGGGAAGTGTTCTTGTTCTATGATATCCATAAACTTTTGCAGATTTATTACTTTTTCACTGATAACTTTGTTGTTTTCTTTCAAATTTTGCATGGCCTTCTGCAACCTCCTCTGGTTGGGAAAATTTCAAAAATAGATACCTATTATTTTGTACACACAACTTGAACGACCAAATAAGCATAATTTGTTTCCCTTCTTCAGAAATATCACTTAGACCATTTCATTTTTTGGCCTTAATGTTGATTTAATTGACTGCTACATTCGTTGAGGGGATTTTGATGGCTGCAAGGATAGTGTTCCATTTCGAAACTCCAAATATTTTAAGAGCTATGTATCTAAATTATCTTAATAAACAAGGTTGAGAACATAATAATCTTCAAGTAAGGATTTTGTTTCTAGAACATTGATTACCTAGACTATCAGAAGGGTTTTGATCCCTATTTGACTGTATTGTTAATCTTGACTAGCTACAAAGCTTTGTCATTTTTTACTATAACCAATGATCCCTCTTAGTGATATTAGGGCCATCTTCTTGAAAACGAACTTGATAAGTATAAGCTTGGGTATTACCGTTTCTTTGTGAAATTGACTATACGTTATGGAATAGACCTGAGCATGGCTGCAAGAATCATGCATGGTTCAGATTGTGGTCTCTATAAAGTGTGAATGATCTTGTGATCTCTGTCCCATCCCTCTTCCTTATTGTCAACCTTACAAAGCAGTCTCGATTGCGAAATAGTATGGAAAAGCAATAAAATAACAAAGCAAATTTAAAAAAAAAACCCAAAACTCATTGTTTGAACAAATAAGCAATAAAGCATGGAACATATTATCATATACTTTTAAATTTTAATACCCTATTACACATTAGCAGATTGATCCTTATCTGTAGCTAAAGCAGTACTAACAAGGGGGACTGAGGGATGAGCAATGTGAGTAAGCGTGATAATCCCAGTTATGAATCTAAAGCGGTCTTGTAAAGGGCACTCAAAGACAAATATTAATCACATAGATGATGCCTAGATTCTGCTTCAAACCATTTAATTTTAAACCCCAACAAAAGCAAACAAAATTGTTTTTCGGTTGCATACAGATTCCAAAAGAGTAAAATTCACTGAAACTATGGCAAGTGATTTACCTCAAGATTCTGCACAAATTGTGTCATAGTGTGAACGATGCTAATGAGAAAAAATGAGTGAAGTTTGCAAGAAATATTAATGAAACCCTAGCAAAGAAGAATATTTATCAGATGAGACGAAACCTATCTCATTCGGTTGCTACTAAACGAAAGCTTTTAAAGAGCAATGGCAGTGTTGTTATTTTTAGTTTAGCACAGGCGGTGTTGTTAACTTCAAGTTTTTTTGCATAGAGAAAAGGATAAGGCGTGTAAAGTGAAGTTTTCCGGTGACATTTTCCAGGCATTAGGAATGGACAACGAGATTTTTTTCAGGCGATGTTTTCAGGCATGAGACAATTTTCAGTCAGGCGTGAGACAATTCCGGTGAGCAAAGCCCACAATAAAGAGTCTATCTACTAACTAATTAAAAAATTTATAATTTTATAATAGTTTAGTTTAAATCTTATTTAGATTTATTATTTTGAGTTATAATTCATCTATATATTTTTATTTTATCTTTTATTATTATTTAAAAAGATTGTTTTAAATCTTCAATCATTAGTTAAGTCTAATATCTAGTCTTTAAAATTAAATGTCTCAAATATCTAGTGCCACTTTTCCTACATTTTTCTACATAATCACTTAAATCATTTATGTAACCTTGTTTTAAAATATCTCAAAAGTATAAAAACACACTTGTGAGAGGTTACCGATAAGTGGTGAGAAGGGAATTTATTAACTAGTTCTTCCTATCCTTTTAGTGAAAAAATAAATCTCTAAAGCACACCCAATGTACTATTATTTAAATAAGGTTACAATAGATTCTATGAGTTGTAGTGCTTCAATAGAGTTTAACACTAGGTATATGAAGGAATTTTATAGCATAACATTACATAAAACTAATCATGCAATAGTCATCCCAAGCTCTCATTATATAGTCCAAGGAACTCTCGGAAAACACAAATCGTTGATCAAAACCATGAACCAAGTCTTGGTCCAATTAGTCCAAATTGGACCCATGACTCGCTCTCTAAGAGTAATTGCACAATTAAAATGTAACTCTTGTTGTTTACCATTAACTCCTATCAACAAGAGATTCAAATGTAACTCCCTATCTAGGTGAAATAATCTTGCATGTCTCTTACAAGTGGTTAGAAATAGTTGGTTGAAGATGCCATGACTACTTTATATTATAAGCCATATTTATTAACATCTTACAATTATAATAAGACCAATAACCCATGATGAAGAGTTTTGAATGAGAAATTTTAATATGTATTCCAAGTGGGATACCCTTTTTTATGTGGGCAAATTATTTTAAAATATTTCAGTTAAATACTAAATTAAAATGAAAATGGTAGCATTAGGACTTGCAAGGTGTACAACACTTATTCCTAACAATCTCAAACTTGTTGTATGTATTATAAGAATCATAAGATTATCCAATATAATGAACTAAATTCTAGTGGATAATCCCCATAGCAATCATGCACCATTTTAATTTCTTTATTTTCAAGGGTTTGTTAATGTATCTAATTTTTTTGTAGAAGATTCTACCTTCTCAATCATACCTTATGCCCTCTACCATATCATGAATAAATTGATTTTACTCATCAATGTGCTTATCCACACATAGAAGGTCATATACTTTTCCAGATTGATGGTACTTTTACCATCACATTGAATCAACACTATACCAACATATCGAAATTATCTTTGAATCCAAGTTACCTCCTTATAAGAATTAGTAACTTCTAATTACTTTGCCTCTATTATCAAAAGAGTAAAAACAACCTATATTTTTGTATCTTACTCATCACACCACTCAATAAATTAAACATACATAATGTGATGCAGGAGCATCTAGGGTGTAAGGCAATCTTGCATCACCAAAAAAATTGTTGTTTTATTTTGTTGTTTTCAATAAGAGCTAAGGTATGTGGAAAAATAAGTATTTTGATTTGCAACATTGTAATTTTCCCTTGTGGTGATTTGCAACATTGTAATTTTCCCTTGTGGTGATTTGCAAATGTAAATTTTTGAGGAAATATGCTTCAATAAAAGTATCAAAGGAATTTAAATTGGAATATTTCATTTGGCACATCCAATTCCAGGTGGGGAGCACTTTGTATGCATGTTCTTGCATGATCATTTACATACTTTGCATGCATTTGCATGTTGGTGCATGCCCATATTTGGAGCCATTGGAGCCGTAGGGAATCATTGGAGGTGTCATTATTGACCAAAGATGTTTGGCCAAAAGTTAGGTGCCCATGTGAGGATCATGCAAGTAATGAAGTATTTTTTTATTTTCAAATTTTGTAACTCTTCAAGTTGGGTGTGGGATTTCTTGGAGGTTTTGGTAGGTTTTTTTGGAAACCAACAATGGTTTTCCTCTCACACACTCTTATATATATATATATATATATATATGTTGGTACTTGTTCATTTGGAGAAGGGGTATTTTGGAGAAGTGATGGTTGCATACCTAGATGTTGTTGGAATGAAACCAGATTGTTGAAGACACATATGTTGCAGATTTTTGTATGTAGTGATCCCAAATTGTAAGGAAGTATATAAGCTTCAGTTTGATGTAATCATTTTATGATTTGAGCAAATAGAATGTTTCTTTTTTTTTCTTTAAATATGAAATTTAAAGGAATATTACAGCCATCTTGCAAGTCTCTTTGTGTGTGTTTGATTTTATTTTTGAAGGGAGAGTATCCCTTCTTCACTAGTGGTATCAAAGCGAGAGTTCCTAAGTGTGCAGATAGAAGCATTGATGTGGAGCAGTTTGCACCAGGAGTTGCAAGTGGAGAATGAAGTCAAAGGATTACAGTGTGTAGAAAGATCATTGAGCATGAGGCAATCTATACCTGAGAGGTTGAAGATTGAGAGTGTATGGGAAGTGTTTAAATAAATACCAAAGAAGAAAGGAATTTTTTTTCTCATAGTTATGTATGTAGGTGAACAGGAAGGAGAAAATATTGCAAAAGTATGCTTTGAGGAAGGCATAGAGAAAGAGAGTGATAAAGAAGAGAAAACCACATTAGAGATTGAGAGGTAAAAATATGGTGCAAAAATTGAAGAGAAAAATGATGTTGCAGCTTAGTAGATGAGTGTCCTTTGGAGGACTTAAAAGCGTTGAAAATGGAATTGAAGCTGAGTGTGGAGGTGAAGAAGTTATGGTAGTAGACAATGATGAGGAAAAGGAGGTAATGCATAATATTTTTCATTTTATTATGAAGATGAAAGTGGATTTTGTGTAGATGAAAATATTGTAGTAGATAGTGAGAAGAAAAAAGTTGTAGTGATACTAGAGGAACTAGACAATGACGAGGAAAAGGAGGTAATGCATAATATTTTTCATTTTATTATGAAGATGAAAGTGGATTTTGTGTAGATGAAAAGATTGTAGTAGATAGTGAGAAGAAAAAAGTTGCAGTGATACTAGAGGAACATGTGAAAAGAAAGGTAATGACTTATGTTTTTGAATTTTATGAAGATGAAAATAGAGACGATTTGCATGTTGAGATGAAAGAGGTAGTGATTGTAGGAGGAAAAGAGATGGTACATTTATAGATTTTGTTAGTATTAATTTGTATGTAGGGAGAGATTTGAATGATGTTGCAAATTGGTGTGTGGATAGTGCATATTTTCTTGTAGAAGCTATAGAGGATGTTGCAGGGGAAATTCGGTGGGGGTGTTTGATTAGTGGTGGGTCAAATCCAATGAGATTGGAGAGTAGAACATACAATATTAAGAGGAGGATGATACATGGTGGATACAAGTCCATGAGAGGAGAGAAAAATGGAGTGTAGGGTTGTTGGAGGAGGATGGTGAATGTTCCAACAACATGTTGGAAGAGGAGAAAGAAGAAATTATCGTAGGTATAAAATTTTAGTGATGGAGTTTTCCAAAGATTGCTTGCAATCTAAAAGGGTGGTACTACCACTCAACTCCATTTTTGTGAATCTATACTCACAAAAAATTTCCTAGCCCAGGTGTATGATGCAGGAGCATCCAAGGTGTAAGGCAATATTACATCACAAAAAATATTGCTATTTTATTTTGTTATTTTCAATAAGGGCTAAGGTGTGTGGAAAAATATTTTTTTTAATTTGCAAGATTGTAATTTTCCCTTGTGGTTATTTGCAAATGTAATTTTTGGAGGAAACATGATTCAATAAAAGTTTGAAAGGAATTTAAATTGGAATATTCCATTTGGGCCATCCAAGTCCAGGTGGGGAGCACTTTGCATGTATGTTCTTGCATGATCATTTGCATACTTTGCATGCATTTGCATGTTGGGGCCAACAACTTTGCATGTTGGTGCATGTCCATATTTGGAGTTTTCAAAGCCATAGGGAATCAATAGAGGTGTCATTGTTGACCAAAGATGATTGGCCAAAAGTTAGGTGCTCATGTGAGGATCATGCAAGTAATGAAGTACTTTTTATTTTTAAATTTTGTAACTCCTCAAGTTGAGTGTGGGATTTCTTGGAGGTTTTGGTAGGTTGTTTTGGAAACCAACAATGGTTTTCCTCTCACACAGTCTTCTATATATTGATGCTTGTTCATTTGGAGAAGGGGGCTTTTGGAGAAGTGGTGGTTGCATACCCAAATGCTGCCAAAAATAATAGTAATCTCACTACCTATATATAAATTAGCTCTAGAATAAATATAAATTCAAAACCATATGAATTAAAATTTTAAACCACATCCTTAGGGATTATTTCAAACCATATAAGTATTTCTTCAACATAAAAAATTGTCCTTCTTACCCTTTACCTCAAGTTTCTTTAAATGTGACATGTAGATTTCCTTCTTTAAATCCCATGTTAGGAGGTTTTCTTAACATCTAATTGTTCAACCTTAAGTTCAAATGCATCAATAAAAAATAAAAAATATGATAGAAGAAAGCATCATAGTCAAAAGGAAGATCTAACCAAAATCAATTAACTCTACCTATGAATAACTCTTAGCCACTAACATTTCCTTGTACTTCTCAAACTTGTCCTTTATACTAAAATTATTCTTAAAAATTCATTTGCAAGGTCAATGAGTTTCATATTCTTAAGAACCTTTACCAAGTTCCATGTATTTTTCTTCTCTAGCATAGACATTTATTCATCCATAGTTTTCTTCCAAGTCTTCTTACCCATAAAATTCATTTCCTCATTTATATTTCTAGGCCCATCTTTATTTTTAGAAAAATATAAATATAATAGAAATAAATTGGGCTACACCCTCCTAGTTACCTTCTTTGCATGTTTCTTATAGTTCCTAAAATGAGTTAATTATCTCCCTCATTCAGTTGTCATATGATTTTTGGATAAACAGTTTTGTCTAAAACTAATTTAGGCAAGATGTGGCAAGCCACTAGGGATCCATAGACTTTGATGGCTATTGAATATGAATAAAAAACTAGTCTCCCCAATTATGGTCAAACCCTAGCTCCGATTGAAGCTCTCTAGGCCTTAAGAATATTCTTACTTCATTTTTTAATCCCCAATCAATAGTCTATCCCAAATTTATGAGGACACATATGTCAAAGTATTTATCAAAGATACAATAATTGACAGACTCACAGTTATCATCCCAAATATACATCCACTCTTAAGCAAGGAGCATGAATCCTTGCTCATTAAAGGCCTTTATTTTCATCTAAGGTTCTCATATTTTCCATATAGCATAAAGTAAAATATGACATAATAATGAATACCATTGTAAGTGGACAATGTTGCATTCTTTTCTAAGAGAACTCAATGATTTATGGAGTTCCCCTACAACATACCCTAGACATAATCATACAACCTACTAACATCTCTACTCTAGATATCAATTTACCGAACTTTGTGTATTTTTTCTAAATCTAGAATTTTGTGAAGGTTTATTGTATAATTTTATATTAAAAAGCTCTTAAATGTTCATCATTGTCAGTATATTATATTTGTATTTTTATATTAGAAATATAAGATTTAGCATCATTTTAAACTTGATAGTTGTATTATCTATTGTCTAAAAGTGCATACAAATATATAGGTGGAAAATAAATATTATAAATCTATTACATTTTCCTTAAACATTAAGTTTTCATTTTTAATATTTTTATCGATAAGTTGCTATCAAAAAGGTAGCACCCTTTACATTATTAATCAACAATTGTAAACAGTCCTCCTAACCAAGATTTAGAGAACCATAGTGTTGGTCATCAATGGATTATGGTGGATTAGAAGGCATAGGCCCTCAAAAATATCAAATGCATGTTCAATTTGAGATGGAGATAAATTTTTTTCCAAATGACCAATATAGAAGTTGAAGACTTCCATGTTATTTCTTTCAATTCCATCTTAAAACAAGGATATCACTTGATTGGAATCCTCGCATAAGCATGCTTTGGTGATGTCGAAGATCTTGGTAATGCACCCAGAAAGTGGTTGTATATTGAATGATTCAATCGATGCAAAGCCCACCGGTTTCCATCAATCACAAATGAGGCCTTCCACAGCTAGAGTTCCTCATTGTTTTTTTGCCAAGAGCAGGTATAAAGTTTTCCATAAATAACTCCATGATTCAATTGTCATGAATGTGCCTAGTTGTAAATACAATGTTATCAATTTACCTTCCTTATTGCATATTTTATTTCCTCCTCTTCTAGTTTGGAATACCTCTTGAGTTGGATAGAGGAACCCATATCATCACAAGGGCAAGAGAGACCTGAAACGTACATTGTGCATTTATGGTTAGGTAGAGGAAAGAAAACGTCACCATATATTTTTATTGGGGAAGTCCAAGGAACAACCAAGAATCTCAACAAAGTGACATTGTGATTTGGAGTTTAGTATAGTATATCTTGCTTTGGGTGTCAAATCAACATCACATATAACTACACCATTTAAATAATAGTACATTGGGTGTGCTTTAGAGATTTATTTTTTACCTTTTCAAGGTTTGCCCATGGTATATCTTATATCTTTTGGCATTAGTCTACTAAAATTATTCTATATCTAATGTACTTGCATTGCTTCTCTTTTTGGATTAAGTAGGATTTATTTGTATTCCCATTCATTTATCCTAGATCCTTAATTATAGGGGATCCCAAATCTCTTCATCAATGATCATGCAATTTTCTTGTAGCTATTCATAGCACTTAATGTGGTAGGAAGTTATAGGTTAAGCAACAATTTTAACTCTAGCATAATATTTAGTCTTCACAATTAAATGTGACCAAATTGCTATATCATTTCTTAGATTGAGGGAGGTTGATATATATATATATATATATATATATATATGTATATTGAACCTAGTAGTTGGTTAGACCTAATATACCAATTCTAAATCATAAAAGGTTAGTTTTACCTAAAAAGTTAGTGCCAACTAATACAATACTAAAAATTCTCCTATCATGTGCCTCACATCTCAATTATTCTTGATCCTTTGCCATGCTCTACCCTATCAAACAAAGAATGTAACCTCTATGGGTGTAACAAAGAGATTATCCTCCCTCTCATTGTCTAACATGACTTTTTGGTTATATTCCCTAGATTTCCTAACCCACATCTATGCCACAAAAGATCAAGCTTTCTTGGGATTCATTGATGAAGGGATGATCCATCCCCTCTTAACTCAAAATAACCTAACTCTTTTTGTAGTGTCACACATAAGGAAACTCATTTAAAAAGTTAATTTATATATAAAATGTACTTGTATATAATGTATTAGCTACCTTCATAATGCCTCTGCATGTGGGAAAATAAGTAATTTATTCATATTAATTTGATGATAATTCAAATTGAAAGGAAAGACTAGTGAAGCTCTTAGCATATATTATAAGGATAACAGTATGATATTAGCTACTCTAAGTTCACATATGCACCCATCAACTAAGTGTAATTACTTTTCTTAAAATATTATGCCAACAAACATTGACCATTGCTACCATTTCATTTCTCTCAAGGGCTATGCATCTTCTTATGTTCATCATGGCTCTTTCCAACTTAAGCCACCCCAAATAAATTAATGAGTTTCCTTTGCCATATTTATTCAATTCCAATCTAGAAAAAAAATAACTTTATAATGATTTGTTGATCTTATCAATAAAATAAATAAAGGAACTTGTAGTTGGGTATAGATCAACTTATTTTGAAGACGGAAATAACTTTGCCTCAACTACCTTCAAACTTCAAACTCATTGTAGATCAAACTATATTTGTTGGTAAATAATTCACTAAAAAGATAGGAAGAACTGGTCAATATTCCCTTCTCACTACTTAGTGGTAACCTCTCCTCACAATTGTGTTTTTATACTTTTGAGAGATTTTAAAACAAGGTTACATAAATGATTTATGTGATTATGTAGAAAAAGGTAGGAAAAATAATGCTTAATATTTGAGACAATTAATTTTAAAGACTAGATATTAGACTTAACTAATGATTGAAGATTTAAAACAATCTTTTCAAATACTTAAAAAAGATAATATATAAATTTATAGATGTATTATACCTCAAAACAATAGATCTAAATAAGATTTAAATTAAACTATTATGAAATTTTAAAGTTTTAAAATTTACAACGCATATGTACATCATATGACCTCAATATTAAAGTGCACAACTACTAGTCCATTCCATTATCATTGCCCACCACTTTTATTTAATTCAATAAATATGAATAGAATTTATGATAACAAAAATTGTTAGATGCAATTTTGATTTTATTCAAATTGAATACCATAAGAATAAAAAAATTAGATGAAAGAAACAACATTCATATTAAAAAAAAATACTAAGGAGTAAATTTTTCAATTAAAGCCAATAGACAAAAAAAGGATTTTAGGAGAGATAGATAAGCAATACATAATTAGCCGATAGGGTCTTTATTGTGGGCTTTGCCCACCGGAAAAGTCTCAATGCCTGAGAGAAATTCTCACGGCATCGGAATTTTGTTGAAGAATTCCCACGGAATTTGTCTTCACAACTGCACTTCAAGACTAGACTTCACACGCCTTGTTAGCAGCATCAGCATTGGATATCCATGCAAAAAAATTATAGTTAAGGCACCGCCATTGTGCTCTTTAAAAGCTTTTGTTAGCTTCTTGTGTTCTTTACAAACTTTAGCTTATGTGAATGGATTCAAGCAACAAACCGTTATTATGTTGATGCAGTAAAGTTGCAACGAAACTCGGAAATAATCCCTTACCGTAATTGTTTGTAGCCTTAGTCATTGTTTGTAGCCTTGAGGGATTTTGGTAAATTAGGGATTCTTACTTTACATGCCCTAGAATTCACTTCTCCAGCCAATATTGCCCTTTTCAATTTTTCAGGTTTATGTTGGGTAATGTTGTTTTCGAATCCAATATGGTACCTTAGTCAATAGTTTTTCACCAGGATTGGTTGGACCTTTCTGGAATGATTCAAATCGATACCCAATAGAAGACATTGAAGGGTGGAAGAATGCCCATAAACAGATGTGTTCTCACTCGACTTGGTCCATGGATATAACTCAAGGGTAAACAACGAATCTCATTTTCTACCTGTTTTTCTATATAAGTTCATGGCGATCGCTGGATAACAGGTGACATGTGTGCTTTCAGTAGAATATAGTTATTTGAGGATAGGTTTTTAAGGAATGGATAGGAGCTAGGGCTAGGGCTTCAATTCTTATTTTGAAACTCAATTTAAGGAAATAAAAATTAAGATGAAAGGGTTGTCTGAAAAAGTGGATGCTTTAGAGTTGGAGCTTCAGGAAGAGCACTTGCAACGCAAGATGCAGCTACCAAGTGCACGGTTTTGTAGGAGCAATTACAAAGGTTTGTAAAATACCACAATCTTGTTTCCATGACTATTTTCCAGATTTGATGTATATGTTGATTTCCTAAGATATATTGAGCACATTGTAAAAATTCCTCTAACTTCTTCAACATGCATGTAGGCAGTTTTAGAGCTTGGGATTCTGAATGTGATTATTTTTTATTGAATACCAGGAAGGAACAAATTTTTGAGTATTCCAAAAAATTTGTATCAGAGGAAGAAATTAGAAAGAGACAGGTACTACCCAGCTTAGAAGTACTTGGTACTCCACTCATATTTGATCTATGTTATTTTCTTATTTGCTATGAAATATACAAATCAAAACTATGTGCATATTACTACTGTTTGTTTGCTTCCTAATTATTTTCCATGCCCAACCAATATAAAATTTATATCTATGTTGAATATTTATAATTATGTTTCTTGTTTGGAGTACACTGGTGTTTGTTGTTTTATCATCGTAATGAGATTTAAACCATAACCTTTTGAAAGAAAATCTACTTGGAATGAAGCCATGTTTCTCCTGTCTGCTTTTAAGTAAAAGAAGATTCCACAATATCCAAGAATCTAGAATGAATACCCACACAATTTAAGTACAGATTCCCTGAATGGGGTTGCACTGCCCATAAGGATATACATCAAGAGAAATAAGGTAGTTTTCTGATATAGATATCTAATACAAATAGATTTGTCTCCTTTTAACATGGAGAGATTGATAGATCTGAAGGGGAAACCACACACTTAAATTTAATATGAAGGATTTGGATGTTGGCGATTTTATTTAGTTCTTTGTTCTCTTGTAGATTAAAAACATTAAATTTATTTATAGACTAGTGAAGAAATGGGTACAAATATGTGCACCGATTTGAATTAAGGACTCTTTTTGGCAAATATGGTTTTCTATTCTTCGGGGAGAGGTTTATGATCCTTCATCCTAGCTTTTTACTTAGGAATGTTTTTGGTTATTGAAAATTTAAATATGATGTGTTAGATGCATTTTCCTATCACCTATTCTACCAAAATATTTCCTTGCAACAATCTTTGTGAAAGTACTTGCTAGAGTAATAGTGGGACTTTATTTTCTAGGAAATGTACAAAGTTGTTGCCGCAGGGAACTGGGAAGTTTGTTGAATGCTAAAAAATAATACTCATTCTTAGTAGATAGTTGAAGGTCCTTGCTTCTCCAGTGGACTCTTTGGAATTTTCATATGACACAATAAAGGTATATGGTCAAGGAAGAGGCACTCCTTCCACCTTAAAGTAAAATCTATTTTCTAAAATTATAGGAGATCGAAGATTAATAGATGTGGAGTAGTTTCTTACATATTATCTCTGGCAGAGAGCTGAAAGGGATCAAGGATTTGAACTGGATTCTCCTTGGAATCATCATAGCCAAATTGCCTCATGGGCATCTGAAGTTGAGATTTCGAGCACTTCAATTGGCAGAGAAGTTACTCAACAATGGACTGGTGAATCTGTCAGAATTGCTCTTGATTTATATAAAGGGAATACACTGGACATACACTCTCATGCAGATTATATAGATGGTAAATTTACAATGCTTATTTCATCTGATATAGAAGAAAACTCTGCAACAAGGTCTCCTAAAAAGTCCAGAACTCTTAGACACATGACTTATTTCTTAGAAGGAAATGAGTTTTCAAAGTCTATCAATGTAACTGGGGGAGAGTCGCCCACATCATCTTCATCCACCTCTTCTTTGGCATCTCCTTTCTTTTCAATGTAACTGTATTTTAATTTTTCTAGGTTTTCAATTGGGTTTTTTTTTGGATCCTTTCTACAGACCAACATAGTTCTATGTCTTGCAATGTTGCGTATGTTGACCCGTCACTAATAATTATATGGAGATAGGCCAATTTATTCCCCTGCTGACCTAATTGAATTATAGGGCACCGCATTTACTGAAATTCCTCCCGTATGATTTAAGATGTGATTTCTTGGAATGCAGTTAAATTGCTCCTTTGTTAAATTGCTAATAATGTGGCCAAGTAATTAATTTAGTCACTACCATTCCTCCAACTTTCAAATACTAAGTTTAATGAATCTCTATTGCCAAACCTCCACTATTAAAGATCAACCATTCCAAGGAGCTTCATTGTCAAACCCTTAGCACACCTTGCGATCTTTCATCACCCAAATTCCTCCTTCAGTACACACACCAATATTGATTTGGCAACCCCCTAGGGTTTCCTTTTTCCCTCTTGCACACATCACATTCACATAGGAAGCACACATTAGAGCTATTCCAATATTTGAAGGCTAAAACTTACCAAACAAGGCCTTGATTGATGCAAGTTCCAAAAAATAGGACCTCATTTTTATCCCTTCAAACTTTGACAGGTTTATCTACATCTTTGCCAACATTTCTTCAAAATTTGCAAGGATCAAAGTCAAAGGAAAAATTGAGCAATCTACTCCAAAGAGATGAAGAGGCACACAAGTGAGTGACACAACCATCTATTGTAGGTCAATAGCACCCAGAGAGGATCATCTACACATTTGGCAAAGTTTTCTTGTTAGATACAATGTCTTATTGTTACATTGCATGAACCTTCCATTAACTGCTACATCTCTTGCTGATTTTTCTCTGTCACGTACTTATCTTGACATTCGAATATACATTTTTTGTTGTTGGAATACCATATGTAAGCTTATAAATTAGGACATTAGATAGACTTTAATGATTAGATATTATCTATTTCAAGCATCTTGATTACATGTTGATAAAATCTTTCCAACATTAAAAAATTTAAACATATAAATGTGCTTTTACACAAATAAATATGCATGCATTCTCTTTCCATCTCCAAATGACAAGGCTTACAGACTCATCATCCAAATGAGAAAATCTATAATTATTCCCAATAGCCAATACCACCAATTGCTGCCTCTTATATAGTCATGTCAATGCTAGACCAGATTGGATTTCTTTGTTATCTTTTTTCATTTTTAAAACTCTCTTCACATTTTCCAAGTTTTCTTTAAGCAGACTGCTTTGTTAGAACAATCCCGAAAAAAGTGACCATGGTTGTGGTAGGTACAACATTTGAACAACAAATTTTCATGATCCAAGGATGTACTGTTTTTCTTATTTCAAATATGAGGATAATAGATTTTCGTAATGGTTAATATAGTACCCAAAAAACACAAATCAGTGGATAAACAGTTAGAGTTTGTTTCTTGTCCCCCTAGATGAAAGAATATATTATCCTAAAGTGCTTCCTACTATCTAAAAACATTTATTTTTTAAATAGTGAAGCAATCCATAGAGCCAGACCCAAACAAAAACTATGGTAAGAGTTTCAGAGCAACAATCAAAACCTCCAATCAGAAAAGCACATACTGTCTAGCCCACCATGTAGCTCCCTAAAACATTTTCATTATCAACAGGTTATCAAATATCACCAGGAAATTTCCTTAAGGAAAGAATCTAAATTACCATCATACTTTCATCCTTCGTTTGGATCAAATTCATCTCCACAAATATGCAACCCTAGCTCACAATCCATAAACTCCACATAATAATCCAGTAGCTTCCAAGTTTATTACATTTGGATCAAATTCTATGTCCCCTGCAACAAAACATCCAGATTTTCCTCTACCAAAGGAAGATTATATTGAGGTTCAGGTGGGTGTGTTTCAAGGTGTTGATCACAATACCTTTCAGTAGCTTCTCTCTATGTCTTTCCATATTGTTCTTTATTCTTCTCTTCTATATACTCATTGATCCTCTCCTTGCTTCAGCCATCACTCCTTTCTTACTTTTATTTCTCCAATATTGATTTTGAATTTGCTCCCCTTGAAAGTACCATCAATTAGGTAAGTATGATTGTAAATAAACAATCACTCCATGTTGCTCATTTGGGTATGTGTTCAAATTTCAAGTTTGCCATATAGCAAAATATAAACCATGTTTAGTACAACTGACAACCACCAATAATTAGAAAAAAAAATTGAAAAAATTGAAAAACAAAAGTGATGGTGACAAAAATAATTGACAATGCAATGTCAAATTCCAAATTGATCTTAAATTACACTCAATACTGTTCATCTTGCTCTTCCTTGGGACCATCAATGGCATCACTTGGTTCAAATAAACCACACGCAATTGCAATGCCACTCCCACTTGTTGCATTATGTGTAAGAGCTTCATCATCCTTTAAAGGAACTATGGCAAGCAATGAAATAAAAGCATCTAAGTTGGCATACTCATGGCCTACATTTCAGTTCCTCCTCGCCCCCTTTGCATACTCGACTTGCTTATTTTGCAAGAAGCGAATGTTTTGGTCTAAAATCCTTTTTCCCTTTTGCCCTTTTATCTTGTTTCTCATCTTTTACCTTGTTTTTATTTTTAGCTCAATTGTTGGTCTTGCATTTTATCATGCTTCTCGATAATTTTGCATGCTAGGTGTTCACGATTGTGGTTTGGTAAGCATGACTAGCCTAGCTATATTTTTTTTTGGTAAGCTACCTTGAATAATACCTTCAAGTTCTGCAGTGCCAAGATTTCTACTCCACCATTTTAGATATTTTGCTTGATATTATTTATAATATTTGGATTTTTATGTATAGTCTTTTACACTCATATATAACTCTAAATGACTCTTGACATAATCAAGCATCTTCTCTAAAATAGTAATATGTATTCATATAAATTATATAGGATCTTAAGGGTATTATCAAAAAACATTCAAAGTTGGTATAATATTGACACATGAAAAAAGGGTATGGGAGAGTTTAGAAAAAAAGGAGTGGTATTCAATTTCAATGGATGGAATTTTTCAACATATTGATGACACAAAATGTTTAAGAGACACACGCATACATATCAAGAATTCCATATACAATAAATTTAATTTGGTTTTTCTTTCAACTTAAAAATTGGAGCATCTTTTTTTTCATAAATTGTTTAATCAATGTGTGACCCATAAATGAAAGATGGCTTTAGTTTTTTACTAGATTCTTTGAAAATTACAGCACAAAATAAGTCATGCTCTTTTTAATTTACTTAATCATCTCGAAAACAAGGAATGTGATTATCCTTTAATCACTATGGAAATCTAGGGTGGTTGTATCCTTGTAATATTCAAAATTGTTATGAAATAATTCCAAAGCTAATACACAATTTAGACACACACACACACACACACACACATAATCTTTTAATTTGTAGATAAAACTATTGCCAAAGTAAACAGTCTTAATTAACTTACAAGATATTAGTATTGTAATTGACAACTCTGTTTAATAACAACAACAAATTTGCCTCTTCAATGACAACGCCTAATTAGAAGATGCTAATGTTTTCATAACACAATGTAAAGAATCCTTCACTAATTACAAAATCACAATAAGAAGCAATCTATATTATAGAATTTTTGGACCGACTTATCTATTAGTTTATACAATATGCAATTAGGATTAAAACCTTGTATCACAAATTATGCTTCAATATTTGTTCATAATTTCTTAGACTACCAATATTCCAATGGATTGATTCTTAATAAGCCAATTTTTCATTCATCGGGTGTGCAGCTGGGGTCAATTGCTTTGAATCATCTAAAATCCTATATTATAAAGTCTCAACAATTAGCATTTCATTTCCCTTCATTTGTCTAAGTTTATTTCATTCCATTATGGACTCATGCACAAACACATACTCTCTCACATATTAACATACTCTTTGACATTCAAATGATCATCGATATCTAAAATTTATATTATTTTGTAATAAATTAATATTATCTATGATAAAAATGTAGAATAGTTCTTTAACTTTGAGACATTATCTCATATTAACATGCCAATGAACATTTTTAAAGATCTTTTATAAAATTCTTGGCTTCTCTATTTACCTGATGCTATTTTCAAATTTATAAGACATTCTAGATAAATTGCAATCAACATAACTATTTCACCTCCATTAAAAATTTGCTATTAAATTACCATGTTTTTAACCAAAACAAACTGACCACTAAAACTATGAAGAAAAAAATCACAAAGAGAAATGATAGCTTAAAGACAAATCATTGACCTAAAGTCAAGATCGTATTTCAAAAATTGAATGCATAAAATAATATTATTCTATACATAAGATAATGTAAATTATATTAATGCATCTTCTATACACATATAAAATTGTACTCTAAGATAAACTTAAATTATGTTTCCCATGATAAAACCTTTTAATATATTTACTGTTTGCATTGATAATAATATTGTATTTCTGCAAGGATCCCTTCCAAGTTGATTGTTATTGTACTCTAAATCAAATTCTATATCTTTGACTTCATTGCCATCCATCAGATTTTATATTCTCTTGTGATGTAGCCATGATCCTTTTAGTTTTTGTATTTCTATGCTCATAAGCTTTTCTTTATTTTCCATTTTATAACTATAAAAATCTGTTTTTTGTTATTAAAGCGATCTAAGCTTTTTTTTTATTTTCCATTATATAACTATAGAAATCTATTTTTTGTTATTGAAGCAATCTTTCCAAGGTGCATGATGTAATTTGATTCTAAATTTCTAGAAGTATTGTTGCAATCTTTTCAATTTCAAATTTAAATATTATAGAATTATAAATAGACAAATGTTTCACTTACTGTTGATGTTGTAAATGCAATGGTTATCATGAAAATTTATGTCCACTTCCCTTCATACATGTATGGTTTAAAAGACTTACAATGTAAAATAGAGAACTCCTTAATAAAACACCTTCAAATTTGTAAGTAACTATATAATTCTATCGGCGTATTCCTTGCACCTCCTCCAGATGCAAGTGCTAGTATTTAATAAAGTTCACTGATGCACCCAATCAGATCTCGTACTTAAAACTGTTAGTTTAATATATTTTTGAGTGTGGTCAAGCAGACACTTTTTGTCCGAAAGGGCAAGCTTAGAGCAGTAAAAGTTTTATTCATCAATCTAAAGTGCATTATACGCGTCCCATTTCTCTGGAATCTGATCAGCAGATCATGTTAACAATGGCAATCAATGGGTCAGTTCAAAACCGTTAACAAAGTTATAGCCCAAAACTAATTAAAATAGAAACGAATTTAAAGTAGTGTAACCTTTAGGCTGCCTCTGCAATTCGATCCATGATGTTGGTGACGGCGGTTTTGGTGTCTTTAAGCAGGTTGAGATTGTTGATTAAGGCGTTTCTTTGCAGTCACCACTGAACTTTCTTCCAAGAGTTTATCCATCGCACTGAAATTGGGAGCTCCCGCATCTTTGAGAATTTGGGTCTCCAGTTCACTACCCACCAATTTTCTGCAAACAAATTGAAGATGTAGAGGAATCCCATCTGCCATCCTCAAAATGAACACTTTCCAGCACGCTGCAATTCTCATCTGCATTCCATACGCTTCCTTCACGCGCTCACTCAGCATTTCCATGATGCCTCCCACTTCTACTTCTCCAAAATCGTCTAACACCACCGTCTAAACAAAGAATGGAGATTGCTAAGGAAAAATGAAAAGCAAAGATAAACTATTCGAATTTAAATTTCATTGAAATTGCGAGAAATTTAGGTGGGTTGTAAATTAATAATAGCAAGTGGCTTTTGGAGTATGCTGCACATTAAGTTTGGTAGTTATGGACAGTACAACCGTGATTAGGAATTCACTGCCAAGTTACTGTACTTCCCTGACAAAATCCGTAAGAGTATGCATGAGCCATCAGATGACCATAGCATAGCCAGTCCCCGACAAATGCATTGTAATTCCAACGGAAAACGAAAAAGAAAAAAAAGCATTGACCGGTCAGAGCTTAGTGTGTGACACTTAAGCCCGACCATTAGTGAGTGTTTTCAAATAATACTAGTAATTGCACCTAAGTGTGCAATGGGTACGCCGAAGATTTGTGGAGATCAATATTTTAATTTAGTGAACTACAAGTCATAATCTAAAAGTAGCACAAAGTATTTTCACAAAGTGCAATAACCAGTATAACGGTTGAAATTTGCGAGGAAATATACATTGTATAAATTATAAGTTATTTAAAGAACATTGTATTAAGGTTAATATATGAAGATGATCCAAGCTCTATAGTTCATTGCATTGAACGGTCCAACAACATCTACTATACATTGAAAATTTCATAATATTTGGTATGTGTCGTGTCAATCCCTTGCCTTTTGGCATTTTGTTTTGAAGTACAAGAACCGGTATAATTGGTATTTGTGCAAAGGACAGTAAGCAGTAAAATGGCAGCAAAATGCGAGGAAATATTTACCGTATAATCAATAAGTTGTTTAAAGAACAATGTATTAAGATTAACATATGAAGATGATTTGATCTGTACTGTACAAATTATGAAAATAGCTCTAACAACCATTGCATTTGCAGCTTCAGCAGTAGCTTCTATACATTCAATAGTAAATAATGTTGTGAGGAAACTGGTTAGCAAAAACCCTGACGAAGAAGGAAAAGAAAGTTAGCCAAAAATGAATACTGCGAAATGAACATGAAATTAATGCTTTCATTTAGCAGATAACATCAAGTTGATTTACCAGGAAAGGTCTGGCAACCATTGCATTTATAGCTGCTATGCATTTATAGCAATCAGTGTAACAATAGGTATTACAGTAGGATTATATATTGAAAAGGCCACAGATAAAAACACCTTCAATTAACAAAACTTTAATAATAAAAAAAGACACAAGAAAAGTGATCTGGCCGTGTATAGATTCTCATAAAAAAGTTGGCTGAAATAATTTAAAATGGCAAGAAGATGTGAGGAAATATTTACCATATAATTTAGAAGCTTTGTAAAGAACAATGTATTAGGTTTAACAAATGAAGATGATGTGATCTATACTGTATGCATTGTGAAAATAGTTCTGGCAACCATTGCATTTGCACCATCAGCCAAATAGCCTGAAGAAGAAGGAAAAGAAAGTTAGTGAAAAATTGATAGTGCTAAATGAACATAAAATTAATGCCCTCATTTAGTAGATAACAGAACTGTAATAATGAAATAAAACATAACAAAACTGATGTGGCCGTGTAGAGACTTCCTTAAAATATTTCACAAAATTAATGGCAAGTAAGTTACCTCAAGTTGAGTTACCAGGAAGGCTTTGGCTACCATTGCATTTACATTTGCTATACATTCAGTAGTAAAGCTGTAACAATAGGTATTAAAGTTGGATTATATATATAAAAAGCCACATATAAAACCATCCGCATTTAACATAACTGATATAATAAAATAAAACACAAGAAAGGTGCTTTTTCCGTGTATAGATTCTCATTAAAAAATTCCTTTAGGAAAGTTGTAACAATAGGTATTACAGTCGGATTATATATTGAAAAATCCAAAGATAAAACTATATTCATCTAACAGAACTGTTATAATAAAATAAAACACAAGAAAAGGGATATGGTCGTGTATAGATTCTCAAAAAAAATTTGACTAAAATAATGGCAAGTGAGGTACCTTAAGATTCAGCACACATTGTGTTGAGTTGTCAAGGATGCCAAAGAGAAAATTGAGTAGAGTTTGCACGAAAAATCTTTATGATAGTCTTGAAAGGAGACTCCTAATCAAGTGTAGGTGAGGTGAAAATGAGCAGAATAAATAGTTTCGTAAAAGAGCAACTTTCAAGAAACACATGATACACATGTATCTTCTAAATTAAGTATAATCAAGATATGTATTTTTCAGCAATTACATATGAAAATTATCCTCCCTCTCTGCACACAAATGGGGATGATAGGCATGGTGACAGTATAGAAAGGAAATGATAAGGAAAATATGATATGAAAACAACACAGAGGTTTGTTAATTCTAGAAACAACCGTAAGACACCATTCATTGTTATGTGCAGTCTGTATTCCACAGAGATCTAACTTGCATGAAAAGATTTGGTGCATAAAAAAGTGCTTCTAGTCCATCCACAATTAGATCCCTGCCAAAAACCAGCTACATCTTTAGTTTTGTTGATTATAGATACAGTAATATAAACATTTTATAATTGATCTTAAACATTTGTGAATTGACAATTGAAATTTAATTATGAATTACAAAAGTATATATGTACTAAAAATAGGAAGTTATTTTTTTTAGGAACCTCCCAAAGACAATTTGCAAAAATGGAAACTGCAAGTCGTTGGTTTAATTGAACAACAGAGTGCAATCAATTTGAAAGGAAGATGCAATTATATATAAATTATAGAGGAATGGAGAGCAATCAAGAATTTAAAAGAAGGGAGAAGGATTTACCGATTTGAACCAGATTTTGCAGTGTAGAGGTGAAGGAGAAACAATAGCTTCAGTATTAGAAGCTGAAATTTTAATTGTGTAGTTTCCAGCAATATAATGTTCGTAGAATGACTGGTTTGCATTTGAGCTGTGTGTACAGAGGCCTATGTTTCTGGGAATATGGATCAAGGTAGTCATGATCAAATATGCAAGCAATGTAACGTTGGAAAAGGAAGCATCAAGGTTGTAGCAAACCCTTTTTAAAGGGTGAATCGCTGAAAGAGTTGATGTCCAGAGCTATGTATTGTAGGAGACAGGCCTAAAAAGTGAACGTTGAAAGTGAGTAAGAGATTGAACACACAATGTAGGAACAATTGTGTATGTGGCAAAAATGTAGATTTTGCAAGGCAAAGGAGTAAATAATTGTATGACCAACCTATATTGAAGCTGATAGTGTTGATAGTCGAGCCTCCTCTTTAATCCTTCGTGCAACATAAGGGTTTTGTTGCATGTGCGTGTATCTGTGGAATGTGAATGAAGGGTGGATACGAAGACCTCCAAGATGAGTGACTCTAGAAATTGTTGTGAATGTCAACCCTTGCTGGTCAATGTTGCCAATGTTAATGGTGTCCCTTTCAAGTGTAAGGCCTTGTGATTTGTGGATGGTTAAGGCCCATGCCATATTTAGTGGAATTTTTCGTAGACCACCATGGCTTAAAGGGGTAATCAGGGACATTTGTTGGATTATTTAGATCCCAAGCAGGCCCTATGTAATGCTTGAAAGGAACAACAACAAACGAAGGGAGTTGTGGTGGTTTTTCGCTTTGCTTGTAGATAATGTGTTTGACTTGTCCAAGAGAACCATTGACGAGGCCTATATCAGTCCATAAATTACAACATAGCATAACCTTTTGGTTGACGCATAATAGAATCTTAGGTTGGATTTGTTCATCGTCTGGATTTAAGTGTGATGAGCTCCCTGTTTGCTCTGGAGTGGATACGGCAATTGGTTGTGCCAAAGACAACAACATGCACTTATTATGGAGCAACACCATATCATTGGTTGCAAAAATATGTATGGATGATAAGAAAGGAGTTTGTTTTGTGGACGTTAGTGTTGAGCTTGAACGTGACATTAGCAGCTGCCAATCTGCAATTGTAGGTTGAGCCTTCCTTAAATTGCAGAAGAGTTGACGAAATATAATTCGAGTGGGATCCTCACCGCTCTGACGAAACATTTTGGTAAGTGTAATCACTGTTTCGAAGCTACGCCATAGTGTCCCACCATAGGAAGAAGAAGAGTACATAGGAATGTCTTCGAAGCTACACCATAGTGTCCCACCATAGGAAGAAGAAGAGTACATAGGAATGTCTTTGACAGGTGGAAATTGGTCCAAGTCTCCAAAGAGTAGGATGGAACGACCTCCAAATGGTGTCTGGTTATGTGAAGGGAAGGCTTCACGCAAGTGAATGTCAATACGTTCTAGCAGCTTTGGACCGACAAAGCTCATTTCGTCTATCAAAATGTAGCAAACATGACATTTTTTCTTGGAAGTTTGCTAGTGTCTGGCCTTGCAAGGGAGACATCTCTTTTATGGGTATGTGAAGTGCGGAATGTATTGTTGTTGCTCCAATGTTGAAAGTTGCAACACCTGTAGGTGCAAGAACTAGGAGGGGAGTCCATTTGGAGCTAAACCATTGAGTGCATACCTGATTTTTTTTATTAGGTGTGACTTTTCGGTGCCTGCAGTTCCCTGAACAATTACTTTTAGTGGTGGTTGGTAAGTGTTGGAGGATAGGTGTGATAACACTAAATCCAATGTTTTTTGTTGTTCGGATGAAAGGGCATGCATGGTATTTACATTGAGTGGGTGGGGGACTTGAAATGTTGTGCGATTAGAGTCTACAAAGGTAGTAGCCATGCTATGATGTAGTGGATTTATGGAAGGAGTCTCCCAATCATGATTAAGGTCTATTTCATGGTCACCCAACATGTCAATTTCAGCAAGCTGGATCGGATGACTTGGGTGTACACTTGACAAAACTTTCCATTCAGATTAGTTGCATTGATGTGGTTGTTACTCGTTGTCCGAAGGAGTGCCAGGTTCTAGATCGGCGGATGTTTCTGGTGTAGTGCGTCACACATGCCATGGATGGTAACTACATGCTAGCCTCTCCCAGTTAGAAATAATTTCAGCAGTGGATGATCCACAGTCATATGCAATGTTACGAATTGGTTTGTAGAGAAGCAATTCACTCCAAAAAAGTCATGAAATTGTGGGTCATCCCTTGCAAGAATGCTTGTGAAGCGTGGGGATACTAGAACAATTACATTTTTGGCATGCTCTTTCCACTAGTTCTTTTTACGAGTTGCTTTGAAACTCCATTTTTGTGTGACATCAATCAGGGCTATTGTCTCCATACAAGCAGGACGAGCCATGTATGCATCAATGTAGTCTGTGTTTGTGGATGTGGATGTGGGTGAGAGGAATGCATTGATAGTGTTTTTGGTTTACATTAAAAGAAACGAACGTCCTGCTTGACAGGCAAAGGGGTGATTTTAATAAAAGGTGGCAACTTTCTTGGGCACTTATATCATGATCAACAAGGTTGTCAACAAGCATTTTTCTAAAATCTATAGGTGCTGGCTTGTCAGGATCTAAGCTAGTTGAAATACGAGAAAGCATTGCATGATATGTTTCAAATTTGGTTTCTACTTTTGCTGCATACTTTGCTATATATTTGAGCACTGCATCTATTGAGAGAACGGGTTGGAAATCTACATTTTCTCTCCAAATAGAGAGGATTGTGGGGTTGTGAAGATTCAAACAGTTATCATTGCGAGCAGGGGTGTGCTTTGGCAAGCCACTCTCAATTGAAAGGGTTGAGGTATCTTGGATGGGCCAATGGGCTTTGTAGCGGCATTCAGTGGTGGTTCCTTTTTTTCGCAAGCATGTGTTCAAGGTACAACGTGTATGGCGTTGAACACAGTTGAGTAGTTCATTGTAGTGATGTGAAGGGTTGGACAACATAATCATTCTTGTGTCCATTAAGCAGGGGTTGTCAAAGGTAGACTGTTGAACTCTTTCATTTGAAATTGGATGGGGGTGTGGGTTCCATGTAGAGACATATTTGTCAATGTAGTTGATTGCATTTTGTACTGATGCAAGATTATTCCATTGCAATTTAGCAATATCAGGTGCTTCTTTAAGCCAAACGAAGCCATGGACATGTGCAGATCCTCGGTGTTTCCATTCATACTTGGAGAGTGGAGATCTTAGTAAGCAATTGGTTTATGGAAAATATTTTAAAAAAAATATGTGAAAAATGTTTACCTGTACCAGTAGTCAGTTGTGCAGAGAATCTTTTCCAAAACCTCTTCACAAAAAGCAATAAATCTACGATGCATGTAAAGTGTAGAGAGGTGTGGGTATTGCACTATATTTTGGATCCTCCATCGACATGCACCTGAAGGATTTGTTGGTGTGGTGGACGGCATGATGTTGTGTAGGTCAGGCCATTTAGTATCTGTTGCGCTGAGGGTAAAGATGTGAAAAATGTTTATCTGTACTAGTAGTCAGTTGTGCAGAGAATCTTTTCCAAAACCTCTTCACGAAAAGCAGTAAATCTGTGATGCATGTAAAGTGTAGAGAGGTGTGGGTATTGCACTATATTTTGGATCCTCCATCGACATGCACCTGAAGGATTTGTTGGTGCGGTAGACGACATGATGTTGTGTAGGTCAGGCCATTTAGTATCTATTGTGCTGAGGCCAATCAATAACAGGAGTTGGGGGTCCTTCCCCTAATTGCAACAAGGCTCGCAATTCTTCCACTTTTGTACGGGCAAGAGGAAGGTTAGCCACAAATGATGTTGTTGCTTGCACATTCTGTTGCAATTGCTCTTCATCTACATTATTTGTTTCCATTAAACTTACATCAGAAGGATTTGAATTTGAGGTTGTTGCATGTAGAAGGTTTGAGATGTCAATGGAGGCAATTGGCAAGCATAAGAGAGATGCCTCATCTAACTGTACATCTTTGTAGTAAGGGTCATTATAGATCTTATATTGTAAAGCCTCATGAACACGTGTTCTGTAAACATAGAAGTTATATTGCTGGGAAGCAGCATTTTTTTTGTTAACTATGAGTATATCAAGGTCATGTATATGTCGTGGTAAATAAGTTGCAATTACAGTAATATCCTAAGGAAAACAAATAGTGTGGCCATTGTATTTTAATTGGCCTCCTTTTGCATAAGTAACTTGGAGGACAGGGCTAACACGTGCTATAAGCATCTCCTCGATTTGAGTAAGGCGTTGCAAGTATGTAGGTTGTTCATGAGGGTCCATGTTGTTCCACTTTGAGAAGCGATTGCCATTTTTTTCTAAAATGCACCTTAAACAAGCAGTACTACCATTAAATTGCCTAGTTTTTATTCCTTGGTATCGTTCCAAGCATACTTGGCATGTTGAGATGTTTGATAGGCTGTCTAACTTTGAACAGAAGGAATTCCTAGCAATGTAATAGTTTGGAGGAAATAATGGAGGATGTTGGGTTTGGGAGGGGGAGTTGGGATGTAATTTAGGTTGCATATGTGTTGTGGGTGATTGTAATGGGCAAGGGTTAATGGAAAGAGAGGGTGTGGACGTGGAAGCTTCCGCATGGAGGTTGTGACGATTTTCTCATCTTCCTCTATTAAAAGAATCCTTATTTGCATGGTACCTTAATCGTTCCAGATGGTTACGACGAGAATGCTTTGCTTGTAAGATTTCTGCTTGATTTTCCATGACAGCGGTTGCTGGGGATCAAAGCAATGCAATATTAATATTTAGAAAAATTTGTAGGAGTGACATTAACTTGTGTTGTTGTAAGACATTGCAAGAAATTCTATCTAAATTGTTTCAACATAAGTAAATTTCAATCACAAATTAATCACTATCATATGATGACCTTGATTAGCTTGTGTTAAATTTGATAGAACCTTGATGCTTTAAGCACATCAATCCAATAACTTGTACCTGAAGGCAACATTTCCAGATAGTACGTAAATCTGTTCATGGTGAAGCAATCTAGCAGGCTAGGCTTTGTTCAGTTCTCCATTGAGAACTGTACAAACAACATCATTTCCTAAATGACCTACCAATTGATCTCATATACTAATTTTGTTTGAAATCTAAATTTGCATAACTCATTTGAGTTGAGCACATCGACTTACATTTGAGTTGAGCACATCGACTTACGAGGATCCAAACAAGAGTAAAAAAACCCTCAAAATTTGAGGTTGGGTTATAAGTTATTGGCATTCTTGTTTGTATAATTATTTGTTTCTTGAGAAGATGATGGGGTTAGAAAATAGAGGCATCAAAGTCAAAGAGATAAAATTTAAGGTAATCTATCACCTATGTATAATCATACAAGGTGGTGAAAAGTGTTATAAAAGTTGGATAAGGCACATATGTTGGGTTCTTGTACCTAAAATGAGTACCTTTAAAACCATTCTATAAGTCCGATTTATTTCTATCACTCTATCTCACCATCTATATCTCTCTATCTCTACCTCTCCCTCCTCCTCTATATCTCTCTATCACTTCCTCTTTATCTCTTTATCTCTTCCTCTCCCTCTCTATCTCCCTATATATCTATATATTTATCTCTATATCTCTATCTATTTGTCTCCATCTTCCTCCCTTGTTCTTTATTCATCTCTACTTCTATATAACTCTCTTCCCTCTATCTCTAAACATGTCTCCCTCTCTCTATCCATCCATATCTCTCTCCACCTCTCCCTCTTCCTATAACTCTATATTTATATCCCTTTTTACTGAATGTCAATTGAACCTAGACTATGTATCACGGATTTTGGGGTGGTTTAAGAAAAGCCATGGAAAACAATCAAAAGGATAGCCAAAGCTTTAAAAACTTTCCAGCTAATGCAATTGGTAGGTGTAAATCTAGACTACACAACCTTTGTTACCATTCTCCCTACCTGTGCAAAAATGGGGGCTATGGAACAAGGTATGGACATCCATCAAAGCATAACGGATAGAGCATTTTTTTTAGATGTTGTAATTGCAATTGCCCTGGTAAACATGTATAGAAAATGTGGAGGCATAGACAAGACAATTGAAGTGTTTAACAAAAATGCCTCCACGGATTCATTTTCAAAGCCTTCCAATTAACCTTTGGGGAAAACATTAGAATCTTATCTTAGACCATGTAAGAATTTCAAATTAGCAAAAACAAGTCTTGCAGGTCTTTCCAAGGCACAAATTTAGCATAAATTATGTGCAAGAAAGAGAGGCCAACCAATAGATACGTTGATCGTTACAATAAGAAAAGCTCACACATCGAAATGTAAACATGGGTGCAGCAGGGCGACACTGGAGTTTGGCACAAAAGTTAAAAACAAAAAAATAGATGCCATTTCACAACATTAACCTTACTATTTCAAAATCTGATTTATTTTCGATGTTGTTAATTTCTATAGTCCATCAAATGCAAAGTTAAAAAGTTTTTAAAGAATCAAGTCTTTAGACAATAAACCACCCTTATAATGTGTTCAATGTATCAATTATTTACTAAGATTGAATGTCGTTAATGTACTAGTCATTTACATCATATCCAATATGATCAATGGTGTACGACGAGTAATTGTATGGATATATTTGATTTTGTGTAGACATATTGGTTCAAATAGAACAAATTCTATATAACTTATAAAAGCAAGACATGGAAAAACTTAAATGGAAAAAGTATACAAATGAAAGAGAACTTGAAATAATGGAATGGTGAATTGCAATTATAAGAATTTATGCAATTGAATACATAGGTATAGATATATTTTATATTTTTTACAATTCCATCACGCAGTTCCAGTAGTAAACAATAGATCTATTTAGTATTTGGAAAACAACTAATATAAATTGTTTATTTAACCTATTAAAACAACTCATGCAATAAATAAAATGCAAACAAATGTTTGTCTTATAAGAATATGTGTTTTAATATTGTTTTGAAATTGAATAATGTGTATATAACTTATAACAAATATATATGAATAAACTAAAATAAAAATTGTGTGCATACCAAAGAGAACTTCACTTGATTTGATATAAAAATGTAAAAATAAAGATATATATACAATTTTGAAAGTCCATTATTTTTATGGAATGTTTAATTCCAATTATAGGAGCCTCGGAACAGAACATCCATCAAAGAATAAAGGACAGGGAGATTTTGTCAGATTAACGCTACAGCTACCCTGGTAGATGAGTACGCAAAATGTAGAAGCATAGACAAGGCACGTGAATTGTTTGACAGAATTCCTCAAAGAAATGTTATCTCCTGTTTTGCCACGGCTGCAGTCAATGCACAAAATAGATATATTAAAATGTCTGTAGAGATTTTCAAACAAATTCAATTTGCAACTGTCAAGCCGTGCCAATCTCCATCCACAGTTCGTGGCATTCACAAAGTCAATTCAGATTTCACTCTTGCTAGACTATTATTGACCTGCCTGGAATGATATTTGTGTATAAGTATTCCTATAGTTGCAACGGCCTTGGCATACTTGCATGCAGCATGTGGAAGCTTACACGAAGGACAAGAAATGTTTGACCGAATGCCTAAAGCAAATTTGGTTTCATGGCTTGCTATGATTGCGGAATCTGCACAATGTGGATTTGTTGAAAAGGTCTTAGGAACATTCAGGCAAATGCAATTGACAAGTTAATGTAAACCTGGTATTGCAGTGATTGCAGGAAATGTTAAAAATAGATTTGTTGGGAAGGCTTTAAAAACTTTTAGGTATATGCAATTGGCAGGCAAAAATCGAACTTCCATTGCTATTGCTAGGGTCACCCTGCCTGCACCAAAAATGGGAGATTTGAAACAACATTTAACTACCCTGGTAGACATGTATGCAGAAAGCTGAAGCACAGACAGGTCATGAGAAATGTTGCAAATCAAGCAGTCAAAGGCAACAAAATTATCAAGAACATGCATATTGAAGAATTACTATCAAATTTAAGTTCATCATATGAAAAGTTCAAAATTTAATTTCATTCAAGAGATAAGAATCTCTAGAAGTTTCACCATAAAAGTTGCATCCCCAATGCCTATTTCAGGAGACAAGAGAACACAGAGGCTAAGAAAACTTGTGTGCAGAATGCTGATTTGTGCCTGGGGTAAAATTTTTTTGTAATAACTTAAACAGAGAAGCAGATACATTTGAACTCTTCACGTTAAGAAGATCAACATTCCTCAACATGTAGTTGTTTATATAAGATCCCCAATTCATTTGAACACTTCCCCTTCCTTAGACCCATATCATGAACAAGTTTGAAATATGCAAAAAGTCTGAAAAAAAGAATGAGGAAAGGAAGTTTGAAATTTTAACATTCTAGACTTTCTGGTTGCTGAGGGACCCAATGCTTAAAAATCATATGTTTTTACATTACCTTTTGGTGTACTAAAGTTGTCACTGTTTGGCTGTATTCCTACAGGTTAGTTTTGGACTGAGTTCTCGTATAATGCTCACTGTAGGTCAACCACAGTTTCTTTTGAAATAAAATTTGAATTCTTATATTAAACATTTGATGTAGATGAATTCCTAGTACAATCACCAGTGTTAAATTTAACTGTTTCTAGAGCTAGTAAAGGCTCAGAAAGAGGGTTTGTGGCATAAGCAACAGCAACAGAAGATAAAAGGGAGGTATTATGGGAGTATTGAATAGAGCCCACACTTAGCAAATCAGGTGTCCTGGGCAGAAACCTACGTGCCTAATCACAGGACAATCTTTGTTACAGTGAGGAAAATGAACAAACGCAGTAATTAATTATTTACCAAGCATCCCTATTTTCATCCCTAAAAAATTCCCCTTCTCACTTGAATGTATACTGTGGACATTTATATATAAAACAAATGCCCTAAATTTGTAACGCTCTACTTGTATACAGGGGAAGTTGGAAGGGGGTATGGCATCAACACTATAGTGTGAAAAACAATTACCCAGAACAACATTTCAGATAAAAGAAAACATAGAAACAAATGATTCGGCTGTCAAGATCCCTAAGAAGGTGAATGAAACCAGGGCAAGTGAAGTACCTGAACATTCTGCTATCTGTGAATAAAATGAAGCGAACTAAATTCAATCTAAAAAAAACCACAAAAAAATTGTTTTATTTTAGATTCAGATGCCAGTAAAAAAAATTCTAATGATGTGCAGCTTTTGAAATAGAGACGAAACAAAGAAAGAATCGCAGATAATTGAAACCAGAGCAAATGACTTACCTCAAGATTCTTCTGAACGTCGAAGAGGTCTGGAAGGTCAATTAGGAATGCAGCGTCAGGGCACCTCGTTACAAAATGCTACCTACGGAGACAGACCTCAACACCCTTCGTTCACTTGGAATTTTCCCTACCGGAGGAGGAGGTATGTATGTTGTTTATTCCCAATTCAAGGACTTTGTACTATATAGGGACTTACGACTTCATATAGAGTAATTATTTATCATGTAATTATTGTAGGAGGAATCATCCCGATCTTACAAAGAGTGGAAGCCCAATTGATTCATCTTGGCATGCTTATGAAGACCATTTTTTTTTAACCTTTCTGTGTTGTCCATGTTTGTCGTGAGCCTTCGCCTGATTAAGTTTTGGTGTCTTGTTGTCATCAGTATTTTCAATCGAAGTGGTGTTACTTGGTTAACAACCTAATAGAACAAGGCAAATATTTTTGACCGACTAAAAATACAAGAAGTAATGAACGAACAAGGCAGATATTTTTGACCAACTAAAAATGACAAGAAGTAATGAACGGTCAAGATCTATCGTAGATGGTCTTGCATCCTTTTTTCAATCGTCGATAGAGAAAAAT
The DNA here is from genome assembly GCA_007115665.2 of Sequoiadendron giganteum. Lineage (NCBI taxonomy): Eukaryota > Viridiplantae > Streptophyta > Pinopsida > Cupressales > Cupressaceae > Sequoiadendron > Sequoiadendron giganteum. The sequence goes on along the minus strand of CM021105.1, from coordinate 407,562,138 downwards.
GATTGGCAAACTTCATTGAGGGAATGCCTTCGACGTAAAAATAATAAAGGTTTAAATGTTCTTGGGAGTGGTACACTTAGTAATAAATTTAATGACTTACTTAAAATTCAATTTGATGCATGCACATTTCAATCAATTACAAGTGAGAATTTCTCAAAGTTAAACAAAATATAATTAGTTTCAAATGTGAGCATGTGAGTTTTTTTAAGACAATTTACATTTTTACTATTGTTTAATTCTTTTTTTCCTTATTTTTGCAAACAACTCTTTTTTTGGTTCTTATTATCTTTTTTATTTTTTATTTTTTATGAATATATATTATCTAACTAATAATGATAAAAATTATATAGTACAAATTAATTATTAATTATTACTGGTGAATATTATATGAACCATCATATAAATGTATTATAAAATAATATATTATCATATTATACTAAATATAATATATTATAAGAAATATTTATGATACTATTTATATAAAATAAAATATAGTTTGAGAATATTAATTATTAATAATATTCTTTAATAATTATTAACTAATAGTTAAATATACTATATGTCATTATATAATAATGATAATAATTTTATAATAACAATTATTCATTATTAGCAAACATAAGGGAATTATAGCAAGACCAAAATCATGAATTTCTCAGACTACGAATTCTAGAAGAAAAATTGAAGATAAAGGATGGGCATAACAGTGAATCCCTGGACAGGTTAAGAGTCTTGAGCCTTAAAACAAAACCCTAAAAATGGAGGCTAGAAAAAGTTTGATCTATTGCATTTTCTTTTTTCCTTGTCCTATCTTTGATGGTGTATGTTTGCAATCTGATTATGGCTTCATATGTCATAAGCAAGTGTGTTCATTTGTGCCTATGTTGGTCTATCATAAAATCTTGATCTTGGGAGGTTGGACACCCTCTTGGTTATTATCATCCTATCTTACTAGCATTTGTAAATGTGAACCCCCTTTTTTATGAATAGGAAGATATCTATATTAAATTAAAAAATAAGATACATACTCACAAAAAAAGGATGGGTGGTAAGAAGGCACACCCTGAAAGTCACATGGGCCCAACCTAGAAAATAAAAAACCATAATTACATGGGCCTAGCCCATAAGTCCATAATAACATAAAGAAAATAAAATACCATCAAGTAGCCATAACAGTGCCAATAGAGCCAGGAGGATCTTTTTCATCAGTCTTCTTTCCCCATACATCAACAGGGTTAGGAGTGACGTCAAGAGGAGGACCCCAATTATCATCATTTTACTTTACTTTTTCTTTATCTTCCTCGCGCTTTGGCGAGATTGCAAGCGCTAAGTGTAGAAAATTCTTATCATAGCTCGGCCAACCAGAACCGTTGTCAGGCCAACTAGAGTCAGTGCTAGGAGTGGTATCAGAGGGCCACCTAGAGCTGCCACCACTGCTCCCCACGACACCTCCAGAGGGCCACCCATGACTATTTTGAGGTGGACGAGTGCGAGAGCATCGAGGAGGGCAGGAACCATGCTAAGAAGGAGGCTGAGAGTGGGGGTGAGCAAAGCCACTCCTCTACCAGCCCCGAGAGGGCGACCGGCCATGAGAAGAGGAGGGTGAGCCAAGCATTTGAGCAACAGTACATGGGACATTGCCCTAGTGATCCAGGAGCACTTAGAGGTGAGCAACCTCAAGCACAAATTTGTTCACTTGAATTTGAATCTACAGAAGCACATTAGAGAAAATAATAGCTTTAGAATATAAAGAAATATTTTTATCCATTTGAGTGTGAGTGAAAATTTAGGTGTTTCCATCTTTCAAGATGTTGAAGAGGATTTCCACCTTGAAAGTGTGTCAAAGCTAGGTATACTTGGTTAGAAGTTTGGGTGAGTCACCCAACAAAACCATATGCCAAGAGAAGGGTTTCGGCCTAAAAGGTTGAAAGAAATCATGAATCCAAATCCAAAATTGTTGATTTGTGGTGCAAAACCAAAAGAGATTCTTAAAAGACTCAGCTTGCCCACAAAAAGGGCACCGAGGGTTCTGGACCCCTAAATGCACAAGCCGAGACCCCATAGACAAGCCTTGGAAATGAATACACTAGGAAAAGTGGGTGAGCTTCGGCTAAACACTTGTAGACCAAATGGTAGAGAATCCTTTACGCCAGACATGAGAGGAGTATTCAAGAAGCCATCTTTGGTTAAGACTATCAATCATATAAAAATGTGGCGAAAGCCACATATAGCCAAGCCTGGGCTTGTAGTTTCTGAAAGGGGTGTCTCGGTACCACTTCCAGTCCTTCCACCAAGGCTTGGACCCACAAATCCCCACCTTATGCAAACATTCTGTAGGAATAGAATTCACCAAACCATCAAAAGAAGCATGGTCCTGGTTTTGCAGTCTGTAAAGTGCCTGAAAGTCCTCCCAAGGCATAGTGCGCATTGTGGGTTTGTGAAACAATTGCTGCAAGGTTTGAATGCATTTCTTATGGAATCTTAGTGCCTTGAGGCAAGGATACTTGGCTAGAGGTTGACCATTATTGGCAAAGAGAGGTGACCACCACACATTTTGTTGATTGAGAGAGAACCCATCACAGAAGCCAGAGCTGGCCCAACGGAGCCAAGGCTTAACAACCTCCCAGGCTTTCCATATGCTCTTGGCCACAAAATTGCTCATGATTTAAACTGGTTCTTTCTTGACCAGAAGGCTTTGAAAGCCAATGCCCTTCCAGGTAGGTCTGTTGGTAGGAAATCTTGATTGAATGCAATGCTTGAGGAGAATTTTCTAGGCTTCATCTCCATAAAGGGCTCTAATAACCCATTTAACACACAAGGCAGTCCCTTGTCCTTTGGTGGAAAGCATACCAAGCCCTCTAGAGTCTCTGGAAAGGCAAAATAATTCACAGGCCACCCGATGAAACCCTCTATGGGACTTTGTAGAAGCCCACAAAAAGTATCGAAGTAGTGTTTCAAGCCTGGCATAAGCAACTTTTGAGGGAGCCCAACAAGAGGAATAGTACACATGAGTAGCTGCTAGAATCTTCAAACACACTTGAAATTTTCTAGCCAGAAACAAAGGCTTGGTTATTCATTAGGCCAACTTCTACTCAATCTTGGAAAGAACGACTTGCCATAATTCAAATATAGAAGTTGAAAGGCGAAGGAAATGCCTAGAAATCAAAATATTTCCCCTGGCCCAATCCACTTCCAACCATAATGTTGTAACCAGTGGGGAGTGGGCAAGAAATATTACCTATAACAAAGTCTTGTTCCACTGAATGGTAGAACTAGATGCCTCATAGAAGATGTCAAGGCACTCAAGACCTACTGTAATATTGCCTTCTTCCTCCAGGAGAGTGAGGAAAGAGTCATCAACAAAATGGTTCTTAACAAGTTGAGACTGAGAGGTTGGTAGGGCAATGCCACAAACCCTTTGCTAGGAAACAACGTTGGCCAAAAGATAGCCAAAATCTTCGACAACAAGCACATAAAGCGAAGGAGCAAGAGGACATCCTTGCCGAATAGAGCGGAAAAGACCAAAAGAGGAGGATTGGCGGCCATTAATGGTGATACAAACAGAGGCGTCTAAGAAAAGAATTTGGACGACCTGAATAAAATTGGGGCCAAATCCCAAAGCTTTCAGCATGGCAAGAATAAAGGGCCATTCTATGCGATCATAGGCCTAAGCCAAAATCAATTTTGAGAAAGAGGGTTTTCTGGCCAAAGCGCCTAGCCCACTCAATTCCCTCCCAAACAACAATGATATTATCAAGAATAAATTTGGATTTGATAAATCCAGACTGCTCTGGGTGCACAATCTGAGGTAGGAGATGACAAATTTTCAGATCCAGGGCCTTAGCAATGATTTTGTAGGAGACATTAAGGAACGTGATAGGCTACCAATTGCAAATATCTTCAGGATCTTTGGGTTTAGGTAGAAATTTGATATTTCCCTTGTTTATAATATTGCCTGAATTTTTCGAATGAAAAGCTTCAAGATAGAATTTATGAAGGTCATGGCCAATACAGTCCCAAAGGGACTTATAGAATGCACACGGGAAGCCGTTGACCCCCAGGGCCTTGTCGTCTGCCATAGAAAAGATGACTTCCTTCAAGTCATGAAGCATGATAAACTGCTCAAAAAAGACTTTTTGAGCAAACGAAAGCCTAGTCGGCACAACCACAATGCACCTTTGCAAGGCTTGCTAGCGCTCCAACATGTAATCTTGGGCAATGAAAACTTGCTCATAGTTCTTGACAAAGGCCTACAGAATATCAGGTAGATCAAAATGGACCTGGAGCCCATATTTGATTTTTTTAATTTCAAGAGAGGAGTGCCTAGCACACAAGGCCAGAAAAAGCTCCTTGGAGGCATAGTCACTAAATTTTAACCAGTATAACCTGGCTTTAATTTGTGCACCTTTGGCAGCATAATTATTTGCAACTTGCTTTTTATGCCTTAACTCTACCAACCTAACTTACAAAGGTGGGGAGAAGGGTGTTGGAAAAACAAGGATAGACAACTGAGAGGGGGGGGGGATCAATTGTCACATAATTTAAACTTACTTAATCTTATCAATATTTAATCTTAGATTTGATAAATAATAGTGAAAGCATGAATCAACAACACATCAGAAACACACATAACACCAAGATTTTTTTTGCATGCAAACCCTATTAGGGGAAAAACCATGGTGGAGGTTAATCCACAAGTTATACCCCGTTAAAACTATAAGAGAAAATGAATAAGGAATGCACATGCATTCACACACACTACCTAGAGGTCACTGCTCAAAGAAGATGTACTGTCTTACATAAAAATTTCAAATTAAATCCATCTGATGAGATTGAACTGATAAATTAGCTTCTTCAAAAGCCTGATGATAGTTCCAGTTAGGCACAAAAACACTTCTTCACTCTTCTCTCAAAATCCTTCATACTTTTCTCTATAGTCAAATGATCTAATCTTTATTCGCACATTTCTTGCACACTACACCTTCTCAAATGAAGAAAACAATCACTCTTATATATCCACTTCATGGAATTACATCAACAACTTTGTTGGCCAAAAATAAAAGAATAGATGAATACAAACTATCGGCCCAATTCATGAACAAATCTCAATGCACACCAACTGAATTTGGTCACAACATAATGAAGACCTAAAACAACATCCTCGAACGTGCCAAGCATTCAAAAATTAATCCAAAAGGATCCACAATATGCTACAACCACCATGTCGGCCAAGAACTTGAAAAACCCGAACATGTAAGGAAAATCTCCAATCACGAGCACTCCGATCAATAGGGATGTCCAACAAGGATAGATCATGATCTAGAAACATCAACGAACATCGCAGGAGCATACACAACTACTCAAATTGATAGAATTACATTCTCTTCTTCCAAAAATACCAACTACAGTAAAAGAATAAATGTGGGAAGACAAAAACTCACAAATTTCTCCAATCTTGATGCGTACCTCTGAAACTTTCGGAGGATAAACTAGATAGGCTCAACAATAAATCCTTTATTGTGCACCTTATGAATACCAACATACTGAACTTCCCACCACTCTAAACTTTACAACTTCATAGACAACCTGCAACATATTTATTATAATTTTCTCACTATCCTCGACATATACAGTCTTCAAGATACCAATGCTAATAGTGTTGACATCAATGACAACCAAATATCAACAACATAACCCAGTGCTACCACAATAGTGGTTTACACTTTCTAGGAGATCCTGATTTTTGCTGAAATCACATAGTATTAGAAAATATAATGATTTAAGCCTTAAAAAGTTCCATTTAAAGGATTCCAATTGAAGAGGGTTTGATCAAACCACCTTAGACCAATCCCCCTTGGATAGAACCCTGCTAGTTTTAAACCATACCTATAATAGAGTCTCCTTTACACCTATCAAAATGTTGATAAAAAACCACTTTTGATTTACCTTTTGGGGGATCAAATGAATTCATTTTTTTTTGTAAGTATGTAGTCTTTATTATAAGCTTCCAAAAAAGTATAATTTTAATAAAATTTAATTTGATTATTATATTTATTTTTTATTTCTTGTGAATGTAGGTTTTTCACCAAAAATCAAACTCTTTGTTCTGCACATGTGGAAAAATAGAAGATTATCAGAAAAAAAAATTAAAAAATATTTTCAAGCTGGATATTGATGTCCTTCATCCATTAATTTTTTTTTTTTTGATGCATACAAAAAAAGTTATGTTGTATACAGTTCCCCTATGTCTGAATTGTATTTGGTTTGATTTCACAACTTGATTAAGGAAAAAATGTTTAATAAAACACTATGAAACCAACTGAACTAGTTAGATATCGTAGTTACAAATATAAATTTGAAAAAATTAGAATTTATCCTTCATACAAAAAAAATTATGTTGTATACGGTGAGCATCACTCCTTAAAAATGTTGCTTACCGATAAAAACTAGTTTTCGAAGGAGATGATAAAAAAAGGTGCAATTTGATTCCAAAACTTTTGAAAAAACTATATTTAGAATCTATAGACAAAATTTCACAAATCACTAGTTTGCATCATCTTCAAATTCCTTACGGTTTAGTCGCTATAGGAGCTCGAAAGTGAAGATTTAGTTTAAAAAAAATAGTTCAATGTTCAATTTGCCCAAAAATTGTAAACTAGTATTATGGGATCACCCAACCACAACATCCAACAATCACCCCCTTTGGCATTGATGGCAATACATGATGTGAAAAATAACATCAACACAACTAGCTCTTCTCCAATAGTCTCCTCTTTGGATATTGCACTCTTCTCCCCTTTTCTTTTTAGCACTTCTAGTATTACTCTTCTCCCCAAGGTTTTTCACATTACTCTTTTCCCCCTTTGACATCAATGGCAAAGACACACAAGCTTTGAACCACATATTTTAATTATTTGACTACTCCCCCTCATTAGAAACCACCATAACATCAATATGAAACAAGATATGATTGTAAATGCACATAGTGATGTAAAGACTTGCATCTTAGTTTAGATTAGGAGGGGAAATCACCCCTAACTTTCCTCTAAGATACTCAAAAGTATCCTTAGGCAATGACTTAGTAAAGATGTTTGCAATCTATTCCTTAGTAGGCACATACTCCAATCTGACTTCTTTATCACTCACCTTGTCTCTCAAAAAGTGATATTTGATAGATATATGTTTTGTCTTTGAATGCAACACTAGATTCTTGGAAATTTTTATGGCACTTGAATTATCACAAAATATATCAATATGCTCATCATACACAATTCTGATATCTCTCAGCATCTGCTTCATCCATATTACTTGAGTATAATTGTTTGCAACAACAACATATTCTACTTCAGTAGTAGATAAGGAAATGGAATTTTTCTTTTTACTTAGCCAAGACACCAACTTCTTCCCCAAGAAGAAGGCACCACCACTAGTAATTTTCCTATCATCCACATCTCTTGCCCAGTTTGCATCAGTAAAGGCATTCAAAGTAAGATCATTATCTTTAGGATACCATAGGCCAAAATCAGTTGTCCCTTTCAGCTATCCGAAAATTCTCTTTACAACAGTCACATGAGATTCCTTCGGATCAACTTGATATCTAGCAACCATACATACAAAATTCATAATGTTTGATATGGTCTGAGTCAAATAAAGAAATCCACTGATCATTGGCATGTACCTTGTTTGATTAGCCTTAGGATAGCCATCATTTTGTGTTAACTTTCATTTAGTTACCATGGGTGTACCAACAGGCTTTGAGTCCTCCATGCCAAAAAAAATCAGTAACTCTCTTACATATTTGGATTGAGCTATAAAGATTTCATCATCTAACTGAGTAATTTGCAATCCCAAAAAGAATTTCAACTCTCCAATCATTGACATCTGAAACTCACTTTTCAGTTCATTACAAAAATTCATACATAAGTCACCATCACCTTCAAAAATGATGTCATCAACAAAGACTTCAATAATCAACTCTTTATCTTGATCCATCTTGAAATACAAATTATTGTCAACAGTAACTTTATTGAATCCAAGCTTCAACAAGTATTTATCCAGCCTAGCATACCAAGCTCTAGGGTCTTGCTTGAGTCCATACAGTGCATTATTCAATTGGAAAACCATATCTCCTTCATCAGTTAGTTGAAATCCATTTGGTTTCTCAACATATACTTCTTCTAGCTCACCATTTAGAAATGTTGACTTTACATCCATTTGATAGACTTTGTAGTTCTTGAAAGCAGCATAAGCAAGAAAAAATCTTACAACTTCAATTCTAGTAACAGGGGGAAAGGTTTCTTCAAAGTCAATACCTTCCATCTGTGAGTACCCTTTACATATTAGTCTTGCTTTATTCCTGACTACTTCACCTTGTTCATTCAACTTATTCTGAAAGACCCATTTGGTTCCAATCACATTTTTATCTTGAGGTCTGGGAACAAGAATCCATGTATCATTTTTCTCTATCTGCATCAATTCTTCCTTCATTTCTTCCATCTAATATTCATCTTTACATGCTTCATTGACATTGTTGGGCTCAATTTTTGAAATCAGACAATAATCTTCTGCAATTCTTCTTCTAGTCTACACACCTTTGTTCTTGTCTCCTATAATCTAATCTTCAAAATGATTTATCTTTACATACCTTGGAACTTTGGGATTCTCTCGAACTTCTAGTTCTTCTGTTCTTTCTTCTACACTTCCACTAGCTTCTCCTTCTAGGCTTTCTTGATTCACCAGAATAATTTGAGCTTGATTATGTGGCTAAGCAGTCTTTCCTTTCTCAATACTATCATGTTGGTCTCTGAATCATATCCACAGTATCTGGATGATCTGGCAGTGTCCTCATCAACTCTGACATTTGCACTTTCAACCATTTTCCTCAATCTTCTATTATAACACTGGTAGGCCTTGCTCTTTGTAGAGTAACCCAAAAAGATTCTTTCATCACTCCTAGCATCAAACTTGCTCTTTTGATATAACATCTACTTCCAAAGATTTTGAAATATTTAACATTAAGCTTATAACCAAACCACAAATCAAAAGGAGTCTTACTAGAACATTGACATTTACCCGGTTAGTAGATATGAGGTACATTATCATCCAACATCATAGTTTTGGAAACATCTAGAATTTTTTTGCTCTTTCTCTCAAGAACTCTATTTTGTTGAGGAGTCTGGGGAGCAGATAACTGTCTTTTGATTCCATGCTCTTCACAAAATGAATTGAACTCTCGAGAAGTGAACTCACCACCTCTATCTGACCTTAAGCATTTAATCTTCAAAACTATCTCATTCTCTACCATAGCTTTGAAACATTTGAACTTTTCTAATGCTTCATGTTGTTCTCTAAAGAAAGCAACCCATATCATCCTAGAGTAGTCATCAATAAGCAACATAAAATACCTTTCTCCTTGTAAACTTCTGATTCTTGAGGGATCACATAGATCTATATGAACCAACTCCAGTACTCCATTAGAATGATGTTATTTTCTCCGAAAAGAAATTCTAGTATGCTTTCCCACTCGACATTCCTTGCATATGGTGTTAGTAGGATTCACTAGCTTAGGAAGATCTTTGACTACTTGTGTGCAACTTACTTTGACAATGTTATCAAAATTCACATGACACAACCTCCTATGCCATAACTAGCTTACATAAACTTGAGAAATTAAAAAAAATTCGCTAGCAACACTCAGGTGAAAAATGTTACCTCTTGTCTTTGTACCTAAAGCAAATACATTTCCTCCCAAAATCCTACATTTTCCATCTTTTGAATTGAAGATTGTATCCCTTAATAAGAAAATGTTTTTGGATTAAAATTGTGTGCCGAATTTGTATCCCTTGTCGACCATCTATCCAACACTCAACAAATTATGCTTCAATCCTTCAACATAAAGGACATCATCAGTATTATATTTACCACCAAGAGAAATAGTGCCTCTGCCACAAATCACACCAACAATATTGTCTCCAAATCTTACAATACCACATTTATATTTCTCCAAGCTTACAAACTTGCTTTTGTCACCAGTCATATGATGTGAGCATCCACTGTCAATCACCCACTCATCCTTTTCATCAATTCTGGCTGCCAGAGCTTTCTCAATATTCTTATTACTAGAAGATTCAGTGAACACCAGACCATTCTCCTTGATAGAAATGAATACCCATCCATCTTCATTTCCATTTTCTTTATCATATTCATCATCAGTAACACCTTCTTCAGCATAATAACATTTCTTTTGAAATCTAGAATTTTTAGGTTTGTACTTCGAAACTCCTTCAGAACACCTTGATGCAAATGACGTATCTTATTGCAAGAGAAACATTTAATAGGCAACTTTCCTTTATACTTACCTTGTCCTCTGGCTTCTCTTTTCACAATCAATGCTTCCATCTCTTCTAACTCTCTTTCTTTAGCTTCAATCTGTTTCATCTCATCTTCATACTTGAATGTCTTTTTGGAATTTTCTCCCTGATCATATCTCTATTGGTTTCTTTTGGATACAATAGTTTTAAATGCAGATTTTGTCTTAGATTCACCAAATTCATTCAACTCAAAGGAAGCAAGCTTTCCAATCCACATATCTCTTGTCACATTTGTTATCGTCCTGAGCTCTTCAATAGCATGAACTTTTATTTTGTAAGAAGTAGGCAATGATTTGAGCACTTTGGCCACAATATCTTCTTCATCCAAGGTTCCACGACATATCTAATACCCATCACTAGTTCATTTACTTTTTGCATGAAAGCAATAATGTTTTCATCTTCGCTCATTTTCATATTTTCCCACTTACCTTTTAGAGTTTGTAGCATAGCAACTTTCACTTGTGCATCTCCTTCATACAATGTTTCCAACTTCTTCTAGATCTCATGTACTATTCTCAGACCCATCACATTTTTCATCTTTGAATCTGTTAGAGCACTCAATAATGCTTCTATAGACCTGATATTATTTTCAAATTCTTTGATCTCATCATGAGTAGAGGGACCATTTCAAGGAATAGTATATGTGTTATTTGTAATCTTCTAGAAGGGTTCACCAATGCAATTCAAATGACACTCCATTCTAACCTTCCAATGAGAGTAGTTTGTACCATTGAATCTAGGACTATCCTTCTTGTATGATGCCATCTCAGAGCACCACAAGCTATTACACTTCTTCAAAGGAACTTGCTCTGATACCAATCATTGGCAAAACAAAGATAAACAACTGAGAGGGGGGTAAATCAGCTGTCATAGAATTTAAAATTATTCAACCTTATCAATGTTTAATCTTAAATCTGATAAATAACAGTGATAGAATGAATCAACAACATATTAGAAACACACATAACACTATTTTTTTTTTTGCACGAAAACCCTATTAGGGGGAAAACCACGGTGGAGGTTAATCCACAATTTATACCCTGTTAAAAGTATAAGAGAAAATAAATAAGGAATTAACATGCATTTAGGCAGACTGTCTAGAGCTTACTACTCAAAGAAGACACACTATCTTACATAAAACTTTTAGATTGAATCCATCATATGAGATTGAACTAAAAAATTAGCTTCTTCAAAAGCTTGATGATAATTTTGATTAGGCATAGAAACACTTCTTCACACTTCTCTCAAACTAACTTCATGCTCTACTTTGTAGTCGAATGGTATGATCTTTATTTTCACATATCTCACACACTACACCTTCTCAAATGAAGAAAACAATCACTCTTATATATCCTCTTCATGGAATTACATCAACAACATTGTCGACCAAAAATAAAAGAATAGATGAATACAAATTGTCGGCCCAATTCATGAATAAATCTCAATGTGCACCAACCAAAGTTGGTCACAACATAATGAAGACCTAAAAAAACATCCTCGAACATACCAAGCATTCAAAAAATAATCCACGAGGATCCGCAACATGCTACAACCACCATGTCGGCCAAGAACTGAAAAACTCGAACATGCAAGGAAAATTTTTGGATCATGAGCACACCAATCAATGCAGACATGCAACAAGGATAGAGAATGATCTAGAAACATCAACGAACATTGCAAGAGCATACACAACAACTCAAATTGTCAGAATTACATTCTCTTCTTCTAGAAACAACAACTACAGTAACAAAATAATTATAGGAACACAAAAACTCACAACTTGCTCCAATCTTGATACGTACCTTTGAAACTTCCAGAGGATAAACTAGATAGGCTCATCAAGAAACCATTTAATATGCAACTTATGAATACCAACGTACTAAAATTTCCACTACTCTGAACTTCACAGCTTCACAGACAACTTGTGACATTTGTTATAATTTTCTCAATATCCTCGACATATACAATCTTCAAGACACCAATGCTAATAGTGTTGACATAAATGACAACCACATATCAGAAACATAACAACAACATCCAACAAAGGGGTTAGCCGCATGAGCCTCGATAGCCGAGTGCAGGTCAACAATGGTCGCCTCATAAGACCACCGATGAAAAGTGGCCAACTAGCACCCATAAATGTAGAGAAACCTAGTTGTGAAAGTGATAGCATCATTCCACCAAGTAATCCAACCATTAGAGTGAGCTGCTCTACACTCAAAATTATAGACTTTGTGAATGTGGGCCAATGTGGGTTGATGAGAAAGTAGAGACGTGTTCAAGAAGAACTGCATTTTACAAGCCCGAGGCAATCTTATCTCCAATTCAATGCAAAAAAAAGGGAAGTGGTTAGACAAAGTGACATCCACTAATGGTTTAACCAGAAGTGAATGGTTGTCAAATGAAAAAAAAGATTGAGTTGAAATCATTGCATGATCAAGGCATTTAAAGATTATGTTAGGACCAACTCTGAAACTAAACCAAGTGTGCCAAGGGGAATGAGAATGGCGGCAACCAATATTGGGATCAAAGAGCCCCAGTTTATTATGCATGTAAAACCATGCCTCCCTTTTGTCAGCAGTCCATCTGAATGGCAAAATACCATTCTTATCATACACCATCTCAACCATGTTGAAATCCACATGTGGAAGCCAAGTGGTAATTGGTAATGAGTCCGTAATCCAATGCCAAAGCAAGGAGCGTTCAACAATATCATTAGAGGCATAAACATTAATAATCCCAAAAGAGTGATGATTAATATTGAGAAGGATCCAAACAAGCCAATGTATGGAGTCAAACCCATGATAAACAACACACAAATACTACCCTGGAGATAAAAGAATGACAACTCCACTACGCCTAGCATCATGATCCATATAATACATATGGTTGGCTAGCCAAATAGAGCGACATGCTGAAGCAAGCAAAAAACCAGTAATTTTAATTTCTTGGAGATAAAGCACTTCAATACCATTATACTTCTGCAAAGTATCCTAAACACAATACTTTCTGGAGAGGTCTGTCAGACCTCGAACATTCCAAGAGATGAAAATCATGGGTGAAACTCCTCCATATCATCAGAGTCTGAGTCCTCCTCATTCAGGGTGGAGAAACAATTCTGCAAAAATTTAGGTGGAACTGACCCAATTTGAATAGAAGGAGAAGAAATTCTCCTTTTCTCTTGCATATATTCTCCTTCTTCTAATGGCGGAAAAGGACTACGAGACCACCGTTGAGCTCCTGTCACAGGAGGAGATATTTTTGGTTGTTCCATTATGACGACAACAGGCTGAGGCATGACTTTCAGCCTGTGTCGTTCCATCAAATTATCAGGCCCTATCGAGGCTTCTTTCCCCTTCATCGAAGGGTTTGAAACAACTTTAGCAGGCTCGGGGCCTTTGGAAACTGACCCAAAGCTGCTAGCTTTGTTCTTATGGTTTGTAATCGTGGTCTATTTTTCAATAGCTTTGGGATTTTCAGAGTCCCGTGGTGGAGGAGTACAAGGCATTGCCAGAGGGAAGTCCTTGATCTTGTGTTCTGTGGATTGACATCTATAGAATGTGTTCAACATATTAAAGTAAGCAACCTTCTGGGCATGCTAGAAATTGACTATTTGAATATCAATGGACTCTTTCAAATCTTAAGAAAGATCCAATTCAACACATACCCATTTTTGGGGACGAGCCTGGAAAAATATATTAGGTTCAATGCAAATAACCTTCCCTAGAGAGGAAGCAATATGACTCAAAAATGGCACACAAGGTAAGGGTAAACCTAGGAACTCAATCCAAAGGACCTACAACTTGGTGTCATTTGAGATAGCGAAATCTTGGGTCCATGACTAGAAAACCAACAAAAAAGACTTGACATACCAGGGACCATGCTCGAGGATTGCTTGGACATGATTGACCTCCGCAAAGAGAAAAAGAAAAAAATCCCTTGGTTAAGTTTTGGACCATATCAAGGTGAACCCCATGAGAGACCCAAGCCTTACTGACCCATTCTTTGAGCACACTTTTAGGGGGAGTCCTCCCAACAAAATACCCGAAAAGGGTATGTTTTTCAAGCCATTGACAAGTAGAATCAAATTCAGGCAAAGGCAAAATGACATCAACCAGGGAGTCAAAAGACTTACCTCATGGAACACTTTCAGAAAAAAATTTCGAGGTCATTTGTTTGGTGGAGGATCCATTGAGTAGAGTCGTCAAACCACCAACACCAACATGAATTTTTGGGTTAGATTCAGTTGAAGGCATATTAAAACAAAAGAAACTACAGTAAATGTAATCGTACACATAGGAAAATAAGTAATTCTTGTGTAAAGAGTGCAATATGACACAAGAGGGGCCAAAAATGACCACAAAGTCAAGAAAATCCTACCAGAGCTCATACACCTTCCACATTTGAACCCCTTTTGATTGCATGGTTGGCTACTTTAGTGTGAGTTTGAAGCAAGTTCACCCTCTCACTAAAGTGGGGGCTAAATGTAGTGTAGGAAAATGCATACCTTTGCATTTTCACACTAGTTTGGGCCTACCTTACTTTATTTATCCTTATTTATGTCTTAATTTGTCTTATTTTGCATCCACAAGCATAATAAATTACATCTTTTTATGGCTAATCCCAACAAATATCAAAGGATAAATGATAATTTAATAATTTTGGTTGTGTGTCCCTTATTTTTGGGTTGAGACTAAGATGCCACCTAGGGTGTTTTTATCCCCCAATGATCTTGGGACCCTGATTTTAAATGCACTTTAAAGGGGCACCCTTTTTTGAGTGTGTGCCCCGAGCTTCAAGCCTCGGGACTAGGGCGTCTTAGTCCCCCTCATGTTATTTTCGGGATTTAATTTTAAATCTTGGCGAGATTTAGCCTCCTTTAATTAATGATTTCTTATGTCGACTTGTTGTGTAATTTCGGGATATTAAGCATAGATTTAAGTATAAATACAAGGTTATTTTACTCATTTTCACCTAACACTTTCGTGGGAGAATTTCCTAATAGCATAATTGAGTTCACAAGAGCATCCAAGAGCAATTAATCAAGCTTTTGGAGTCATCATCAAGATTCAAGCATAATGTCAAAGATATTATTGCATCATGTATGTTTTTGAGCTTACATTTGTGATGTAGGCTTTTGATTCAAAAAAGAAATTCAAGTCAAGATCCATCAAGCATTCATTCAAGTCAAGTTCTACATTCAAGCTATTCATTTCACACAAGTTTTTAGATTTCATAGCAAGAGTTTGGTGAGTTACAACATAACACTTTGTTCATTCATCATTTCCCTTAATTATTTCATTTCATTTCAAGGTTTAATTACCAACAAGGGGTTTGACTAAGGAAAACCCCCATTTACTAAAAATCAACAAGTTTTTCCTCTCTTGTGTGTTTATGTTTGTAGATCTAGGTTGAAGATCATTTGAAGTGCAAATTTGTAAAGCTACAAAGTTTCCATTTTCATAGAAAGTCACCTACAGGTCAGATATGGAAGGTTCAGGACCTGAGATTTGAGAAGAAGGAAGTGCAGACATTGAGCCTTGGGATCACATTTAGATATTTGAGAAATTCATATTGGCACTAGGACAATATCAAGGGCATATTATTCCTCCTAACGGTATTTTGTAGAGATTCTTTCAGATTATGTTATGACATTTGAAGATTCTACATTTCCCCTGAAAATCAACAACGGGACTAAGACAAAAATAAGGGTGCCTTAGTCCTCCATAGCATATTTTGACAAAAAATTTGGATTTCCAAAATCCTCATCACATTTCCATACTTCCCAAGTACACACATGCTAACTTGATGTTACTTAATTTTGTCATTTGCATCCATCATTTGACTTGCATTACTAGGTTTTGTGAGTTAAATGTTAAGTTGTCTTTTCCAAGCTTTTGCTTGGTAGTGAACCCTTCAAAGCCTAAATAACCCATCCCCATAGGTCATCCTTGTTGAGAATTGACTCACCTTTGCGTTGATAGTCAATCCAATTTGGGACCCTAGGACATCCTAAAATGATCAGTTGGAGAAAAGTGGTGTTCTATGACCTAAGCCATAAAGCATCTATTTTCCTATTAATAAATATAGAAAATAGGTTTCCAAGCATGATAAAATTATAATGTAATAAGATAATTCATACTATGGCAAGAATTTTGCAACACATTCCCTATTCTCATGCCCACGTTTAAATAGTGGAAATGGCCAATCTTATTTTGGCTGCACATACTCAATCGACTTAGTCAAGGTATGCCTATCGACACATAACATTGGTTCGACCTTTTATAATTTATATTTATAGTTTGACTTGGTAAGTTGCCTTCATGATAGGCATTATAATTTAATTATGTTTCATTATCATTTATAGTAGACTTTATTCTTATGAATTCCTTCACACTTTATCTTGAATGATATATATGTGACTCAATATTCAATAGTGCACTATCACTTATTGTACTATATGTTTCATTTCATTGACCAAAGGATATATTATATGAATTGGCCTTTATTACTCATTATATATATATATACACACACACACACATATATATAGCAACTAAATAGCTTTCAATGCTATGTATATATATTTTCATATATATATATATGTGTGTGTGTGTGTGTCTGTGTGTGTGTGTATTATATATTTATATATTGTGTGATAATTAAATATGTATACATTTGATATTCAAATGAATAAGATCAAATTAACACTTCATAAATAATATCATATATATATATATATATATACATACATATATGCCTATATGCATGTATAAGTATGCATACATATGATGTATTCATATGGAAATTTCCATTTGTCATTACATACATGTATACATATGTATATATCTCATATATATACATTTGATTACACAATCACATTTATAAATAATTACTATCTTATTGATAGATATATACGTATGATTATATATATACATGTCACATTGTCCTCTCAATATCACCATGCCCATAAGCAACTTGTCCATAAGTGTGCATAGGTACGTCTACCTATGTACTCTCATGCACATTTTCCTTCATGTGTATGGACTATTGTCGACATGCATATGTATACATTTATATTTACTTTAAATGTATGTACATCTCATCAATCAAGTATAAAAATATAAATTACTTGCATACACCAAGCACTAAACATAATCCAAGAAACAGTAATCAAGATCCTTCCTAATGCAAACACATCATGCTAAAGGATAACTTACCGATTCCAAAACACTATGACTTGACTCAACCATTCTATTAGTGAGTGTGTGTATAAAATCAGTTAGGTTTCATTATTGGTTACTTTACCAAGTTATTCTCCTGAGTAATACTTCCCCTCACTTTTAGAGGATTGATTTTGAACTTACATCCAACTTAACTCATTTTCATGGTAGTCATTTGTTCATCAAAACAAACATTTGCATTAAATTCTTTTTATAGTTACATTATCAATTTAATAACCATAAATTATTGATTTCCATTCCATTAACATCAAATGAAACAAACATTCATTCATACTTTTTTGATAAAAAAAGTGCAATCAAATATATATCCAATAAAAATTCCAAATACATTCACATATACTATATTTATTGTAACATAATAATAGTAAATAGGTAAATGCATAATGGGGTGTGACAATAACAATCCATTTCGAGGGGGAAACCTCCAAATATCTCCAATGAGGACACAATTCACAATATGGTGATGAAACGAGACTCACTACCTCCTATATATACCTATTTATGTCTAGGATATCACCTAGGTCAACTTGGATAGCCCTATATAAGCCTAAGGCCGACCTAAATAACTAAATAACAATATAATAATGATAATATGACTTAATTAAGAGTTAAGATAGCCACACATTGACTATTCATAACCCAATGTACACAAATATTAAGGGAATAACATGCATCCCTCCCTCTTCAAAGAAGAATTGTCCTCAATGATAATGAAGTGTGGATTATTTTGAATGAACTCCTCATCCTCCCATGTGGCATCTTCAACTGGTAAATTATTCCATTGGATGAGATACTTAGTGAGAGTTCTATTCCTCAACTTCTTTGTGCATGTTTCACGACTGCACTCTATTTCCAAAATGATTCTTCCTTCTTATCAAGCTATGGTAGTATTGTTTGAGTTGGAATATTATGCCCAATTACCTTCTTCAAACAAGAAATTGGAAAAACTAGATGTATCTTTGTTGTTGGTGGCAACTCTAGCTTGTAGGAAACACTACCAATCTTTTACATTATGTGGTATTGGCCATAATACCTTGGAGACAACTTATTATTCTTTTTCTATTGCTTTAGTGAGATTTGCATATAAGGCTGCAATCTCAAGAAGACACAATCCCTAACTTTAAAACTTATTTTGCTACGATGTTGGTCTACACCGCTTCATTCAATTTTTTGCCATGGCTAAATTCTCCTTGAGTCTTGAAAGTACCTATTTTTGATGAAGTGAGTGGTCCTCTATTGCTTTAACTCTTGGTGAAACCTTCAATGATGATGTGATGGAAGGAGGATGATATCCATAGAGTTCCAAAAATGGAGACATTTTTGATGAGCCATGAAAAGAAGTGTTATAACACCATTCATCTAGTAGTAGTCAATCTACCCGTTGAGACTGTATCACTACAATGAAACAACGTAGATATCCTTCCAAACAATTATTAACAACCTCAATTTTCCCATCTGATTGAAGGTGGTATGAAGAGATATGAGCCAATTGAGTACCCAAACATGAGAATAAATCTTTCCAAAAGTGATTAGTAAATATAGGATCACAGTCATTGACAATAACCTAAAGGTGTACCATGTAGCTTTTGCATATTCTCTAGAAAATATTTTTCCATTGCACTTGTTATAAACGAATACGATGATGCAATAAAATATGGATATTTAGTGAGACAATCAACTACTACCATGATGACATGATGACCTTTAGATTTGGGAATCCATGTGATGAAGTCCATGGATACATCTTCCCAATGTTAGCTAGGAATATATAAGGTTTTCAAGAGGCATGGTGTCTTAATTGTCTCCCCTTTATTCCTTTGGCAAACCAAACATTCAACCAAAAAAATTTAAACATCACCTTTTAGCCCTTCCCAAAAAAAATCTTGCTTGACCTGATGATATGTCTTCAAAAATCCTGAATGACCACCAATTGGAGACTCATGTAGTTATAGGAGAATCCTGTGTTTAAGAGTGGAATTCTTGTAGAGATGCAAACACTCTTTATACCAAAGAGTATCTCCCTTCCAACAAAACTTATCTGAACTACTAGGATCACTCTTTAATTGTTGGATCAAATTACTTGTTGAAACATCATTCTACCACTCGGCTTTGGCTTCTTCCACCCAATTTTCTTGTAATATTGAAAGGGAACACAATAAGGCTTCATCTTTCTCATACTTCCTATAAAGTGCGTCTGCCACAATATTTTCCTTCCCTTTCTTATATACAATCTCAAAGTCATATCCCAACATCTTAGATAACCCATTTTTGTTTCTCTTCAGAAGATAATCTTTGTTCCAAAAAATATTTTAGGCTATCATGATTGGTCTTAACCTTGAAGTTTCCACCCATTAGATAAGGCCTCCATTTTTTAATTGCATGAAGAATCGTTAGCATTTCCTTCTCATAAAGACGTTTGAGTTGATTCTTACCCTTTAATTGATGATTATCAAAAGCAATTGGTCGAACCTCCTACATGAGAAATGATTATATACCATTTCTTGAAGCATCACAATCCACAATAAAGTCCTTGGTGAAGTCTAGAGTGGCAAGCACTGGAGTTGTACACATAGGCTCCTTCAATCTCTCAAATTTTGCAATAGCGAACTCATTCCAATGAAAATAATCATTCTTCAAAAATGTGTGAGAGGAGCTGCTATACAACCAAAAATCTTCACAAATCTTCTATAGTATCCCGTCAATCCCAAAAAACCCCTCAATTTCTTAAGGTTTTTGGAATAAGCCATTTCATGATAGCCTTAATTTTGTTAGGGTCCACCTTTACTCCTTAATGTGAAACTATGGGTCCCAAGTACTCCACCTCATTAAGACCAAAATCACACTTGGATGGCTTAACATAGAGTTGATGATCTCGAGTATTTGTAATTCTTGATCTACATGTTGCAAGTGTTCTTCCCATGTCTTGATATAAATCAATATATCATCAAAGAACACTAATACAAACTTCCTCAAGAATTTCTTAAAAATGGAATCCATAAAACTTTGGAATGTAGATGGTGTATTGGTTAGACCGAATGGCATCACCAAAAATTCATAATGACCCTCATGAGTCCAAACTTTTGTCTTACAAATATCTTCTTTCTTAATCCTAATTTGGTGATAACTAGATCTAATATCTAACTTGGTAAAATACATAGCTCCATTCAATTCATTTAGCAAATCATCAATGACAAGAATAGGAAACCTATCTTTGATGGTGCACATGTTGATCACTATATAGTATTGAAACATGTACCTAGTTTCATCCTTCTTACATACCATCACCACAGGAAAGGAGTAAGCACTTTGGCTATGTCTGATAATTCCTTCCTATAGCATCTCTTCAACATTTTTTTCTATTTCACTTTTTTGTATATGTGGGTATCTATAAGGCTTGATGTTGGGTGTGTTAGTGTAATTAATATTTAATTACACTTGCATAACTTTACTTAGGTTTTTCTTAGGTAATAATTAGTTTACTTATTTAATAAGTAAGCTTTATTTAGTTGAGCTGTTTTTAGGTCAACATTAGGGTTGCATACATTGCTTTTATGAAGCAATTCTCTTATTGTAATTTCTTAATTCTGAATATTATCAATTTGCACATTGACATGCAAAGCTCTAATTTTTCATTGTTTTTCTCTTCTGTGGAAGGTGTTTAAGTTTGCATGTCTGATCTAGGGTTTCTAACATGGTATCAAAGCCTTGACATGCAGCCCCTTCTCAAATTTTGGAGAAATTCATTACAGAGTTCATTCGGGGTTCCTCGAGGATTTTATGCCTTGAGTTCATCTATGTAGCGTTTTGGATCAAATTGGGCTTCATTATTGGATTCAGAGCACTAGAAAAATTCAGGTTTGGCTTTCATTTTGCAGATTTTGGTCATGATTTGCCAGATCTGTGAGGGTTTCAAGTTCGGTGTTTTTTTGCAAGCTCTAGAGGTAGCCTATTTTTTGGAGCATCCTGGAGCAAAACGAACACCGCCATCACATTTGCAGTGCCTCAAAACCCTAAGATCGCCCTTCGTTTTGTCAATTTTGGCAAAGTTGATTCGGAAGGCAAATTTTTTTTACCAAAGAGGTCATACAGACTCCCCAGCACACATTTCGAGGCGAAAACGACACAAAAAACTGAAAAAAAAGAAAAATTGTGTTGGTTTTTGCACTACCTACATAGATGGAAGGCGCCACCCGGCGGCCACCACCGAGCGACGCTCAGCCCCTCCGGACGCCGGTCGGCCCAGCCCCCGCGGGCTCCAACACCCGCCGCCGCGGTCACATGGGGGACCGGGCGCTATGCGCCCAGCTCCCAACCGGCTTCTGCAGACTCCACACGGTCACATGGGTGACTAGAGGCTCCACCCCAGCCCCCTACCTGCCAGCCCTTGGTCGTGCACAGAACTAGGGGCCGAATTTTTTTTAGCCCCCTGGGCTGGCTACAGGCCTTATTGGCCATTCTGGGGCACTTTCACCAAATCGGGCATAAATTTTGCATACGGAGTCGATTTTTCGCAAACAAGATATCGTTGGATATATGGTTCCTAGCCCATTCTGTTGGTGCAGGTTATTTTTCTGATTCTGTTCCAGTTTTATGTTGCAGGTCATTGAACTCAAATGTTGTTGTTTTCACTCCGGAGGGCATATCTTTTGACTTGGTGATCCTTTTTTTGCCATTCTTGCAGCATTGGAAAGCTGGTTCAGTCCTCTACACAGATCTGAGGTCTTTTTAATTTTTCTATTTATGCATGTTTATGAATTCTCTCCTTTTGCAGTCATTGGGGATTGTAATAAATGAAATCTTATAAAGTTCCACCAGGGGGGTTTCTTGCATAATAATCTTCATTGTATTTTGATGGAAACTCACATGGGTTGTAATCTGGTTTCTTAGTTTATTTTGGCCACTTTTTTGTCTTAGCTTGACACATATCAGATTCATATCTATTCACACTTTAGATTGAGAGCCTATGGTTAATGATCCGCATCAGATCCATCTTAGTTTGAGGGCCACTACATTTGTGGTTAATGTTCCAGAGTCTTTATGGTAATTTTTCCCATGGAAGAGTTTCAGTCTTATTTTCACATCGGCATCGAGATTCACGGCTTCCAGATTCTGTCATCATCATATCATCTACTATTGCTTCATGGATTCCAGGGTTGTTCCAGTTTGGTGTTTTCGAGTGTTTCGTTGCATTGGGTCTGTTGTTGCATTATTATGATTCTAATATGGTTTCATGTAGATAGAAGTACCTTTCCTTGCTTGCCAGATTACGGTTCCAGTGTTACTCCATACTGTTCTTCTAGTGCTTCTTTGCAGCAATCATCTCATTGTAGGGGGGGTTGTCCCACTAGGTTTTCCTTCTCTACCTCATTATTGCATTTGTACATGGGTACCTGATCAAGCCTTGTTGCCGGGACCCATTCATGCTTTCTTGCATTCATCTTAGTTTTAGGTGCATGTTTTTTTAGTTTCCCTAAGTTGCACTTATGGGGGGTGTTAGTCTAATTAATATTTAATTACACTTGCATAACTTTACTTAGGTTTTGCTTAGGTAATAATTAGTTTACTTATTTAATAAGTAAGCTTTATTTAGTTGAGATGTTTTTAGGTCAACATTAGGGTTGCATACATTGCTTTTATAAAGAAATTCTCTTATTGTAATTTCTTAATTATGAATATTATCAATTTGCAAATTGACATGCAAAGCTATGCTTTTTCATTGTTTTTCTCTTCTGTGGAAGGTGTTTAGGTTTGCATGTCTGATCTAGGGTTTCTAACAGGGTGGCTGGCTCCCTGAAACTAGTTGTATGGCATGATCATGATCCCTCTTAGGAGGAATTCCTTTAGGAATATCTCCAAAAACCATTGAGTGATGATCAATTATATCTTGTAAATTTGGATGAGTAGGAGCATTAGACTAAGAGACTTCTAATGAACATAATTGGGCCACAAATCCATTGAGTCCTTTCTTAAGAAAATTTTGTATTTGATGAGAGATTACCATTTTTGGGGACTTTTTCTTTCAATCACCTTAGCTCTACTACCTTTCCTTCTGATTGAAATCTCATGAATAGTTCTTGGAAGTTCATTTCAATTGTTCCCAACGTAGTAATCCATTATACTCCGAAACAATATCTATTGCACCCATGGAGATAGCATACACTGGGCTATCAAGGTGATAATCTCCCATTGATTACTTAATGCTATGGCATTTTCCAGAGAAACTAACAGTAACACCATTTGCAATCAAGACCTGAAACTGTAAAGTTGGATATATAAAACAATTTAAATGAGTACCCAACTTTTTGCTAATGAAATTATGAGTACTACCCAAATTAATCAACATTGTTACTTTTTGCTTCTTTAACTAACAAACTACCTAAAGGGTTTGAGGAGCACTAAAACCTGAAAGTGTATCACAAGAAATGATTGGTTGGGAATCATGTGATTCCTCATTTGACTCCCTTTCACCTTCTAAGATTGGTTCCTCCTCATCTTCCTCACTCGAACCTTCAATATAGAGAAATTTATTTTCACTGCTTTATGTCCTTGATTACATTTTCTATCACAATTGAAACATAACCCTTTTGCTCTCTTCTCTTCAATCTATTGTGGGGTCAACCTAGTAGGTTGAGGAAGCGTAGGTGTTGAATATCCTTTTTCTCTTATCACATTAGTCCCTTTCTTTCTAAGAATCAAATACTTTTCCTCTACCCTCCTTGCTAAGAAAATAGACTAAGAGATAGAGCTAGAACTAAACAGGTGTACCCTCATGTTGAATGTGATCCTTGAGACCACCCAAGAAAAAATTATTCAAGTTCTCCTCTGTAATTGTATCCACTCTTAAGGAAAGATTTTGGAATCGTTGAATATAATCCTTAACTAATCCTATTTGTTGAAGTTTATATAACTGGCTAAAGAAGTTGTTTGTCACACTGTTGCTATATTGTTCTTGGAGTTCCTCCATAAAAACCAACCATGAGACAGTGAAACCCTTTTTCTTTCAATGAGTACAAAGCCAATGATACTAAATGAATTGATTGATTGTAGATACAAGGAAGCCATTGTGACCTTTTTTCCATTTGGGACTTGATGGACTTCAAAAAAAAAATTCCATTTGGTTTATCCATGTTAGAGGACCCTTGCCATCAAACTTGTGCATATTCACCTTTGGTGTAAAATTCCTAGATCCCATAGGAGTATTAACATTTGGGTCAAGAGTAGCTAACCTAGAAGATTCACCTTGGTTTCTTGAGACCTCCTTTCTTGGTTCATTCATATAGGTGCTTAACATACTTTGTATGTCTAATATATCTCCTCTTTGGTCACACATCTCCATCTTCATTGAGTAAATTTATTTCTTGAACTTACTTATTTCCCCTTTGGGTTTAACATGGACTCTATTGTTACCTCATCCTTATAGGCAATTTTCCTAGTGTGAACATTATTTTTACCTCTTGTTGCAAGACCCGTCATGATGGAAACCAATAATTTTGCAATGAAACACAAATAAACATAAATTTTCTAAACATTTTTTTGTAACCTACTAGGAAAAAGATACCACTTACCTAGAAAAAACTTTAAGAAATTAGTAGATTTGCAACCTTGAGAGCAGATTTATTAGACAACCTAATTTTTCAATAACTCGCTTATTTATGCTTCAATTTATCCAAATTTTGGGTTGTAGGATCCTCTATTATGTATTCAAAATCCAATAAAAATCAAGCTCCAATTCAATAGGATGTGAGAGATATGCAAATTCCAAATAAATTGTGTAGAAAGCTTAATTCTACAGTAATTGGCTCAATTATGCTCCAATTACTCTAAATCTATATTGTAGCTTCTTTAATATGGTCTTTAAAAACCCTTCAAAAATAAGAAAACAAATCACCAAAATTTGAAAGATATGCGCCTTACAGAATGACCTCCAATATTAAGAAGACGCCTTGCCTCTACAATGCCAAGAACCTACCTTTGATAGTACTTGTAATGAAATAAATTTCACAATAGGAGAATGTGATATGAAATATGTTGAAAATACTTGATAATAATTGAGAATAACAAGCCACTTCAAGGGGGAAAACCTCCAAATATCTCCAATGAGGACACAATTCATAATATGATGATGAAATAAGACTCACTACCTCCTATACATACCTATTTATGCCTAGGATATCACCCAGGTTGACTTGGATAGCCTTATATAAGCCAAGGCCAACCTAAATAATATGAATTAATTAAGAGTTAAGATAGCCAAAAGCCGACTATTCATAACTCAATGTGCACCAATATTAAGGGCATAACATTTTCTTTATTTTTCCATCTCATATTTTCAAGTTTTCACTTGATTTTGGGATGGGAATCACAATGGTCACGAAGAGAGATGATAACCTTTAAATTTCACTTGACCAAGAGACCATCACCATTTTACCTTCAACCATGCATTAACATTTTAATATTATAAATGGTAAGACTCATAGTAATCCAATCCAAAAATATTTTAGTTTCATACAATAGAACAATCAGAACCTTCAAACCTAACTGAAATTAATAGGCCTCGGGCCTTGATTTGTGGGAAATTTTGATAAAGAAATATTGAGAGCATACATTGTGGTCACGAAGAGGACCTTAAATACCAAGACAAAATTCCTGGAAGGAACACCCACTGGAATCAAACAAAGCAAACAAGAAGAGAAAACAAAACAATAAAAGAAAACAAGGAGAAAGGGAAGAAATGGGCAAGAGGGAAGCAAAAATAAAAATGAAACAAAAAACACAACATTTAACAAAAGAATCTAACCTAAAATTTGTACAGGGGAGGAGACAAAGCCCATTTGGGATCCAAAAAAATGCTTGAGGTACTATCCATTGATAGGAAATGGGGCATGCTCTTCATTTAAGGAATTGATCAATCCTAAATGTATTTTTCCCTAAGATCTCAAATATCTAATGTGGGCCTAACCAAAGTTGCTCAAAATTTGAGTTGATTCCCTTATTTTCTTTAGACTTGTCTTAGAGTAGGACAAGATCTAAAATACTAAAGGCCTTGAATTTAGCTCTTTTTTCAAACCATTACTTGATCACAACTTCATGTTTGGAAACATGCTCTAAGACAACATTCCTCCTTTCTTCTATATCCAACAAATTCATCGATCTCATTTGAAATTTTTCATGTGTCAAGGTAATTTTCCACAAATTTAAAAGTAGGGATCCTAAGCTTCATGCGAAACATAAGTTTATTGTCTTCATTTTCAAATGTATTCAATTTTAAAAAAATTGCACCAAAATATCTCAATGAGCTATCATTCCTGAATGCAAATACCCTAGGTGTTTTCAGTGTATAGGTCATACATTTGATTGAAATTGTCATCCCAAAATCTTCATCACAAATCACTTTCATCATATTATTATCAAATAATTCTAGTTTAATTGCACCAAAATCTAATGTTTGACACCAATTTCAAAGACATGAGTTCATTGGTCTAGTTCAAGCCCAAGAGTAACTACAAAAATTGATGAAATTTGCACAAATAATTAAATTTGAAAATATATACAAGTTGGTACAAATTCCTTTAATGAGAATGTTCTTGGTGGTATTTCACCCAATGTGGATGGCTTTTGACTCATAATGCTTCATGAATTGCGAGATATTAAAACTTCTTTTAAGAATGAATTCGTAGAAAAAAATAAAATTGAAATTTTAAGAAAGCCGACTAAATATCATTCACTGGGTTTCATCATATTAGGGTTCTTGGTAGTAACAAATTTTTAGCCAAAAATATGGATCTAATCCAAAATTATCACAAATTCTTTGTAGGCGATCTCATAGATCATTTGAATTTCTGAGATGTTTTGTCAATAGTTTTCTGCACTTTTGTAAGCAAATTTAATATCTTTTGATTCATAAAATATTATCATGCCAATGTTTTAATAATTACTGATTTTGATGGAGTAAGTGATTATTATTGCACCAAATTAAATAAAATGGGAGAAAGCAAAAAAGAAATAAATAAATAAAATTGTGAAAATTCAAGACAAAAGATAAAAAGTGAGGGTGTGAAAATTCACAACCCATATTTTTAACTTAAAATTTGAGTAACCCAATTTCAATTATACTCTGCACTTAACCAACAGTGCTATTAATAAAACATAAAAACAAACTTTTCCATGTGCGTGAGTCTTTTCCACCACCCGTGCTATCTGTAAATCATGTCGCCATGAATGCCCGTAAAAGATGTAGCTTGCAGATGTAAAAGCCAAAACTCACGGCCTGTGATCTATCAAATGTGAAGAACATGAAACAGAAGTTGTAGCTGCATGTGCCTGCATGACCATGGTTTAGCCACATATGCAAGATGATGGAGCTTTCTTTATGGCGTTTCTGACCCTAGCAATTAATTTTGATAGAATGCTCCAATGAATGTGATCTCATGGCATGTAATGTTAACTAGACAGTGGCTCATGAGCTATTCAAAGGAGATGTCACTACACAGCCATGAATATATGATACATATGTATTAACAAAAAATCTTTAGAAGCTTTCAAGCAAAGTGCAAACCCACACCACCATCTTCTCTGCTTGTGCCATACATGTAGAGAGCTTTACAACCACACATAGGCATCTATCAAAGCATAAAAGACAAAGGGATTTTGGCAGATGTTACGAATGCCCTCATAGACATATTGCATGCAAATATGGAGACATAAGCCAGGCACATGAACTCTTTGTGGAATGTGAAGGCAAAGACAAGATATTTGAAATGTTTTATAAGACGCTTCAAAGAGAGATCATCTAGTGGAGCAATATGATTGTACAATGCACAAAATAGATTTGTTGAAAATGCTTTTAGGAACTTTTGAACAAATGCAACTAGCAGATGTAAAGCCAAATTAACCTACGCCAAGATTACAGCGATGGAACAAAGTATGGACAGAATGGGCATTTTTGTCATATGTTTTAGTTGCAACTGTTTTTCTAAGCATGCATGCAAAATGTGGAAGCATAGACAGGACAGAATGGTGATTTTTCTGTTTTGCAGTGCCTAGATAAACATGTCTACATAAATGAATCCATTGCAATGCCTTTGTCAGTGTTATAGCTGTGATTGCAGATGCCTACAAGATGTAAACATAGCCAAGGCACTAAATTGTTTGAGATAATGCCTCCAAAGAGATGTCATCTCATGGAATGCAATGAATGCATGATAGGCACGTGAACTATTTGGCACAAAGCGCCTCAAAAAAAATTTCTTCCTTAAGGTTGCGAACGCATTTCTCGCACTCCAGGAGATTGAAGCACAATATACTTAAGTTTTTATTTTCATTTCTTGTTAATAGATTGAAGCAGCAGTAAGTAGCAGGGAGATTGGTTTGGTTTGACCATGCAAAATGTGGAAGCTTAAAACAGGCTTATAAACTGTTCTTGCTTGCATTAAACATACATGCAAAATGGCGAAGCATAGAAAAGGCGTGAGAATCGTTTGACATAATTCTTCGAAGGGATATCATCCCATGGAATGAAAAGATTGGAGGATATACACAAAATATATTCTTAATGAATGTCATAGTCGCAACAGTCCTGACAGACACACATGCATGTGAATGTGGAAGAAAACAAGGCAAGTGCTGAACTGTGTGACATAATGCCCCAAAGAAATGCAATCTCATGGGATGCTTATAGAAACTTTCAAGCAAATCCATTTGGTAGTTGTAACGCCACATTCCACAACAATTGCAAGCATCCTCCTTGCCCGTGTTCAAATGGAGGGTTTAATAGTGGTAGATATAAAATGATAAATTATAAACAATGCATTAGAAATGAACTGGCAGACATACATGCAATTAATGGAAACACGGAGAAAAGCACACAAACTATTGTAGTGACATGAAATTATGTATAAAGGGTCGATTGAAGGAGGTGCAGTCAAACATATTTTTAAGGCTCTGGATGTTGCACTTCTTGGTGGGCTTAGCAAGGATGATCTAAAAAGACTTTGTGGTGACAACTATCCAGAATATATATCATTTCCATTACCTGAGTAGGTAAAGAGGTTTAAAAAGCAATTCAGCAAATTGTGGCCCTTTTTTTGGGCAAATACAGGAGAAATGGTGATTAAGGAATCTATAGAATCACTCTTGAAAGAGTATCATCCTCCATGAATATCTTCATTAAAATTTAACAAGTTTTTTTATTCAGTGTGGATACAAGAATTGAAGCTACATGAATCCAAGGTTTAAAGAAATGTGAGCTTATATTGAATTTAGATTTATGTTGGGTTAATGTATGAGAAAATAAGTTAACAATAAATTATTAGATAAAACTGCTATATTCGATGGAGTTTAAGAAGTATTTCATTACAAGTATTGCAAATACTCAAAGGTTTGAAGAAGTTTCAATGGACTTTTAAAGACACTAATGGTGAAATATCATCAAGACTATAAACAAGAAAGAGATTGTAATTGGATTTGAGATGAAATGATATTATAGTTCTTATAGATTGCAAAGGCCAGGGAGGATTTTACAGAGTTAATGAGCAATATATTTGAGTTTTGGTTGAATTGCTAGAACATGGTTTAGAAAAGAGTGATGTTGAGATCAAAGAGAAAGTAACCCTTATAATGAAAGCCCCTATGGCTAATAAACTATTTGGATAAGAAAGCATTCTATACTCTTGTTGTAGATGATAAATTAAATTATTCAGGAGAAAGAATTGTATGCTATGAAATCTATCTAAAAACATAGTGCAATTCAAAGATGCTAATTGATTGGAAATGGGTGCCAAAATAGTAGATTTTGTGATTCAAGAAGAATAATTCAAAAGTGATTAAAAATTTATAGGTGATTTTGAATGTGCAAATAAGAGTGTAGAAAAAAATGAAAGCAAAAGATGCGTAGAAAATAAAATTGGAGTGTGTCCTTAAAGACCAAGTTGTTCATGATTGCAAAAAGATAGTCCTCACCTCAATCAAGCTAAATGACTTGTGCTTTCTTCCAAAAATTATAAATTTCAATTTATCATTTTGTAAAAGTAACATATGTCACTCATTGCAACTAGAAGTTAGAAAATGAACCTTGTTTCTTGAAAAGTGATGAAAATTCTAACTAAATAAGGTTTATTATTTTTAAAATTATAATATTTCAAAAAGGTACTTGAGGTAGTTATTAGGTAGTTATCCAAGGATACCTATAAATATAAGGCTTTTTATTGTAGTGGGGACTTTTGATGGAGGGGAAACTTTTGAGAAGAACTTTTGGAGAAATTGTATGAATAGTTTGGTTTGACAAGTTTTGTACCTAAGGGTTTTTGGAATTATATAATTTTATAAAGGTAATGGAGAATGAATTTTGGTTAATATGTTCTAAGTGTGATCCTTTATTATTAATACTAATTTCTCATATGCTAAATTAGTAATCCCTCTATCTACCTATGCAAACCATTGGTAAATTATGCAATTGATGTAATGAATGCACTCATATCTTGGTATCTTGGTTTGAATATGTTGAAGAAAATTGTCTCCTCGTACTTTGAGATTTGTTACACTTATTTCATTCTTGATGCATATCAAAACATGCTTTGTGGTGAAACCCCTTTGTAATTTGTCATACCTTATGAATTTGTAGTTGGTATTCATATGTCTACCACTATGGTTTCTATTATTCAACTTTATTTAGTTTTCTCTTATCCTTTATGTACTGTCTAGCTAAAAGTACACAAAAACCCCCAAAACATCCATCATACGAGGAAGATTCCCCTTTTAAATGTAGAGGAAAGTTTCTAGTCCAATAACAACTTATCCAATGGTTGGAACATTTGTCACTGCTCATTAGGTGAGTCACATTGAAATATGAAATGAAAAATTATTTTACCAACAAGTTTCTCAACCATATATGATCTAGTAATCAGAAGTCCCTAATGAATTCTTAATCCCAATCCTATCAACCCATAAAGTATATTTTATGTGTGAGTACCACTCTTCAAGATTTTTATTCAATAGTTTCCTAATAACTATGGAATCAAATTCTTATTAGTAGATTTAGCTACTCCATTCCCTTAAGGATAGTAATTTGATGGAAACTTGAGTATTACCTTTTGTTCAAAATCTCATTGTAATAGTTGAGTAGAAGAAAAGGAAGGGCCATTGTCACATACCAGGGTGGAAGGCATTCCAAACCTATTCATGATGTGATCTTCTAAGAACTTGATCACCACCTATGTTATGCATTTTCTGCAAGCCATCACCTCAAACCACCTTGTGCAACAGACTATTGCCACTAAGATGAGTTGATGTCTTATAAAAGAATAAGGGTTAATCATCCCTATGAAATCTAGACCCCATTGGGCAAAAGGACATACCTCGTATACATTTTGCAATGGCATAGGTGCATTCCTTTCTTTGTTGGTACCAATTTGGCATGCATGACATGTTTTCACATGTTCATGAGTATCTTTGAATAATGTAGGCTAGTAATACTCTACTCTCAATATTTGATGAGCTATTAATTTTTCCAAACCATGTCATGTGTGAAACTTATCATGAAACTCCTTTAAGATTGGGATGATCTCAATTTTATCTAGGTACCTCAAATATGCCCCTTTATAATTCCTCCTATGAAGTGTTCCATATTTTATCATGAACATCTTACTTTTTATCCTTAGAGCTATCCTTTGAGTAGCATTCAAATAATCGAGGCACCTATTTGGTAATAAATAATGAACTATATATTTGTACTATTTATTTGAAGTAATGAATTCTTGGGAATATTTTTGGCATATGAGTTATCCATCAACTCTTGCTAAAGTCTTTGGAAGACCCTAACCTCTTAAAAATTGCATGGGTTGTATCTCTAGTTCAAACTCCTAAAGGATAGCCATCCATTTTCATCTTATTTCACCTAGTTCATTCTGCATCAACATGGATTTGACTATTGAATATCAGACTATTGAAATTACCTTGCTCTTTAGGATGTAATGCCAGAACTTGTTTACCACTTTCACTATAGTAAAGGATTGCTTATCCAAATTTGAATACCTCATCTTTGAATTTTTAAATGGGGAGCTCATGAAAGGTATGGGTTTCTCAACACCATCTTGCTTTTGAGTTAAAATTCCAACATAATAATGTTTTGAAGAAAATGTATAAATATTAAATGGTTTAGTATAGATAGGGCTAGACAACATAGGAGCACTAGTTATGACCTCTTTGATGTCCAGAAGATCCTTCTTAGCTTTTAAGGTCCATTCAAGTTTGGAATCTTTTATGTAGATAAAGCTATGGAAAACACATTGGAATATCAAGGAAAATGAAAATATGATTTCCACAACTTTCTACTAAAGGTTCTCTGATCTTTTCACTTGTGACAAGAAATAAGCACCATACAAGCAATCTTACAAGCTTAGTTGATAGAATCCGACCAGTTCAAAAGAAATTAAAATTCACTTTTCCTTTTCATTTTTAGGCTCTTTACTCTTAAAAAAACTCTAAATACTTAACTCTAACCATTCTTGGCATTAATTAACTCCAAACCTTAGCATCCCTATAAAACCCTCAAAGAGAGTAGGGTTTATTTCCCTTTTGACAAGGTGTTCCTTATAAGAGTCATCTATAACTCCTTTTGGCCAAGAGATATCATGCTAAGATCTTGGGATCCATTAGAGGATATAAAAGCAGAGGTTTACTTAAAAATTTAGCATTTTCCACTATGTCAATCAAGAGAAATGGAATTTTTTCTCAAAACTAGAAACTCTAGTTTTGTCATTAACCCATATGCACTAATTTCCTCATAGCTTGCTCATTTTAGCATGAAATTAAGCCAAATAAAATCAATTAGAATATTAAGATAGATCTCTACATGACCACCCAGTTTTAGACCTTGTAGCAATCCGTACAAAATTGTACCCAAGCAAATACTTGCTATTTTTTTAAGAAAAATCACTATTTTTGCATTATTTTTGCTATAACTTATGCAAAATGTAAAGAAAATTAATGAATCAAAAATATTTTGGAAGAGTAAACATTCCTTCAACTTCTACAATCAATTGGAGGTATGCACCAATATGTATAGGTCCATACAATAAATATTATAGTATAATTTACTTAGGAACAACCTAGGAAAACATGCTAAAATGGGTTATTTTCATTCAAATCTCCTCTCCCTCCTTGGTTCATGTGAGATTAGGTCTTTTACATCCCATTCCATACATTCAAAATTCCCAAACTATTTTCTAACTACCAAAACCAACATTGCAAAAGTGTATGCAGTTTTGGGTGACAACAATGGCAATTTTTGTAACTTTTGCATGTCTAACCATCAAAAAGAACCTACATGACCCCAAATGGTCCAAAATTACCTTGTTGGTACAAAAAAACCTAAAACAACCCAAAACCAAAAATTTCCCAAATGACAACAAATGCACCCAAATGGATGCCCCTGCATCAGGGTTTAAGGGTTGAGGGTTGATGGTTTGTGGGTTTAATGGTAGAGGGTTGAGGGTTTGATGGGTTGAGGGTTTAAGGGTAGAGGGTTGAGGGTTTAGGGATAAGGATTAGGTTTGAGGGTTGAGTGATTATTATTTAAGGGTTTAGGGTTGAGGGATTAGGTTTTAAGGTATATGGTTGAGGGATTAGGGTTGGCGGTTGAGGTTTGGGATGAAGGTTTGATGGTTGAGGGTTGAGGGATTAGGGTTTAAGGGTTGAGGGTTGAGGGATGAGGGTTTAATGGTTGAGGTTTGAGGGATTAGGGTTTAAGGGTTGAGAGATTAATGGTAGTGGATTTATAGATTAGGGTTTAAGATATAGAGTTGAGGGATTAGGGTAGAGGGTTGAGGGTTGATGGTCAAGAGTTGAGATTTTAAGGGTTGAGGGTTGAGGGATTAAGGGTTGAGGGTTTAATGGTTGAGGGTTGAGAGATAAGGATTTAAGGGTTAAGGGTTGTGGGATTAGGGTTTAAGGGTTGAGGGTTGAAGGTTAAGGGTTGAGAGTCAAGAGGGATTAGTGTTTAAGGGTTGAGGTTTGAGGGATTAGGGTTGAGGCTTGAGGGTTGAGGGTTGAAGCATTGAGGGTTAAAGGATTTAGAGTTGAAGTTTGAGGGTTATAAGGTTTAGGGATTAGAGTTTAAGGGTTGAGGGTTGAGGGATCAAGGTATAAGATAAAGGTTTGAGGGATTAGGTTTGAGGAATGAGGGTTGAGGGTTAAAGGTTGAGGGTTGAGGGTTGAGGGTTTACCAGTTTATGGCTTAAGGGTTAGGGTTGAGGGTTTAATGTATAAGGTAGAGGGTTGAGGATTGAGGGTTGAAGGTTAAGGGTTTAAGGGTTGAGGCTTGGGGGTTGAGGGATGAGTGTTTAAGGGTTGAGGATTTAAGGGTTTAAGGATTTAGCGGATGAGGCTTGAGGGTAGAGGGTTTAAGGCTTGAGGATTGAAGGCTTGAGGGTTGAAGGTTGAGGTTTATAAGGCTAAGGCTCTAAGATTTGAGGGTTGAGGGATTGGGGTTTAAGGTATAGGTTTGAGGGATTAGTGCTGAGGGTTGAGGGTTGACAGTTGAGGAACTATTGTATTTGACTCCAATTTCCAACAAACATTTGTTGGAATATCGACAATATATTGTCGGCATACTGAAAAACCACTAAAATATTTTTTGTCGCTAATTTTTCGTTGCTTTCCCGACTAGCTTTAAAATGGCGAAATCAAAACACAGCTTCATCAGTTGCCGCCATGGAAAAGGTCCCTGGTGTTCGTCGGAATATCAACAAACATTTTTTTGATCTAGCAATGAACCATAGCCAGAACACAAATGGCATGCCTTTGCCAAAGTGTCAGATCAACAACAGAAGTTCGTCAAACTTGCGACGAAATAGGCAAGTCATTACGATGAAAGTTTCATTGGACGTATTGCAAATTCGTCAGATGTTTTTGGAGGTTCGTTGAAATTTCAATGAAACAATGTAGTTTTTTTTTTTAAATCATCCACATGTCAACATTCCCTTGATATCGTGATCGTTAACCATCTTGCAACTCTTGATCACATGATAGCGGGCAGCTGTAGATCTTGATATTTAGCAAACTTGCTCGTATGGATAGTTGATAACTTTTGACTTTAAATGTCGAGTACCTTTTCTGTTTAGATTAAAACATCTCCGCTGATTTTAAGCATGTGCATTTTAGATCCGCTTTAGTAGCTCGCTAGTTAATATATTAAGGTCGACTTAATATATTAAAACATTCATAATGTTCCTTCGGCCTCTCTGAATGTGACAAATGGCACCTTCCTGTGATATCCTGATCGTTCAATACTATATCATGATATCACGGGAAGGCACCATTTGTCACATTCGGAGAGGCTGAAGGAACATTATGAATGTTTTAATATATTAATCCGACCTTAATATATTAACTGGCGAGCTACTAAAGCGGATATAAAATGCACATGCTTAAAATCGACGAAGATGTTTTAATCTAAACATAAAAGGTGCTCGACATTTAAAGTCAAATTTGTCAACCGTTCGCATAAGCAAGTTTGTTGAAGAGCAATATTTGTGGTTGACCGCTATCACGTGATCAAGAGTTGCAAGATGGTTAACGATTGCGATATCAAGGGAATATTATCAAAGATCTTATATGCTACGGGTTGAATCTATTGTGAATCCTTAGGTATTTGTGAATTTGACTCCTCCAATGGAAATAAGGCACTGATCTAAGTTGCATTTGTTATTTGTGGTTCAGTATTTGTTTGTGTTCACCTAGAGCTTGCTAAAAAATCAAAATTAATGAATATCTTTTACTTTGAAGTGTTGTTGTGATTATCTCATGCTCCAAATGGTTGATAATTATTGATGAACAACCAATTCTATTTAGTTTTATCCCGTTATGTTGAGCTATTAATTGGATCAGTAAGAAGAATCAAATAATTAGGGTTGGGCATTGTATAAACCACTACTATCAAAACTATTGAAACATGCTCAAGGACTGGGTCCTCTCCCCTAGATTAAATTAAGGAAAACATTATTATAAAAACAATATGTATAGAAGAGTATGAATGCAAAGGAAATTGGATATTAGAGAAACATAAATGTAAATAAAATTATTGTGAGCAGAAAATAAATCTAAATTGGTCTTGAACAAAGAAAATCATACCCAACTAACATTAAGTTATACTGACCTTGTACTCATTGCCATTGTCAATCTTGAAGATTACTTTGATGCCTTTTGCAAAAACTCTCTAGCCATGAGGCAAGAGAAGGCGGGAAAACCAAGTGTATATTGATGACTTCCTGACAATAAAAAAGAAATAAGCAGCCAGTCAACCCTATTAGAACAGAATAATCTTATGAATTGATTTTATTTGTTTTACTAGCTAATGGATAGTGAACCTAGTTCTCTTGAATTGAGATACTACTAAGATGTGTTGACTAGTGATTTTAGACTACTGATATTCTGCTTCAATCTCTATAAGTTACTTTTGTCTTAAATATATTCAATATAACTCTACAAAAAAATTCCTTGATCTCTTAGAAATTATGCAGATTATTTTATTAATACTTCTCCATTTTGATATTTCTTTCAAAAATTCATAGAAAGATATGTAATGCCATATTTGAAACTTACATATTTTAATTTTACTAGTTTTGTAATTATAGGATATGATTCCAACAATTGTGAAACGCATTGGCAATATGCTAGATGAATTAAGTAAACTATGCAATTGGCAGGTGTAAAGCCAAATTCCTTAACCCTTTCCAGCATCCTTCTTTCCTGTTCTAAAACATGTGCTTTGGAACAGGGCATGAAAATCCATCTAAGTATAATGAAAAGGAGATTTTTGTCAGATATTATATTACAGTAAGTTGAATGAATGTAAGTAGACAAATTTTTGCATACTTGTAAATGGTACAAAATTTCATGGTTAAGTGGAAGCCTCCCATCAACAACAAGATCCAAATATCTGTGTATCTATCTTAATCGAGCTTCTAAACCCTTCAGAGCTGTCAAATTTTCCACTAACTTGTTATGCACAAAAGTCAAATTTTAGAGTTATGCCACCACTAAAAACAAAAGAAACAAAGTTTTGAAACCAAATCCACACACAATACAATACATTCATAATGAAAATTTAGCACTTTCTTTCATCTTTGCATATTGGTTTGATGCTTCAAACGATGCATTTCTTATATTGAAAAGTGTATTACCTTATTGAGCTTCTCTTTGTTTTGAGAATTATTTAATATTCTCTACTTAATAGGGGCAACCACATAAAGGTGGAAGCTCATTTGGCCCCTCTCCCCCCTAACATCACTCTCAATTTCCCATACCCAATCATATAACATTAATCATTCATTCATCCATTAATAACATATAAAATTCATTCATTAACATATAACATTCATTCATTAACATATTTGGAATTCATTCATTCATCCATTAATAACATATAACATTCATTCATTAACATATAATATTCATTTATTAGCATATAACATTCATTCTTTCAGTTTTTACATATTATAAAAAATATGGTTGTCATAATATGATTGCAATCACTTTTTTTTGTTTCTTTTTTGCAACTAAAAAAAACTAAAGTGGAGTATCATTTTCTAAATCATATGTTCCCCCTTCTTTTTTTCTGAGCTCTACTTGTGATCTTAATATATGCCTAGTCGTGTACTCACAACGTGGATGCCGCTGCAAGGGGGGTCTGCTGCAATAGCAAAGAAATGTTAAATTGATATGTTTTATCATTATTGTTACAAGTATTTTATTAATTAAAAGAACATTAGAGTGGTGCTCTTTACTTGATGGGGCCACATCATGTTCATGATCTTGTCTTATAGCCTCATGCTCAACATGTTGAACACCCTCTAAATCCTAATCTAGAGTTGAAACATGAAAGATTACATTAATTAATACACCAATTGCAATTAAATATGTTTAAAAGAACATTAGAGTGATCCTCTTTACCTGATGGGGCCACATCATGTTCTTGATCTTGTCTAGCCTGATCATGCTCAACATGTTGATCACACTCTACATGCTCTAAAGTTGAAACACAAAAGGTTACATTAATTAATACACCAAATACAATTAAAGATGTTTAAT
Organism: Sequoiadendron giganteum; assembly: GCA_007115665.2. Lineage (NCBI taxonomy): Eukaryota > Viridiplantae > Streptophyta > Pinopsida > Cupressales > Cupressaceae > Sequoiadendron > Sequoiadendron giganteum. Next base: position 407,523,440 of record CM021105.1, on the reverse strand, counting down.
TGTATTAATCCATACCGTGTTTTGTATAGCATATGAATACATCCAGTATCGGGATGCACACCATGACCTTCATCTGTAGGTTGTGCTCCACCCTCACCAGGTTGCATTCCAATGTCATGCACAACATTACCATTTCTTGTATATTTAAAACAAATAGGCACATAATTACTTTATCGTGGAAATTAATATTGAATCGATTGCACAAGTATTTAATTTTAAATAAACTTTATTGATTTTATTTACCTACGTGTCGAATGTAGTGGAAGATTGTGTTTGCCTAGTTGAGAATCTTAGGTGTTCAGCCAGGGCTCCATAGCCTTGCTAGAAGGAAATCTCCAGGTCATCTTTTGTGGGCACTCTATTGAATTCAGAGCCCTACATTTTTGCATAAGATCATGAATTTTGCTTCTATGGTGTGATAAAACCAAAATTGTTTGCAATTTATTATTTGGATGCAATATTTCAGTTATTAATACTTACAATTTGTGCAGCTAATTTCATATAACCACTAGAGCCAAGTTTGTGTTGCTCGTGTTTTTCTAGTCTTGCCTTTGTTGTCTTCGATGTGTCGGGCAACCTATGAAAAATTTGAAATATGTTAGATTATGTAAAAACAAAGAGTAATCAGTATATAATTACATTGCTAATAGTATCACATACCTTCCTTGGCCCAGTGGTGTCTTTCCTTTTTTCTTTTCAGTCTTCTCCTTTCCATTGACACCAAGTCCTTCCACTCCCTCTCAGGAATCATGGGGGATGCTCACATACTTTTTGTTCTTCTCTAAATGTGACCTATAGTGGTCCCTCACATACTTTAGATAGGTACCAGCTTTCTTAAGGACCTTGGTTCAATTGAATGTTTTATCATCGAACAACACAACTAAATGGTTAATGAACTCATCTTTTAAATCTTGATTTTGGGCATCCACCATGTATGTATGGTGGGCTCGAAGAGATCCAATGTAATATCACTTAGATGTTTATAAAAAAACATTATTTCCTACAAAATGATCATGGGATCATTAGTCTAAAAAGAGTGATCAATAAGTAAATTTCAATTGGATTATATATAATAATAATTAAAACATTTTAAAGTACCTGAGACCTTTTCGATCTTTATGGGAATGAAATCCTTGGTCACCACAAATGTGATTGACAATGTTCACGTACTAGTAATACGGAAAGATCCAAGAAATTTTGCTAAAACATCACTAGTACTAGTGGCCTTTGCATCCCTAGGTACATGTCCTGACACATGTTCTGGCATGTGTTCACTACCAGAGGGTGCACTATCGTATGTCTGCATGGTATGTGTTGCCAATATTTCAGTAGATAATACAAGCATGGATGATGGGGTCAGATGATGTGATGTATGTGCAAGAAGATTAGGATTGACACTTGTACCAACCCCTACTCTCCGGGCAACACTTGCAGTACCCTAATCATGGCTAGCAGCATCATGAGGATGCAAATAATCCTGTAAAAACAACACATATTTTAGTTCATGACATAAAAAAGTACAAAATATAAAACCATGAATGGACTTATGTTATAATTAAAGATCTCATGATAGCTTACTTGCAAGTTTTGTGCTCTCTTATTCAATATTTTAACCCTTTCTCTTATCCCATTTGTTTGAGGCACTATGAACACCAACTTAAGGATTTCTTCATTGCATTTTTTTGGGCCTTCCTCATTATATCCACAGGGTTTGCAGAAAATGTGATGTCATCATTGCATAATAGTGACTGAACCTCTATATGGATGCTCTCCTCTACTGTTGGTGACTTTCCCCAATCAGTCGACTACAACAAGAATATTAAAAAATATATCAAAATTAACCCAATAAACTCATGAAAAAAACATAATGATAAAACATTTTTCTCATATCTAATTTGTACAATTACAATGAGGTAAACTTGTAAGGTAGAAGCACATGAAGATGCATTGTGATCTGTGCTCTGGGTTGGAGCCTTCCCTGTATGATCAATGTCTCGTTGTGAAAAAAGTTAAATATAAAAAACCATTATCGAAATGAAACCAATAGACTTACGAAAAAATAATAATAATAAAATGGTATATTGGAGTCATTAATTGGAGGTTGGGTAAAATGGTATATAGTACATACCACCCCCATATTAACTATGTTTGTATCTAAGCGATTCAAATTGTAATCAATTAGCAACTCTTCCCCTACAGTTATTGATTTTATCGCACATACGAATATGGTTTCCCTCGTGTGCCTCAAATATGCAATTGGGTTGCTTATTTGTTGACGCAGGTCATGTACTATTTATAAACCCTACAATATTATCTGATTCTTTTGTAATTCAATCAATGTACCTTTCCACTCCTTTATTTTGATCCTTATCTTTTAGTTGTATACAATTTGTCGACAGTGCATATCTACGTATACTTTGTGTATATCGAACCAGCTGCATCTAATCTTTGTAACTGTAATAGGGTCTGGAATACTCCATCAATTTAGTAACTTTTTTGTAACAGACCTTTATACCATCCATGCAAAGTAGGCCCAAACCATGTAATGATGATGGTGTTATGCAATATATCCTCTCGTTGAGAAAAAAATCAATGTTTATTGGAGGAAGTTCCTTGGGTACCCATTGTTTCCGTATATGTTTTTACCTCAAGGGCACCTCGATGTCACCTATGCTCTCATCATCATAAGAACATGACCCCCCTTCAACAAGAAAAAATTCCATGCATTTACAAAATTTTCTTCTAATCTTTTGACCTCTAGTTGATCTCCCTCTTTTAGACCTACTACATGTCTCACTTTCCTCTTCTCTTCCTAAATTTCCCTTGCTCGAGGAAGACAAATCTGAAAAAATACTTATTTGGTGGTACCTGCACTCATAAGGATGTTGGATGAAGTTCTTTCATGGTGATGTGATCCCAAGGTGACATTATGATTAATCTATCATTTCATCGCTAGAATTTGATAGGTTATAAGGTAATCAGGTCTTGATAGATTGCAAGTTATTGTTACTACCGTCCAAATGTGTCCATCACAAATCAAATCTTCTTAACGTTTTAACTCCCAAACTTTGTAATAAGTGTTAAATGTGACTATGATCCACCAGTTATACAACCAAGGCCTCAAATTTATTCTCTAATTGTAATTAAAGGATTTTTTCTCTTCATTCAAGTAAATAAACTTGAAGGGAAACACTACCAAGTGGTTTATTAGACACCTACATGACTAAAAATAACAAAAAATTTAGATTTAATTTCCATATGTCTAAGTGGTTAACGGGCAGGGAGTGTGTACTAGGCCTGGTTAAGTCATCATAAGTTTATGCTTTGGCAATCAAAATTGTTTAAGTCATCTTAAATCTTCCTATGTCTAATTGCTAGGATAATTTTGGTATGTTTTAAAGTAGGCTGAGTGGTTGCATCAATGTTCTATTCTCTATGACAAGGTTTCAACATCTTCAAATAGTGAAAGTTAGTGTTCATACTCATTTGAAACAACAAAATTTTTATTATGTATGACGGTAGGATTTGATAACTTAAAAGAATTGGCTACCCAACACACTTAAATTTAAAAGAAACTTTTTCAGTTTAAGGGGTTAGCAATTTATTTCATCTTTGCATATTGATTTGATGCTTCAAACAATGCATTTCTTATCCCACTTCTATCATATTGTATTCCCATACCATTGCAATTGTTGCAATTGTTGGAGGAGTTGATACCGAAATTTCATATCAAATACCACGTTCTTGAAGCAATTTTTTTTGTTTTTACTAGTTTTCTAAAGTTATTTTGTGTTGTATGGATCCGTACAAGCTTGAAATGATTTGAGATCATTTTTGTAGATAAATATATGTGTTCCCTTTCATTTTCATTTGTTTTGAAGTGTTAAATCACTATTTTGTGGGAGAAAACAATCAAATACAGGGACTTCCCTATGTTGCCTGTGTAAGGGTTTGAGGGCTAAATAGAAATGACATCCATCAATCCACCCACTGTCTTGGAACTGTAATTCGGTGGATAGGTGTGAAAAAAGGTATGATAGAGGTTCATTGCGTTTATTGGTCTATTAAAGTAGGAAACTTGGCATTGAATTGATGCCCTAGGGTTGACAGGGGCATTTTTCTTATGAATTTGTGGTTGTTAAGTCAGGGTTTATCAATTTGATGGATATCTTGGTAGAGTCATAGTGACACTATTTCATGGAGCAATCTCTACTTCAAAACAAAAATATCTCTAAAAACTCAAAGAGTTGTAATGGGATGGCATTAAAGGAACCTTCATATGAAGGACCTTTGAATTAAGGTCTTCATTTCAAGGTCCTTCTTGCAAATGTTCCTTTTATAAAGCATTTTGGACATGAAATATTTAAAATAAAAAATACTTTCATTTGAAAGTATTGAAATGGCATCATTTTTGAATGAAGGTTCTTCATTCAAAGGTCATGATGACATCACCTTCAAATCAAGGTTCTTCATTTAACCTAAGGTTTTCTCATAATGCCATAATTGGAAAATTATGATCAAATTCTTCTATTATGAAGAATTGGTCTATGTGCCTCTAGTAATCACTATAAATGTTTGTAAGGATAAAATGACTAAATATTGCATTAGGTAGGAGAGAATCAACTTTGAGTTCTTCAAAGATTATATTCCTTTATTCATAATTTTTAAGGGTTGTGTGTGGAGGAGGTTATCACTACCAACAAGGGAGGAGACCTTTCCTTGCATATGTTTGTGGTGGAGGTATTAAAGAAGAATTGTATGCCTCTATTTCAATTCATTAGATCTAGCTTATCCTAGCATATACTTGGTCTCCTTTGCCCCTATAAACTTCCATTTGTTTGAGTTTATGTTATGTAAGTGTAATTCCATGCTAGGCATGAAAATTGCAAGTTAAAGAGAATGGGGGTGCCAAACTTACAGTACTCAGTGTCCCTTGGTCGTTGATTTTCCCTGAGTGCCCTCAACCTTGTCCTCGGTGTTGTTATTGACCTTGTTTTCACTACTCCATACTCTTCCTCGGCATTGGTATTGACTTTGTTTTCACTCCTCCAAACTCTTCATCGACGCTGGTATTGACCTTGTTTTAACTCCAAACTCTTCCTCGACATTCGTATTGACCTATTTTTCACTCCTCCAAAATATTCCTTGGCGTTGGTATTGACCTTTCAATTATCCAATTTGACGAGCTACAACCTGGTTTCATTAGGTTTTAGAGTATGTTAATTAAATTCAAAATTATGTTGTCATTTAGCTAGGTTTGACAAAAATTCAGGTTCATCAAAATTTTGACAAACGTCGAGGATAAAATTTAAAATAATTTAAAATTACACATCAAATATCACAAGTACCCGATGATCATCTCATTTTACATCTTTCATCAGAAATTTTCATCCGATTTTGCAGTCAAATGAGTTAGTGAGAGTTGAGGGTTGAGGGTTGAGGTTTGAGGGTTTAAGGGTTTAAGAAAGGACTCCTTAGGGTTAAGGGTTTAAGGGTTCAGGGTTGAAGGGTTCAGGGTTAAAGGTTGATAGATTAGAGTTTAAGGGTTGAGGGTTGAGGGATTAGGGTATAAGGTATAGGGTTGAGGGATTAGGGTTGACGGGTTGAGGGTTGAGGGTTGAGGGTTTAAGGGTTTATGAGTTTATGGTTTAGGGTTTAAGGGTTGAGGCTTCATGATTGAGGGTGTAGAGTATAGGGTTGAGGGTTTAGTGCATAGGGTTGAGGGCTGGGGGTTTAAGGGTGTAAGGTTTTAGGGTTTAAGGGTTGAGGTTTGAGTGTTTACAAGTAGAGGGTTGAGATTCTATGGATAGGGATTAGGGTTTAGGGTTGAGGGATTAGAGTTAAGTGTTTAAGGGATGAGTCTTGAGGCTTGAGGCTTGAAGGTTGAAGGGTTAAGGGTTGAGAGGTTGATGTTTGAAGGTTGAGGGTTATAAGGTTGAGGGATTAGGGTTTAAGGGTTGAGGGTTAAGGGATTAGGGTATAAGGTATAGGGTTGAGGTATTATGGATGAGGTTTGATTTTTGAGGGTTGAGGGTTTAGGCTTGAGGGTTTAAGGGTTTAAGGGTTGAGGGTTGAGTGTTGGGGTTTAGGGTTTAATCCTTCTTTGCCTCTCCATCCCTCAGCCATATCCATGTCTCTCACTCCTCGTCTCAAGTTACTACTCCTCTAGGTCTCTCCAACTCCTTTTTTATCCTTTTCATTATTAGTATAGTTCATTAAACATCTCCTTCCATACCTTGCTACTCTACTAGGTCTCTCTCACTCTTATCTCTCCCCTTTGTAGTTCTCTATGACATGTCAAGGATTTCATAATTACAAGACCTCCAAACATGATATTTGACACTCACCAAATAGAAAATATGGTTTTCATCCTATTTGGCACTCACCAAATTTGGTGATCACTAAATTTCTTGCACCAAAAATGATAAAAATGGGAGTTGACCTGTGATACAGACCCACAATTATCTACATTTGTCTAGTTTCATGCTTTCTCTAACAAGAAAAATTCTTTTTTTTATGTAGTTTACTTATTGTAGTACCATATTATGCTTTATCTTTCACCTTGTGAGCACCAATTTTCTTGTTGGACAACATAGAAGAATATAATTTGAAGTTTCTACATCATATTTGATTATCTCAAGTTTAATATACTTATTTATGTAGAATTTAAATGTTTATGTTGAGTTTTTTTTGTTTAGTTTTGAAAATTTACACCATTCCTTTCATAATTTTATTAATCATAATAGTTTTACATAGAATTCAAAATTGGATAAGATGAAATTTACATAAAAAAGTTTAATTTTTAAGAGTTGTAAGAAGAAGAAAAAAATGACATAATTTAAATGAATTCATGTAAACTTATATAGAGGATTTCAACTTAACACAAACATGCTTATGTATTCCATTTTTATTTCTTATAATAGTCCATTTCCATCACATGGTTAGTGGAATTCACTCTTATGCATTATAGCTAATTGATTTAAGTGATATTAGAGCTCTAAGTTTTTGGATGTCATATTTAATGAGTATACAAATGATTGGATACAATTTTCCCCTTGTTCCATTTAATAAGACCTTGAAAATGGATGTAATCTACCCCTTGCTCCATTAGTTGCATATTTTCCTTTGTTTCTCACATAGATCATTTTATTTTCATTTGATTTCTAGAAATTGATCAAAAAACAAACAAATTGATTCACTCTACATTGGCTAGAATATAGGTGGATTTGGAAATCTCAAAAGGATTAAGAACATTATATTTATCCTAGAAACCACCACTATAATGAAGAATTAAGAACACTCCATTTATCCTATAAAGTCTCTCAAGAGAGATAATATAGACAGTGGTAGTGAAAATAATAGACTATGATAGTTGCAATTGCCTACTACCTATATTATGTAGCAAATTATCATATTCAATGACTAGTGTACAAATGATTGGCTATAATCTGACCCTTATTCCATTCAATAAAACCTTGGTTATGGATGTAATATGCCCCTTCCTCCATTATTTGCATATTTTCCTTTGCTTCTCACATGGATTAATTGCTTTTCCTTTTCCTTTTCCTTCTCTTGTTAGTTACAATTGCCTACCACCTATATTATGTAGCAAACTATCATATTCAATGAGTGTACAAATGATTGTATTTAATATGCCCCTTGTTCCATTCAATACTTAACCATTAATATGGATGTAATCTTCCCCTTTCTTAATTAAACTCACATTTTTGTTTTTTGTTGCACTCCTTTCCTCTGCCTCCCATCTCTTTGAAATAATACATATAATTTTTATGCTTAATTCTAAAAGAAGAATATAAATAGTTACATTAAATTGTTCTCTCTTCCATCAATCTGAGAAGGCACAATATGAAAAATTTCCTCCCATTACTTTTTTACAAACCAATGCAACCTCCAATTTAATATTCCATCAACTCAAGAAGCTAAAATAGTGTCTATTTAGTTCAAATTCCAAATTTTGGCATATGTATTATCTGAGGATGCAACTACAAATGTGGTATAGTTCCTTACCAACCTGAGATTAAAAATAGGTAGTGGACTAGGTGTATAAGAGCTATGGGTAGAGGAGAGGATGTGTAGCAAATAAATTCATGAAAAGAGAAGCTTATGGCAGTCTTATGAGCAGAAAATAAAGTCATAAATGTGCAGAAAATGAAGTCATGTATGAGGAGTGAATAAAGTCATGAAATGCGCAAAAAATGAAGTAATAAATGTGCAGAAAATGAAGTCACATATGAGCAGAAACTAAATTCATAAAAGAGCACCAACAATAAAGATGAAAAGAGTAGCTTATGATAGTCACACATAAGAAAAAATGAAGTCATATATGAGAAGAAAATGATGTCATAAATGTGCTTGACTAAATTCATAAATGTGCAACATGAAAATACCATTGATTATTTTGCATGGTGATTACATACAAAATCTATGCTATCATGATATATAAGAGTCAATATTGTTGAACCATGATACATGAAAAAAATCGTTATGCACACCAGAAGAGTTTGATGCAACCCTCAAACAAAATCCACACAACTAGATGAAATTTATGTCATTATGCTATTCACACAAAGGTCATAGAATCATCTCGATAAAAAATAATATTAATAATGATTTATGTACAAACACTATATTCACCTAATGCATAAATTTCATTAGAAGCTTCAAACAAACTACATACTTGACTTAATATAAAATATCACTAGACCATTCATAAAAGCAACTACACAAAATCCATTAAAAACTTCAAACAAATCCCATACAACTTAATGAAATATATGTCATTAGAATGTTCATGCAAAAGTAATATAATCATCTTGATAAAAATCAATGCCACTCAATCATTTTATATGTACAAACACTATTTAAACCATACGAGTGATGCAACCATCAAACAAAACGATTATAAATCAATGAAATTTGTACCATTAAAAACTTCAAGCTTAATAACATATCACTAGATCCTTTATATACAAGATATAAAATCACCATGAATAAGAATCACTAACTTTCAACCATGATACATAAATAAGAAAATTATGTACACCATAGGGGTTTGATGCAACCTTAAAAAAATTCCTTATAACTCAACAAGATACATGTTCATTAGATTGTTCATGTGAAATCTATACAATAATCATGATAAAAAAAATCAGCATCACTCAACCATGATGCAAGAACAAACACTATATGCGCACCAAATATTTATGATACAACCATTAAAAAAAAAAATACAACTCCATGACATGCATGTTATTTGACCCTCCACATAAAACTTGTATCATCATAATGCAAAAAAATGAATGTTGCTAACCATATTGCATGAACAAGCACACTAGGCATACCATATGGGCTTGATGCACACTAGTGATAATGCACGTTTCATAAAAAAACAATAACACTCATAGGATATTGTCATATATGTCAATCAACCTTGAACCACACCAAAATTTCTATATGATTTTGATGCAATCTTAAAATAAAACCTCTACAATTCAATGACATAGAGGTAATTAGTACCTTCAAATCAATCCTATCATACAACTCTATGTATGTCACTAGATCCTTCATACAAAATCCATACATTGATGTAGGAATAAATTGCACTCAACTATGATGTATAACCAAGAACACCAAGCATGCCATACAAATATAGTACAACCTTTCAAAAAAACCCAACATACAACAAAATTATATACATCATCAATTCCTTCATGCAAATTTCATTCACTCATGTAGAAGCATCAATGTCACTCAACCATAATGCATGAACATGCAGCTTTAAAAACACTTCCATACAAAATCATTTGTAACCATGAACTAAAATCCATACAACTTAGTGGCATATATGTTATTATACCCTTCACTCAAAAAGTCATAATCAACATGTGCATGAATAAACACGCTAAGCATACCATAATGAACACTAGTTATGATGTATGTTTAACCCAAAATCCAAAATCAGTAGGATGTTGTCATATATGCCATTCAACCTAACACATATGTTGTACTCGATTCGAACAATCAAAGATAAGAGTCAATGTCACTCAATTATGATGCATAAACAAATGGATTAGGTATGGTATAAAATTTTGATGTATAATGGAAATATAATCAACACCATTTAACCCTAATACATAAGTGCACTAGGGTAAGTGCATGGATCTGTGACACAATTTTGGCTCTTAAGATGCCACTTTTTTTTTCTTTTTTGAAATCAAAAAAATCGCATTTGCATGAGAAAATGAAGATAATTACGCTCACAATTTCAATATGCAGCAATAACAAGAGTTGAAGTTATTTGAGTCTAGTTTCTAAGCTACTATTTTATTTTATTTTAAAAAGAAGATTAAGGGTCTCAAAAAGGATGGGGGCCAAAATAGGTCCTGTTTTTATCAAAAAAAATAGCATAGTGTTTGAGGGTCCCCCTTTTTTGACTAAATTTTTTTAAAAAATTTAAAATTTTGAATGGTGAGAAATTAACTAACACCATGTAGTTTATCCTCGTTCTTTTGGATAATTTTTTAATGTATATATATAATATTTTATGAATTTTGAAAGTGGACACATTCTGAAAAGCAAAAATTTGAGCGTGCTCCCCCCTATTTTTTTTATGATGTGTAGAATGGAGTCTAGTTTTAAAAAAATTAATTTTTTTCACGTTTCGATGAACGAGTAAAAATCTATCCTAAAAATAGAACATGTTGATTTTTGACCAAAAACAAAGGCATTTACAATAGAAGTTATGGATCAAAAAATTAATTGAATCAAAACGAAAAGAGAATTATATATTTAGATAGCTAAGAGAGCTTAACGCCATTATGGTTATTTTATAAACTTGCATTGAAAGATGTGAAAACATGATGGTGAGCATAGGCGAAAATATGAGGAAATTTGGAAAATCTTTTCGATTCACTCGTCTAAAGTAGTGTCCCCTCTTTCTTATTAACATTATCATACAATTAACACAACCTTTTATTGCTCTCCATGGAAATGTGTTTGTTAAAGTGAAGCTAAAACAACAAACTTAAGTGATGGAAAAGTGGTAGAGTCATTAAAAGTGTGTGTTTTTGCAATTAGAGTCAAAAGGTCAATGAAAAGGACTTCCAGGTGAAAGTTTCCAAGACACTTCATTTGAAGAAAGGAGATTTCTAAATTTCCCAAGGATCTACAGGTGTGGTAATAAATGGTTTTTTTAGTAACTTTTAGCTTATTTAGGTGAGGCAATGGTTTTTACTCTAAGCTATGTGCAACCGATAGAATTCCTTAAGAGTTCAAAGTGCAAAATGGTTGCAATCTTCGACAGGTTGTTACTTGGACACCATGACACTTAGAAAATTATCATCTGAGTCGATGGGATCATGTTGAGGCCCTCTACAATAACCTCTCTCGATTTTTTCTATCTTGGAGGCATTTTCCCGTGGTGGTGACTTTTCACTTGGAGAAAAAGTTGTCAAATGCAAGCAGTGCAAAGTGGTGCAACCTTTTTTTTGCAACTCGTGTGACCAAACGAACTATTCCAATGTGTCCAAATGGGTACATTTATGCTATCCATGGTCCTCTTTTGCAACCAAAAACACCGAATCACTCCTAGCTATGTGCAACCAGTAGAATCCATTGAGTCCAAAGTGAAAAATGATTGCAATCTTCAACAGGATGTTACTTATATACCGTGATGCCTAGAAACTTCTTGTCTAAGCCTATGGGATAAATTTTTTCCCCTATACAATAATCTCTCTCAATTTTTGCTATCTTCAAGGTGTTTTCCTGTCATGACGACTTTTCACTTGGGGAAAAAGTTGTCAAATGCAAGTAGTGCAAGTTGCAAAGTGGTGCAAATTTTGTTATGCAATTCATGTGACCAAATTAACAATTCCAGCATGTCTAGATGGGTAATTTTATGTTAGGAATGGTCCTCTTTCACACCCAAACATATCGAATCACTCTAAGCTATGTTCAACCGACATAATCCCTTAAGAGTTCAAATTGTAAAATGGCTACAATCTTCAATGGGTTGTTACTCTGATACAATGATTCTAAGAAAATTCATGTTTGAGCCTATGGGATCACTATTGGGAACCTCTACAATAATCTCTCTCAGTTTTTTTCTATCTTAGAGTTTTTTTTTCGTGGTGGTGACTTTTCACTTGGAGAAAAAGTTGTCAAATGCAGGTAGTGCAAAGTTGTAAAGTGGTGTAACTTTCATTTTACAAATCATGTGACCAAAATAATTATTCCAATGAGTACATATGAGTAATTTTACACTATAAATGTACCTATTTCACACCCAAACACACCGAATCACTCTGAGCTACGTTCAATCGACAGAATCCCTTAAGAGTTCAAAGTGCAAAATGGCTGCAATCTTTGACCGGTTATTACTCAGATACCATGACACTTAGAAACTTTTCGTTTGATCCTATGGGATTGTGTTGGTCCCCTCTACAATAACCTATCTCAGTTTTCTCTATCTCAAAGGTGTTTTCCTGTGGTGGTGACTTTTCACTTGGACAAAAAATTGTCAAATACAAGTAGTGTAAAGTTGTAAAGTGGTGCAACTTTCATTCTGCAACTCATGTGACCAAATGAATTGTTCCAATTTATCCAAGTGGGTACATTTACACTATGCATGGTCCTCTCTCATACCCAAACACACTGAGTCACTCTGAGCTATGTTTAACTGACATAATCCCTTAAGAGTCCAAAGTGAAAAATGGTTGCAATCTTCAATGGGTTGTTACTTGGATACCATGAAGCTTAGAAAATTCTTTTCATAGCTTATGGGATTGTATTGGGCCCTTTTACTATAAAATATTTTTTTTTTTTTCTATCTTAGAGGCATTTGCCTATGGTGGTGACTTTTTGCTTGGAGAAAAAATTATCAAATGCATGTAGTGTAAAGTTCCAAAGTGGTGCAACTTTCATTCTGCAACTTGTGTGACCAAATGAACTTTTACAATGCATCCAAGTGGGTAAGTTTATGCTAGGAATGTTCCTCTTTCACATCCAAAAAATTTGAATCGCTCTGAGCTATGTTCAACCGATAGAATCTCTTAAGAGTCCAAAGTGCAAAATGGCTGCAATCTTCGATGGGTTGTTACTCAAATACCATGATGATAAAAAAATTCTCATCTGATTGTATTGGATTATCTTAGGCCCATCTACAATAACCTCTCTCAATTTTTTCTATCTCAGAGGCATTTTTCCGTGGTTGTGACTTTTTGCTTGGGGAAAAAGTTGTCAAATGCAAGCAGTGCAAAGTAGCAAAGTGGTGCAACTTTCATTGTGAAATTTGTGTGATAAAACAAACTATTCCAATGCATTTGGGTGGGTACGTTTATGCTATTAATGGTCCTATTTTTCACCCAAACATGTCAAATCGCTTTGAGCTACATTTAACTAACAAAATCCCTTAAGAGTCCATATTGCAAAATGGATGCAATCTTTGATAGGTTAAGTTGTGCCTTTTGCACACACGCCCCATTCGGAATGGGGACCCCCTCTTCCCTCTTTGGATTGTCGGGCCCTTTTTGCTTTGCCTCATTTTGCGTGCCCAATTTTGTATCCTAAAAGGGTGAGCACGTTCCCCAAAGCCATATTTTAAGCTTGATCAAAACCGCCCCTCTAAAAAATGCTAAATCTGGGGTCAATTCGGGTTTTCCTTGTCGAAATGCCCTTTCTAGCGTCTGTGGCTCCTTTCGGGCCTAGACCCCTGGGATTCCCATTCTGGGTTTCCGTTTTGGGTTTTCTGTTTCCAACGCCCGGTGTTTGACGTCTTTCCGGACCTCGGACCTCGGAAGTCGGGTTTCCCCCCTCGGATTTCCTCTGGTGCTTTGCCATTTTTTGCAGTCATGGTGAGACGTCTTCCTAACCACCGGACTCCGATCCTCCCACCGCCGACTGCGAAATTGAACTTACCAACTTCCCTTGCCGTCGTACGAAGGGATTAATTGTTGCATTAATGGCAAATATGGCTATAAATTTGGATTTTCCGACTGTCATTGTCAATTTACCGAGTGATAGCAAATTTTGGAGAGCTCCGAGCGCCCAGCATTTTCGGCCCCACAGTCCAAATTCTTTTTTCGGCATCCTCCACGCGATCAACAAGAACCATCTTCGAGATCTTGAGGTACACCCGCTGCCCGCACAACTTGCCCTCTTTTTTGTGAAATTCATAGCCTGAAGAGAATGTAAAATGCAAAACTAGGCTAAAATATGGTAGGAATAAGCTCTCTGCTAAAAACCCACAAGTTAAAATACGAAAAAACAATCATTTAGGGCCTCAATTTCGAAACTAGAACTTCACCTCTCCATAGTCGTTCTTCAGAACAGTCGCTGACATCTCCTAGGCTCGAACTTTCCCGCGGCTGTTCGCAAACTCACAAACTTCAAAATTCATGTGGCGAAGTTCCTCCCAAACCCTGGCATCCAGATTTCCCCTCACGGGTTTCCGTGTCGCTCCCATCGTTCGAAACGACCGTCCTAGGACAGCTTCCCGACCTTTGGACCCCGGACACATGAAGTCTAGGAGAAGACTTGGAAAAAGTTGAAAACCAGTTAAAGATCACGATAGCCTCGGGATTCGACACTCGAAATTCCGTTCCCGGAATTCCTTGTTGAATTCGTCGTTCCTAATGGCCTTCCTCGTGCGACTTTTTGGACCTCGGGTTCTGACAATGCAAAATTCGTTCCAATTTCCAACCGGTCCCATTAAAATCCAAAATCGCCCAGATTCGACACTCGAAATTCCGTTCCTGGAATTCTGTGTTGACTTCGCTGTTCCAAACGGCCGTCCTGGGACGTCTTCCCGACTCCCGGACCCTGGTCTGCTGATCGCCAAAACCAAAATTCAAACAAACTCTTGGGCCCGAGCTTCCTTCGGGAATCACCCTCTGGGATTCCCCTTCCGGGGTTCCATTCCACTAGAGTTGTTCTAATGGCGAACCTGGGGTAGCTTTCCAACCTCCAAGTCCCAATCCTCCGTTCGCCACTAGACTCCCCCAAATCTTTAAACTGCCTCCGGGAATTGCCCTCTAGGATTCCCCATCTGGATTGTTGCCTCCATTTCACCATTTCCAGTGGCTGACCCGTAGCCGCTTCTCGGCAAAAGCAATCCGGGACTCGGATTCTGGCACCCGGAGTTCCATCTCTCCTGCGCCATTTCCAACGGTCATCTTGCATCTGATGCCCGAACTCCCAAATGAAGGATCAAATGACCTACAAATCCAAAACGGATTTTGACCCACTTGCTAAAATTAGGTCTTCCTTCACACCAACCTTCAATTGACCAAATTCAACACTGAGAAATGCCTTTGGGAGTTCCATCTTCAATTTTCCCTTTCAAACGGCATCCTGCAAAGGGAATTCCAGCCCTGGGAGCTCGAATTCTCTCAATTGCTTTCTAAAGATGAATTATCAAGTATTATGAACTTATTGAATATGAATAATGATTGCAAAGCTAATTTTGATGTGCAGGGACTTGTTCGAAGCCGTTTTGATCATGATTATT
This sequence comes from Sequoiadendron giganteum, assembly GCA_007115665.2. Lineage (NCBI taxonomy): Eukaryota > Viridiplantae > Streptophyta > Pinopsida > Cupressales > Cupressaceae > Sequoiadendron > Sequoiadendron giganteum. The sequence continues at coordinate 407,507,914 of CM021105.1, read as the reverse complement.
GTTACTAATTCACATCCCCTGTGTAGGATTTATGGAATCCGATTCAGAAACTTCTGGTGCCTCCAAGGAGAAAGGGAAAGGAATAGCCAAGACACCTCAAGGCAAGGAGGACAAGGACCTGATGAAGTACAAATTTCAAGGGGTCCCCATACAATCTAGAGTTACCTCTCTCTAGAGAGATGTCATAGATACCAACATCGGCCAGGTCAACGTTGACGAATTCATACAAAGGGTCAGGATGAACCCCAAGACGAAGAATGCAAAGTTGATAAAGAGCAGTGGAATTGCTAAGGCTGCAGGCTTCCTGCCGGCCTTGGTGGCCCCAGAACTGGTAATGGCATGCATGGAAGCATATCAAGGAGAGACCCGAACTATAGTGGACTGCGACGAAAATATCCTTGTGGACATTTCCCTGTCGGGTATAACGACAACTTTCCACATTCCTATCTTCAAGAGCATGGAGACCCCCACCATTGAGGAATGCAAGGAACTGTGGGAGCAGGATCCCTTGAGGTGCAAGAAGCTGATCAACCAGTATTGGTTAAAAGACAAGCGGGGTAGTGCAGGCAAGCTTCCTCGAGAGCATTTTCGTAGTGATTTCTTTGAAGATTACCATGACCTCATGACTTTGCTAAGCCGAGTAATGGGCCTTCCTACTGCGGCCTTCTTCCAAGAGTGGATGTTCTACTTCGTAGAGCAGATTCTCTACGGCGAGGGCGTCGCCTTCTATTGGGGAGAGATAATCAGTGACTGCTTCCACAAGAAGTTCACAATCGTGAAGAAGACCTCCAAGTTCTTCATGACCTCCTACTTGGTGTATTCCCTCGCTGATTGGTGGCATTATCAGGGATTGGTGATGGTGCCCAGTGACCCGTTGGGGATAGAGCTCAAACCTTACGATAAATACCCTCAGCCGCAATTCTAGAACTTCAAAAGGGATTACTGTTGGGTGAATGATGCATTCATCGCCCACATCATCCAGTCCCTAGGGGCGACTTTCAAAGGAGAGTTTCTCATAGTGCTAGATCCCTCCTCAGGCAATATGCCTTCCTCTACATTCAATTTATGAAGTTCACATACATCCGTGCCCAAGGATTTACAGAAAGACCAAACAAGCTGCCCCGATACCCCAATGACCGGATTATTCTTTTGGAGCTGACTTGGCAGCTAAGGCACATTCATAAAATTTTGAGCAACAAGCATCTGGCAGACACACCCTATCCCATTGGGGTCGGCCAAGGAATGTACAAGATTCATACCTCCTAGTGTGCAGGATATTCAAAAAGGGAGTTGGCCGAATACAACTTCCGTCAATATACAACTTGGCCTCGAATGGACCCATACGGGCACATCAGGAAGGCACCAGGATGAGAGTATACCCACCTCCACAACGTCGAGGACTTTTGGGCCAACTGCAAGGATGATCTTGAGGTGCGGTTGTGGCAGTACATGCGTATGACTGCCATCTATGTGCGAAGGATAAACTTGTGTCTGGTCCCTAACCAGCTTGAGGAAGATGAGGACACGGTGATCGACCCAAGCTACAATGCTGTCGCCAATTTTTCGCTACCTGCAATTGACTAGAATGAGCCAGAGCTTGATAGCATCAACATACTCACTAGGCCCATTGAGATCCAAACAAGGGCATGGATCAACCAACGGGTGGCACAACTGAAATAGTAGGGAGTCTCCTTGACATTCAAGGGACTAGAAAGTGAACCAGGTGGCTCTGATGGAGGGGTGGCTACCGCTGCAATTGGGGAAACATCTAACACGCCACCATCAGTCAAGATCAAAAAGAGAAAGGAGGCTAGTGAATAGCTGCCCAAGCCAAAGGTCTATGCTCGTAAGGCCTCTGAGCTCGAGCCCTCCAAGAAGAAGAGAAAGACAACTGGGGGCACGAGGACGATTGTGATGTCTAAGGATCCACCCTGAAGGATAGGGGGAGAAGGATCTAACTCGCCAAGGCCTCTGTCTACTATGGTCACTGTTGTTGCTGCCCCTGCCCTGCTTACTTCACTTGCAGTTTATGCTTCTTCCCCGCCTGCAGTGGACATCTCTGTCCACCTTGCTTCCACTCCTCCAATCTTGCAGATCATTCATGTGGATTCATCATCTGCCATGACCTCACCAGTCTCCTCATCTTCTATGTCTCCTTCCCTCCCCTCTACTTCCACTACTATAGTGCCTGCCCTTAGTCTCCCTGAGTCTTTTGTGAAATTTATGCAAAATGTGTCATCTGAGCTCTCGGGGATGCTCACTAATCTGATGGTACAGGCTGCAATAGCTTAGGCTATGGCTTGTGCTCCAGCTCCCCTTCCCTCTACTGAACCACCAAAGATGGAGGCAACAATGCGAATATCATAGGAGCTTGAGCGACGACAGCTAGAGGTTGCGACGAGGTCAGAGGATGAGGAATTTGAGTACCACGAACATCCACTATTCGAGCGCCGAGAAATAGATGAGATAGCTTATGAGTCCTCTAGCGATAGTAGTGAAGAGATGGATGTTGAATTTATAAGAGAATCAAACGATCCCGAGCTCAATGCAAAATGGGGCAAGCAGCTCAAGGAGATAGAAGATAAAGAAGCCGAGAACCGACTTGCACAAGAAGAAGAGATTGCTGCTCAAGAGGCAGAGGGTATCAAGTCTCTAACTGAGGGACATGGCCAAACCCTAGAGAATGGCAAGGAAGCATCCCTCCACGAAGGTGAGCAAGGGGAGAACCCTGAAGAGCATGCATATAATCGAAATGAAGAAGAGGGGGATGCTGAGAAAGAAGATCCACCAAAGGAGCAGTTACACACCGAATCCCTCACTAAGCATGAAACCATTCAACAAGACTCCGATGAAGATAAGGAAGATGTGGGGACCGAAGAGAAGGCTCTAGTCATCAGAGTCATTGAGCTCAAGAAAGGGGATAGAGGGAGTCAAAATAAACCACCTAGGGAGGAGCCCCAGGTACCTGACTGGCTGCTGAGACAACTAAGGCAAAAGACTCCCACCTTAAAGGATCCCAAGCCAAGGTTGGAAGCCATTATGGCCAGAGCACAAATAAGCACCAAGAAGAAGGAGAAGAAACCAAAGATTAGATCGAAGGTAACCATGGATGCCTCAAGATCAAGGGCGGTGCAGATAGCGACACCAGTGGTTGGAGAACAGGGTATAATTTATAATGTCTCCACCATCGATTTGGGAGGGGCCACAAGGGAGAAAAAGGTTGATCATCTCCAGGAGTCGGTCACCATAGTGGTACATCTTATCCAACAAGATAAGATTTAAAAGGAGGAGCTCAAGGAACAAGTGGCCGATCTAACGACCTACATTCAGTAGTGGTCATCCCCGGATGAGCAGCCCACCATGTCATCAGCTCCACCACAACTGTTATCCCAGGAACAAATTAATAAGTTAGAAAAGAGGAGAAACTTAGACAAGACTACGGAAAACTAGTTCCGGCAAGTCTTAGACATTGGAAATACGGGCATCAATTTGGCTGTCCGGACAGCAAATAAGTTCCTCAAAGTGTAGAGGACCCTTGAGGGAAAAAGGCAGATCTGTGAGGAGTTCCTAGGGAAGTACGAGGTAGCCTATCCAAAGATCAAGGCCATACTCATGCTGCCAAGCGAGGTCTGGGAGAAGGACCTTTCCTTCAAGGACGATGAGCACTAGTTGGTGGACATTTGGAAGCGAGATTTCAATCACAGAAGGAAAAGGCTAGAGCAGATCATTGATCGGATAACGCCGAACATCGAATGGGCTAGGGATTCCAGAGAAGAGTGCTCTCAGTACATCAAATTGATGATGGGGTATGATCCACCTGCAATTGAGATCAATCCTGAGAACATAAAGCCCCACTTCTTAAAAATCATGGAAGATGGGATGTCAACTGAGGTCACCACAAATTTTATGAATTTTACAGCCCGTGCCTTCACGCAGTCAGAGCTTTTCAGGGATAATGTAGCCAAATACGAAGAGGATTGGAAAAAACTCATCAATAATTCCCAGGAATGGACCTACCAAGTGTTGTGATCAGACATCATGGGGATGGATAAGCTCCAACCATTGATCCTGAACTTCGTAGAGTATGCAGCGTTGAAGAAGCGTGAGGGAAACCCTATCATCAACAAAGAATTCCTTAGAGAATAGCTACAACAAGGGAAAAATAGCTAAAGGATGAAATTGCTACAGTGCTGTCACTAGAGGACGAAACAGGGAAAAGACAAGAGTGAATTTATAAATGTAATATATTTGGGGGTAGGTGAAACCCTATTGTAAAGTGAATCTTGGCCAGACAATGGAATCGAATCTTGGCCACTCATTTTGTTTTTTGGAAACTATAAATAGGGCTCTCCTCCTCTCATTTTAGGAGAGTTCAGTTGTTGTAAAGGCATGCTGCAAAAATTATAATAGAAAATACAGTCATTTTCTGGTGTATTTATGGGTTTCTCCACATGTTTCATGATTCTTCTCCCTTTAGTTAGAACTTTGCTTCAAGTTACTTTTCTGCTTTAGTATCCTTAGATTAACTTTGGTAGTTAGTATGTTGTCTCTGGTTTTGAAGATTACTGTTGTGTGTATGGTTTCCTTGTCCATACTTTTGGTCATTTGCCACTAGTAGATGACTGTGTAAAGTTAGCCTGGACTTTAATTTCATTGTTGCTCATTAAAATTTATCTTTATTCAAATTTTCATGGTGAATGAATGATGAATATCTGTAGTCCTTAGAAATAGCATAGGTTTCATGACATCGTGAGAATTCAGATTTAGTGAAATTTTGTTTAAGGAAACTGTCCACAGCAGGAACCTCCATGATCACTGTTCATCAATCGTTGCAGGTCCAGGAACCATCCTTCTTCCTTGCCCCTTTTTTTTTTCTTTTTTTATTAGAAACAACTTGTGCTAAGGTTCGTTGCATATTGTAAAGCCAAATCTGACGAAACAATGGAGTCCAAGACTACTGCCCGAACCTGCAGCAAAGTACAATAATTCCATATCCATGAAACTCCATTCATCGACCAAATTCTCCTACAACTTTGACCATGTAAGACCACCTTGTGATTCCAGCAAAATCACATCAAACAACTGATTTATCCCAAGCATCGCCATGACCTGACATCCGAGAGACCTTGGGATAGTGTTCTACAATTTGATTGTGGAAGATTGTCTTTCAAGAGAGGTGATGCACCTATGCATTACCTGTGTTGAGAAGTGCATAAAAACATAATCAACAAGTTGTTACCCAGATACCATGATGCTTAGAAACTTCTCATCTTATCCTATAATATCATATTGGGCACCTCTATAATAACCTCTCAATTTTTTCTATCTCGGAGGTGTTTTCTCATGGTGGTGAGTTTTCACTTGGGGAAAAAGTTATCAAATGCAAGTAGTGTAACGTTACAAAGTGGTGCAATTTTCATTCTACAACTCATGTGACCAAAAAAATTGTTCTAATACATCCGAGTGGGTATTTTTACGCTAGGAATGGTCATCTTTCGCATCCAAACATGTCAAATTTCTCTGAACTATGTTCAAATGGCAAAATCCCTTAAGAGTCCAAAGTACAAAATGGTTGCAATTTTCGATGGGTTGTTACTCGGATACCATGAAACTTAGAAACTTCTCATCTAAGCCTATGAGATCATGTTGGTCCCCTCTACAATAAACTCTCTCTATTTTCACTATCTCGAAGGCATTTCCTATGGTGGTGACTTTTCACTTGGAGAAAACATTATCAAATACAAGTAGTGCAAAGTTGCAAAGTGGTGCAACTTTTGTTTGGCAACTCACGTGACCAAACAAAATATTTCAATGTGTCTGGTGGGTATGTTAACGCTAGACATGGTCCTCTTTCACACCCAAATAATTTTAATTGCTCTGAGCTACATTCAACTAGTAGAATCCCTTAAGAGTCCAAAGTGAAAAATGCCTGCAATCTTCAATGGGTTTTTACTCAGATACCATGACACTTAGAAACTTCTCGCCTAAGCCTATGGGATCACGCTGAGCCCCTCTACAATAAAATATCTCACTTCTCACTATATCAGAGGCATTTTTCCATGGTGGTGACTTTTCAATTAGAGAAAAAGTTATCAAATGCAAGTAGTGTAAAGTTGCAAAGTGGTGCAAATTTTGTTTTGCAACTCGTGTGACCAAAAAAATTTTCCAGAATGTCTAGATGGGTATTTTTACACTAGGCATGGTCCTTTTTGCACCCAAACACACTGAATCTCTCTAAGCTATGTTCAACCAACAAAATCCCTTAAGAATCCAAAGTGAAAAATGGCTACAATCTTCGACAAGTTGTTACTTGGATACCATGATGCTTAGAAACTTCTCATCTATGATTATGGGATCACGTTGGGCCCCTCTACAATAATCTCTCTCAGTTTTTGCTATATCAAAGACATTTTCTCATGGTGGAAATTTTTCACTTGGGGAAAAAGTTATCAAATCAAGCAGTGTAAAGTTGTGAAATGGCGCAACTTTCATTCTACAACTTGTGTGACCAAACAAACTGTTCAAACATGTTTAGATGGGTATGTTACACTAGGCATAACCCTCTTCCATACCCAAACATACCGAATCACTTTGAGCTACATTCAACCAACAAAATCCCTTAAGAGTCCAAACTACAATTGTTGTCACCCAATAGTGCACCCTTGCTAAGATGTAAAACTCAGCCTACTAGTGAAACATTAGATTCAAATATTCAATATCCATGAAATATGGTTTTTCATGCTCTAAAGTTATAAAAAATGACATGGTGGCAGTTATAGTGGCAGTTATAGGACCATATTTCCCAATGATTTGTCATGTTATTTCATGCGTAGAAAATGGAAGGGTTTTTTTTTAACTTATTTAAATGATGAATATGAGAGAAATGTGAAAATTGCACATGGGTGATCCCTTTGGAAATCAAGCTTATATTGTTGTTCATACACATCTAATATATTTAGAATATAATTAAAAGTGACCTATGCATTGATTTCATTTAATGAGAAGTCAAGTGTTGTGATATTAGTAGATGAAAATAAATTTTGTTGGTTGAATCAACAACTATCATGTGTTTTGATGCACGTTCATACAAGTTAATAGAGGTATATATATATATATGCACATGAGGTTTAAAAAATCCACTTGTTCTATAGATGCAAATGCAATGATTGCTAAGCTTTAGAATCAGAACCATTAGTTGTTGGATGCCAGCCTTAGCTATGAATTACAAGAAATACATTTTTCTATGATATTTTTTATATTGTAAGGAGCTCTTATGTGAAGTCCCAATCCAACAATAATTAATTTTAATATGTTAAAATGCATTGAGATAGGCTGCAATGAAACAAGTGGTTGCAAGTAGTGAACAAGGAGGTACAAAGGCGAGGAAATCAAATCAAGAAAAAACACCATGGAGAATATTTGTGATGCTAAATAAAATAGGTTAACAAAAGATTCAAATTATAGCCCATAATAATCAGTTTCTAGAAATGAGATGATACAATGATACAAGCACCCTATTTGGCTATCTACCAATAATCAGTAATGTTAAATGTCTTAGAGCATTCAAATTAGAAGGACACTAAATATTTATTTCTCAACAACAAAAGAAAGAGTAAAGAAAATCGATGCCAATTACCTACAGAAATTCACAAAATTCTCAAGCATATCAAATGGCAAACAATCATTTTCAGCATACAAGAGAGAGAGAGAGAGAGAGAGAAATCATTTGCAAATAATGGATAAATGAAACAAGAGTAAAAATAATGCCAACCTAAGATCCAACGCTTTGGAGACGGAAGAGAAGTGTCGAAGATCACTCTATCGCAACAACAATCCTCTTCACCAAATCCTTGATCAACCTTCAAACAAACTTTCATTCAAAATTTGTATTTTGATAAAAATTGTTGCAGACCGATTTTTTTTTTCAAAAACAAAAAATCCATTCCCTTCTCTTTCCCCAAAACTACATTATTAAAAATCTGAAAAGTCATTAGCTTTTGAAAGTAAAAATCAAACAATATCCACTCAAAATGACAAGTTTCCCATTAAGCAATTAGTTCAGAGTCATGCATGTGCATGAACTCCACTTTTTCTATCTTTTACATTACTTTAACAACTTGTTCGAAATCACATCAAATTAACCATTTTATTTTAAATTATATTATTTTTCTCATTATTTAATTAAAGCTCAATGATAATAATAATAATAATTGTAGACATTGAAAATTGTCCTAGGTCTCCGACGACACTTTTCACTAATTTTTCATCTAAAGCTGATTAAATAATTTACTATTTAATTAGTGCTCATATTCTTCTTCTAATTCCATATAATTAATTAATTAATTAATTATTGTTTTTTCTAAACCATTAATTAAATAATTTTCATTATTTAATTAATGCTCATCACTATTTATTCCTAACTATTCCTCTTAGATTAAATAATTATTTAATTATTTAATCCCTTACTTAATCTTTCCTCTCAAATTAAATAATTTCCCTTATTTAATTAATTCCCCCCCATATCCTAGTGTGATAAATAAGTAACATTTATTTATTTATTCCCTTTTATCTTCTTTGTAATTAAATAAATTCATTTTATTTAATTACCTAATATGAGCTCATAAATTAGTAAATTATATTTATTAATTTATTGCATTTATTCTTCTAACTTGTTAATTTTGAAAGGTGAGGATAATTCCTCTTATTTAATAATAAAATCTTTAATCATCCTCACCTAGATTTCATTCTCACTTATCTTTCCCACTTTCTCTCACTTAACTCTTTCTCCTTTTCCACTCATGACTCTTATTTTCCAAATGCACTCCCCACTTTTGAAATGGTAGATTTTAGTTGAAAATAAATAATTCCTTATTTATTTTCAATTAACTCTTATCTTTCTCAATTTAACTCATCCTTCACTCTTTCATTCCTCCACTTTCGAAAAAGTATATTTTGATGAAAATAAATACTTTAATTATTTATTTTCAATTAACTCATTTTGTCCTCCACTTGTAAATGCAATTTTCCTTTTTACCTTATCCTCGCATTCAATCTTGTCCATTCAATTATCTTTTTGAAATCTATAAATTAAGGACTTATTTCTCAATTTAGAGAGACCACATCTTCGATTTCCTTGTGATCATTCCATCAAATTGCTTTCAATATTTACTGCATTTGATCACATTTGAGAGCTACACATCAAATATATCGAAGGAATAAGAAAGACAACAAAATGGAGTGAGAGAAGCACATAATGATGGTTTGCATTTCCATTTCTTTCTTTATGCATATCGTTCTCACAAATTTTTTGATGTATTGGGGTTTTATATCATGATATTTGCTTCAACCGGTCTTAGCTTTTTGATATCATGCATGCTTAAACCATTTTACCTAGATACATTTGGTGAACTCGACACAAACATGCATTACACTAGATCCAATTTTGTTAGTTTTTTGCAGGGTTTTAGGTGCTTTTGTGACTTAGGTTGTAGATATGTGCAATTGGAATACAACCTAACATTCAGAATTTCTTTGTTTACATGCAGGGTTGGATAGGACCTCATGCACACATAGTCTAATTAGGTGGTTGAATTTACAACAAAGATTCCTTCAATTGGTTTAAAATGAACAACAAATCTTCATCTAATGCTAATTAGGGGGTTTTAAATTGACTACAATTTCACATAGCCTAATTAAGGGTTAAAATTGATGATTTTTTTTATTTTTTGGCTTAAAATGAATCCTACAATTCTCACATAGTCTTAATTAGGATTTGGATCAAAGAACAACAAAAAATTTCACATTTCATGCAGAAAAAGTATTTAAAATGAACAATAAATTGCACTTAATCATGACTTAAATTGATCAAATCCTTTCAAATTAAGATGAAATTAACCTCATTCTAGATTAATTCTTAATTTTAGATTAATTGTTAATTTAGATTAAATTTTAATTGTATATTAGCTTTTAGTTTTTATAGTAATTTTTAATTCTTAGATTATTTTTTAATTTTAGATTAATTTCTAGTTTAGATTAGTTTTTAGTTTTAGAATTTAGATTATATTTTAATTTGAATTAAATTTTAATTTATATTAGTTTCTAATTAAGATTAATTAAATTTTAGTTTTAGATTAGTTTCTAATTTAGAATAAATGTCTTTTTCATTCATAGTTTAATTGTTGATTCTATGGCTAATCATAGGTTTTTCTCTTATAGGTTTGCATGTCAGAGACTCAAAAGATGAAAACATAAACACACATTTGCCAAAGACTTGAATTTTAAATTACTAATGGCATTTGATGTAGGACATTCGTCGAATACTTTATTTTGAAACCAATTGTCTTTTAGATTAGAAAAAAATTTGTTTGGTGCTTAAAAAGAACAACTATCTTCTTTCCATGTAGATTTAATTAGGGGGTTAATAAACCACTGTTTGTTGTGCTTGTAAAGATGGTAGGTATTATGCTCTCACCTTGTTGAAACTTAGTGATCAGAAAGCCAAACCCTTATTTTTTGTGTTAATCCCTTAGAGGGGTCTTCTTGGAAAGAGGGAACGACTCCAACCAATTTTTCACTCGGGCCAATATATAAATGGATAAGACTAAACTGTCAAGTCCCCATGGTATGTAGGCCTTAGTCATGCAGTTTCATTCAAAACAAGGTACCTACCTTTTCTTTTAAAGGTATAAGAGCCCCTAGTAGAGTGATTAAAGCCTTAAATGACTTGTTGGATGCTTGTGAGGTGCAATGTCCCTAAGTACTCACTAAGAACCATTTTTTTAGTAGCCAAAATCCTTTTATTTGCTAGCACAGGAGGTCAGACCTTTGAATCCATCCCACATACTTGTAGTTCTTAGTAGAGACGAAAAGTTCATCATGGGATATTCATGAGAAATTGAAGCTTGGTTGACCTGAGAAGTGAGTTTTGTGTTGGGGGAGCCAGTGCGGCCAAGCTTCTAAGTCATTCGCTAAGAATAAGCACAGTTGGTTAATCAAAGTGGGAACCCACTAAATATTGTCCTTTCCAACCCTAGGATTGTGCATGATTTTTTTCATCTTGAAACCCAACTTTTTCACAAGAACAAACTCAAAAACTTTTTGTCTATGGTGTCTTGTGTGTTTCTATTCAAAACATTGTCCAAACAAATCAAACACCACACCAAAATATAATAACATTTCAACTTTGACACAAACTAAGAAAACATTTTCCAAACAAGTTATTTAGACCAAAGAATTGCTCATTTCATTCCCATCATTCCATCACATTCATTTATCTTACTTGCATCCCTTAAACAAATCTTAGGTTGCATATACCTTTTTGAAAACTTTGGAATAGGGAAAATTACCATACCTTGTCATAGGCCCGTTGCTACAAAGAAAAATTGTATTGACCCTATCGTTTTCCACATTAGTCCTTGTCATTTTGGGGTAACCTTTAAACTCATCAGTCTAGTTTAAGGCTCACCTTGTCAAATGTGTCACTTTTCATCCACTCTCCTTGAGGTCATTAATAATTTCATTTAGAAATATTGGACTATCTTAGGTTGACTGGTAACTCCTTCCTTAAGTTTCACAACAAAGGTGCATAGTTTATACCATATTCATCTCAACTGCATATCATACTTTTCATAATAATTTGTATTAGCATCATTCCCATTTTATAATTTTTTATAATCTAGATTATAGTGACATTCTCATTACCCTAATTTAGGAATATATTATTCCAAAAATTCCAAAAACATAGTCTTAATCTCATATCATTTGCATTCCCTATTTTGAGAAAATATTTTTATGGTTGAAACTAGATTGCAAAAGCAACACAGGGCCATGGATTTCTTTCATGATGAATATGTTTACAACTACACTACCACTTTAATTCAACAAGGACAAGGGACACAAGCATCAAACCCTTTGAACATATCATATGGATCCTATTTTGGACATCAAAATCCACACAAACAAATACAATAAAACATGACCACTTCACACATTCCAACATATACATCACATGTTCATACCTATGGAAATGGTCAAAATCCACCCCACATGCACGACATGTCATCTCAGCATAATAAAAACATGGCACTTCAACATAATGTCACCCAAAATCCCATAATAGATTCCTTGACTTCTCAAGTAGCTGCTTTACAAAAAAAAGTGGAAGGAATGCAACTATCAAACAAGAAAACATACACGTCATGTGACTTACATCCATATCCATATGATCCTAACATTTGTATGCCACCATTCCCTCACAAGTACATCATACCTAACTTCACTAAATATAATGGAAAGACAAATCCCCTTGAAAACATAAGGGAATTTACCACGACATGTGTAGATGTAGCCTTTGAACACACTTACTTGATGATATTGTTCCCTAGAAGTCTTGTCAGTCCTACAATTGAATGGTTTACATTACTACCTAAAGGATCTATAAAATCATGAGATGAATTAGCCAAAAATTTCATGGAAAACTATGTCTATAACATTGAGAATGATATCACAATAGCCACCCTATTCCACATTACACAAGACGAGGGTGAAAATTTCATTAACTTTTACTAAAGATGGCATAGCATGGCAAGTCGATGTCTTGTTGAAATTCCTGAAAAATAAAAAAATTGACATGTTTGTTGAGAATCTCAGATTTAAATTAAAACATCCACTTCAAGTACATTGTTGTACAAATTTTTCATACTTTGTAAAAAAGGGATGGCATTAGAAAATGTATTAATTTTCCAAGGTGAAATTTCATATGGCAATTTAAAAGTACATAAAAGAATTCCTCCAATGACAAAGGTAAATATTGGGCAAGAAATAAACATGAGACTAATGATAGTGTTGTCAATGCTAAGATGGTCAATAGGAATGGTCTCACTCTGACACTCTAAGGACCTCAGATACAAAACAATCCATCATAGATCCCCACACCAATGGAAAATACAATCCAAAATAGCCAAGAAAGAGGTCTCCCAAGACAATACCCATGAATACAATATACTCCTTTACCAGAACCCATTGAATTTATCTTAAAGAAGCTACTACAATCAAACGTTATGTAGTTACCAAGACCAAACCATATGATCCAAGACAATTCAAACCCTCTTGGTGGGATGACAATGCCTTTTGTGATTACAACCACATCAAAGGGCATGAGACCTTGTCATGTCGTCAATTGAAGAACATAATTCAAGACTTAATAAAAAATGGCACTATAGAGGTCGGGGGACAACAACAAAATTGTAATAAAGATCATAATTTTTTTAAGAATTCATTGCAAGATCATGGAAAAGCCTCTAGTTTGGGTTAAAAGATAGACAACCATGTTAATTATACCAATGTCTCTTTGGACTACAAAGTTATTAACCACCTTTGAGCTATTGATGATCATGATAATACAATCACCATTAAGAAGCAACCTGAAACTATCGTTACCACTCGCAGAGCTAATATTACCATATTTGGTCCTCCTCCAAAGCAACCACAATCTAAAGCCCAATATAACCTTGTTGACCAATTGGGCAAGACATCTGTACATATTTCCATCCTTGAGCTTCTGCGCATATCAACTGAAAACAAAGCTATCCTTGATAAGGCTCTGTAAGAAACCTTTTTCCCTACCGACTTGGATGCCAACCGATTTGAAGTCATGGTTGGATACTTGGCCAACTCCCACCATGTCTCTTTTTCTAATAAAGATTACTCCACCTCCAAGTCAAACCAAAATGACCCATTACATCTTGAGGTTTTCATCAATAAGTGCAAGGTCAGACAAGTCCTATTAGATGACAGAGTAGGGTTGAAAATTTGTACTATAAAACTGGTAAAAGAATTGGGCTTCTCTAAAAAATATGTGGATACTAAAAAAATATTTATCATTAAAGCTTATGATGATGAAGAATATTCTTCTAAGGGTATTATCACATTGCCTATCAATATTGGACCTACATTGCTAGATACCACATACCAAGTCCTGGATCTTGAACTACCATACAACCTAATTCTAGGTTGACCATGGATTCATGCCATGAAATCTGTCTCCTCCACATACCATCAATTTTTGAAGTTTCCTTACAATGGCACCGAAATCAGAATCATTGGCAATCCTGACCCCTTTCAGTATTGCACTAACCTGAGAGAGGCCCCTAATCATCAACTTCCTATAAACTATGATGCTACAACATCTACTCCATCCAATTACGTGGATCCATCCACTCTGACTAAATCCTTCACATCCACCATTTCATCCGTTGATCCAAAGATTCAGATCCAAGATATGGGATGTAGAGAATACCATATGTAACAATGCTAATTTTGTTGAGAAAGATCAGAATTCTAATGTTGATGTCAAGAAAGTTGTAGAAGAAACAAAAAATATGTACGTGCTTGGATTGAAACCTTTTGGGACCCTAATGATGCATTGACCTTTGACATATCTACTTCCACTCAAGCTTTTCATGTCTATGACAACTCCTTGCTTGACGAGGACATCTACGATAACCCACTCTTTGATCATGATCTTGTTGAGGATATCCAATCATCATCCTTCCATCCCACCTACCTGAGGCTAGGATGTGTATCTCCTATTATCACCTCTACTAAGCCATATTTCCAATTCATTAAGGATGTGCAAGATTCCTTTGACATTAGCAGTATAGAGAAGGATAGTCCCAAAGACTCCATTGATAACATTGCCACTACCGTTGATCCACTAAAAATTCTTGTGACTTCACCTATTTCATCCATCTCACTCATGTCTACTCACATCATAGACACGGATCAACAGGACAAAGCTCAAGAAAAGAATAAAGACAAAGCTCCAATGAACGAGCTATCTTTAAAAGGAGATCAAACATCAAGAGACATAATGAAAACAAAAGAAGATCAAGAAAAGTCCCTTAGCCAAAATAAAAAGCTATTGGATAAAGAAAAAACAAAATAAGATCAAGAAAATTCCCTTAGCCAAAATAAAAATCTATTTGACAAAGAAAAACTAAAGAAGACCAAGACAAGTGCCCTAGCCAAAATAAAAGACTATTGGACAAAGCAAAAACAAAAGAATATAAAGACAAGTCCCCTAGCCAAAATAAAGAATCTATTGGACAAATTGAAAACAAAAGAAGATCAAGAAAATTCCCCTAGCCAAAATAAAAAGGTATCAGACAAATCAAAAATAAAAGTTAAAATTGAAAGCAAGCAAAATTCGATCTCCAAGTATGTTGCTCCATCAAAAATCACTAGGGCCATTTATCAAGGAAAAAAGCTAAACAAAATTCTTTTTGATCCAAGGTCTCCATTTACATCACTCTCACTCATACCATATATTTCATTCCACCCATCCATATTCACATATCCATCATATCCCTCGATTGGCAATGTTTTTCAATGGACCCTTGATGGAAAACCCTTCATGTACTTTAGCTCATTGGTTTCCCAAGCTCCTCTTTTTTTGAAGCATGATGGCCCATTTAGTGTGCACATTAGGGATCCTACCATAGCCTCTTTAATCTGCCACATATATCATCATTCATATTTTCCACTCGTACTCCTCATCCTGATCGGGTCCTTTCATCCAGCATGGTCATCCACATAGGATCAGGGCATCGTCCATGTAGTCAATGGATCTGGCATTTATAAATTCTATACCTAGCTTCAAAGAGCTAGGCAAAAGTCTTAAAAAAATACAAACAAATCAGAAAAAAAAAATCCTATAAAAGTACAAAAAATACTGAGAAAAAGTCTTGAAAAAATATTAAAAAAACCAAAGAAATGGTCACCTTAATTAAAACCTGGCAAACAAGCGTCTTGGTGATAGAAAATAAAAATAAAAAGTAAAGAGAAAAATTTCATCTAACGGTGAAAACCTAGTAAACAGATGCCCTAGATAAGTACCATGGTGAAAACTTGGCAAACAGGTGCCATCTGTAGTCAATCTTTGCTCGGTCATCTACTATCACTCTATCTGGTCTTCTGCACTGCTTCATACTAAAGACTTTACTTTCCATCATCTCCCATTTAACATCCATAATCATGCCTTGCCATCCTTATCATGACTTCCAAACGGTTGACGTCTTGTGTCCTTTCTCCTACATCTTCTATCTATGATAAACCTTGTCCCATCCCATTCCTATTGATTCATCTTATACCCAACTGGGGTAATATCCTTGACCTACACTTGATTATTTATTTATCATTGGAAGTTTCTATACTTAAAAAAGCCATAAAAATCATAAAATGTCTTTAAAAAAACCATAAAAATCATAAAATGTCTTGAAAAATGTCATAAAAATCACAAAATGTCCTGAAAAAAAAAATCCAAACATTTCAAAATTAAAAAAAAACATCATAAAACTTCAAAATACAAAAAAATTGAAACATATCAAAATACAAAAACATTCAGATAACTTTCAACAAAATCCCAAAAATAGAGTTAGAGTCGGTCATGTCAGTCGTTGTCATTATCAAACTACGTTGCCTCTGCGACTGGACGAAGGCAAGGCCATCTATTGATGTGCCCCCGAGGCATTAGGTCAGTCCTTTAGATTTTTCAAATAAACAATAAAATCATGATTCGGTCCTTTGTCATTGAAACAAAGTTAAGGGTCATGTTGAACTACGAGGTCTTAGTGCATTGCTACATAGGAAAGGCCATCTATCAATGAGCCTCTGAAGCCCCCTAGGTCAGTCTTTTAGGGTTCATCGAGTTTGTCAAAATAAATTGGACATTGTCAACTCAGACACAACATAATCATCTACACTTCAAACATAAAAAATCCTAAATCAACCAAACAAGCAAGCCAACAAGTCTCTTAATCAAAATGGTCATTTTTCACATCAATCAACCTAGTCAACTCAATCAAAACCAATGGTCTTATACAAGATGTTTCCTTCCTGAAATTAGACCTTATCACTATCACCCTTTGTCATTTTCCTTATACAGGTAGTTGCATGATCAAAACAAGACTTGACATCTTATACATGTTTCTTCTCCTAAAACTAGGCCTTGTCAAAACAGTCCACTCATCTCTCACTTTGTCCCTTAACACACTGGAAAACACTTCTTGGTAAACAATTTGAATGGTTGTTGATCTGTTTTTTCTTATCTTTTAGATCTTCTTTGCTAATACTACTAGCTACCTTGAGGATGTCTCATGACTTGTATTTTATTTTATTGTTGTTTGTGGATTGTCTTGACAAAAAGACTAGGGCAACATGACCCTTAGTATGAGTCAAGACATTCCTTGTCTATGACTATCAGTTTTTATGGAAAAGGGACTACATCATTGCCCTAGCTTTTTGTACGATGGTGTGTCGCATCCATTTTGCAAAATCAAAAAATGACTCTTTTAAATAAAGTCCACTTATGAAAGAAAGGGTCCATCGCTACTAATTGTTCTTCATCTAATTTATATTTATATACTAACACTTTTTTAGTCCAATCAATCAATTTATCAATCTACCAATCATTAAATCAATCAGTCAATCATCACTTGGTCAATCTATCAATCAATTGATCAACCATCATTCTTCACTCCTTACTAACCATTTGTCTCTTTTAATGTATTTCATCTTTCTCTAACATTCTTATTTTGAGAGATCATTCATGCCTTTAACACACAAACAATCTCTCGAGGGGGCATCCTACCTCCATCTCTCAGTTTGTTGGGGCATGATCTTTTATTTTTTCTTTGAAACAACACTCAAAATCACAATGTCTCAAAGAGGGGCAAAATGTAGACATTGAAAATTGTCCTAGGTCTCTAACAACACTTTTCACTAATATTTCATCTAAAACTAATTAAATAATTTACTATTTAATTATTGCTAATATTCTTCTTCTAATTCCCTATAATTAATTAATTTTTAATTATTTAATTATTGTTCTTCTAAACCATTAATTAAATCATTTTCATTATTTAATTAATGTTCATCACTATTTCTTCCTAACTATTCCTCTTAGATTAAATAATTATTTAATTATTTAATCCCTTACTTAATCTTTCCTCTCAAATTAAATAATTTTCCTTATTTAATTAATTTCCCCCCATATCCTAATGTGATAAATAAATAACATTTATTTATTTATTCCCTTTTATCTTCTTTGTGATTAAATAAATTCATTTTATTTAATTACCTAATGTGGGCTCATAAATTAATAAATTATATTTATTAAAAATCTAGAAAGTCATTAGCTTTCGAAAGTAAAAATCAAGCAATATCCACTCAAAATGACAAGTTTCCCATTCAACAATTAGTTCAGAGTCATGCATGCACACAAACTCCAATTTTTCTATCTTTTACATTATTGTAACAACTTGTTCGAAATCACATCAAATTAACCATTTTATTTGAAATTATATTATTTTTCTCATTGTTTAGTTAAAGCTCAATGATAATAATTATTATTATTGTAGACATTGAAAATTGTCCTAGGTCTCTGATGACACTTTTCACTAATTTTTCATCTAAAACCGATTAAATAATTTACTATTTAATTAGTGCTAATATTCTTCTTCTAATTCCTTATAATTAATTAATTTTTAATTATTAAATTATTTTATTAAAAATATAAAAATTCACTAGCTTTCGAAAGTAAAAATCAAGCAATATCCACTCAAAATGATAAGTTTCTCATTCAACAATTAGTTCGATGTCATGCATGTGCATGAACTCCACTTTTTCTATCTTTTACATTACTTTAAAAATATGGAAAGTCATTAGCTTTCGAAAGTAAAAATCAAGCAATATCCACTCAAAATGACAAGTTTCCCATTCAACAATTAGTTTAGAGTCATGCATGTGCACGAACTCCACTTTTTCTATCTTTTACATTACTTTAACAAATTATTCAAAATCACATCAAATTAACCATTTTATTTTAAATTATATTATTTTTCTCATTGTTTAATTAAAGCTCAATGATAATAATAATAATAATTGTAGACATTAAAAATTGTCCTAGGTCTTCGATGACACTTTTCACTAATTTTTCGTCTAAAATTGATTAAATAATTTACTATTTAATTAGTGTTAATATTCTTCTTCTAATTCCCTAGATAATTAATTAATACCCACTCAAAATGACAATTTTCCCATTAAGCAATTAGTTCGAAGTCATGCATGTGCACAAACTCCACTTTTTCTATCTTTTACATTACGTCAACAACTTGTTCAAAATCACATCAAATGATAAGTTTTCCATTTAGCAATTAGTTTGGATTCATGCATGTGCACAAAGTCCACTTTTTCTATCTTTTACATTACTTCAACAACTTGTTTGAAATCATGACAAGTTTCCCATTCAACAATTAGTTCAGAGTCATGCATGTGCACGAACTCCACTTTTTCTATCATTTACATTACTTTAAAAATCTAGAAAGTCATGCATGTGCAATTAGTTATGAGTCATGCATGTGCATGAACTCCACTTTCTCTATATTTTACATTACTTCAACAAATTGTTCGAAATCACATAAAATGACAAGTTTCTCATTCAACAATTAGTTCAAAGTCATACATGTGTAGGCACTCCACTTTTTTCTATATTTTACATTACTTTAAAAATCCAAAAAGTCATGTATGTGCACGGACTCCACTTTTTCTATCTCTTACATTACTTCAACAACTTGTTCAAAATCACATCAAATGACAATTTTCCCATTCAACAATTAGTTCAGAGTCATACACATGTGTACGAATTCCATTTTTTCTATCTTTTACATTACTTCAATAACTTGTTTGAAATCACATCAAATGACAAGTTTCCCATTCAACAATTAGTTCTTAGTCATGCATATGCACAAACTCCACTTTTTCTATATTTTACATTACTTCAACAACAAGTGTTGGAAATCACATCAAATGACAAGTTTCTCATTCAACAATTAGTTCGGAATCATGCATGTGCACAAACTCCACTTTTTCTATCTTTTACATTCCTTCAACAACTTTTTTTGAAATCACATCAAATGACAAGTTTACTATTCAGTAATTAGTTCTGAGTCATGCATGTGCATGAACTCCACTTTTTCTATCTTTTACATTACTTTAAAAATTCAAAAAGTCGTGCATGTGCACAAACTCTACTTTTTCTATCTTTTACATTACTTCAACAACTTGTTCGAAATCACATCAAATGACAAGTTTCCCATTTAGCAATTAGTTTGGAGTCATGCATGTGCATGAACTCCAATTTTTCTATCTTTTACATTACTTTAAAAATCTGGAAAGTCATGCATTAATTTATTGCATTTATCCTTCTAATTTGCTAATTTTGAAAGGTGTGGATAATTCATCTTTTTTAATAATAAAATATTTAAGTATCCTCGCCTAGATTTCATTCCCACTTATCTCTCCCACTTTCTCTCACTTCACTTCCACCTTTCTCTTCCACTTTCCAATTTTCATTCCCACTTATCTATCCCACTTTCTCTCACTGAACTCTTTCTCATTTTCCGCTTATGACTCTTATTTTTCAAATCCACTCCCCACTTTCAAAATGGCAGCTTTAATTCGAAAATAAATAGTTTCTTTATTTATTTTCAATTAACTCTTCTCTTTCTCAATTTAACTCATTTCATTCCTCCACTTTCGAAAAAGTATATTTTGATGAAAATATATACTTTACTTATTTATCTTCAATTAACTCATTTTGTCCTCCACTTTTAAATGAAATTTTCCTTTTTAACTTATCCTCACATTCAATCTTGTCCACTCAATTATCTTTTCAAAATCTATAAATTGAGGACTTATTTCTCAATTTAGAGAGACTACATCTTCGATTTCCTTGCAATCATTCCATCAAATTGTTTTCAATATTTAGTGCATTTGATCACATTTGAGAGCTACACATCAAATATATTGAAGGAATAAGGACAACAAAATAGAGTGAGAGAAGCACATAACGAGAGTTTGCATTTCCATTTCTTTCTTTATGCATCTCGTTCTCACAATTTTGTTGATGTATTCGGGTTTTATTTCATGATATTTGCTTTATGGTCTTAGCTCTTTGATATCATGTATGCTTAAACCATTTTCCCTAGATAAAATTATCTTTATATTTAATTATAAAATGCTTTATCACATACAATTTAATTTAATGAATTAATTATTAATAATTCCATATAAATATCCATTTTCCAAACTTGATTTATTTATTTAATTCCAAATTAATTAAAAAATTGTATAAATGAATTTAATTTAATTTAATCAATTAAACAAGAAAACTCATAATAAAATCTATCGAACACTAAGAAAGGGCCAATCATGGAGGGGCACTACAATATCTCATTTGTCCGATTTTGACATCGTGGGTAAAAGTTATGGCCTCCGGAAGAAAACTTCTCTCAAAGGGCAAAAAACATAGGCTCATGCATTAAATTTGACATCCAAACGACTGTTGTAGCAAAAATATGGGCTTAAAATTGACGGCCAAATGGACGTTGTTCTATTTGCATAATTTGGTTTTTTTATTTTATTTTTTTTAAATTTAAAAAACAATAAAAAAAATTACATGTAATAATTTAAAAAAAAATAAAAAAAATAGGTTGGTGGCCTTCGTGCCGCCAACGATGGTACTGTCAAACCATTGGTCAGCTACAAGGCCACCAATAGTTGGTAGTACGTTGTTCGGCATACCTAGAGCTCGTAGGCCTACGTACGTAGGTACCTATGGGTACCCCGTATGGAGGCCCAAGGAAGCCTTTAAAAGGATTTTAAAACCCTTTTTTTATCAAAAAAAACTTTACAATTATTTTAATTTTTTAATTTTTTGACAAAAATTAAAGTAAAAAAAAATTAAAAAATTACTAGGCTTGTAAGAATTTTTCCTTAATCCACATGCAGATGGTCGTACGGGGCCGTACGGGCAATTTATTTTTGCCTCAAAAGTCAAGTGCTTGGATTTCAACGATTTCACAGTCAATCTTAGACTTTTTGGTCACTATAGATGCAATGGTGAAGTCCATTTGGGCTCAAAACACCCCAAAAAATCAGGTACCATCTAGATCTGGAAAAACACCAAATCTTCAAACCCACACAAATCTGACAAATGGAAGCCAATTTTGACAAAATAAAAGTCAATATTGACTATTTTGGTAGCTCTGGATTCAATGGAGAGGTCTGATTTGAACCTGGATGCACTAAAAAACTGTTTCAAGGCAAGATCTAACAAAAAAGGAACAAGAAGCTTATATATCTAGAGCTCTAATACCATGTAATAAGTTGATAATCCAACCTCACATATCCCAATGAACACCTGCAAACAAATAACCTATCACCAAAGGAGATCAAGAGACACAAGAATGGTGCTCTGCAAACATGAAGTAAAAATGCTTTAATGAGGAATTGAAATAATTACAAAGAGATCAATCCTTAAGAAAGGAGATCGAAAGCCTAAAGTAAAAACCCTAGGATGAAGATTAAATTAGCATGTGACAAGTGTCAAGATCATAATGAACGAGACGACATGACTAATTTAATAATGCAAAATAAAGATTCCTAAGTTTAGCTGAAGTGAAATAAAGTAAAGGTGACTTAATTTATTAATCAACTTGATTAAATTAATTAAGTAAACAACCTATTACTCTAACATTGTCTATCACTTCATATTGTCTAAATATATAAAAATGTCTTTACGAAAGCCACATGCACCTAAAGATAAGAATAAGAATAATATATCATATTGTCTAACATCTGTAAAATAGAATGTTAAAATAATAAGAATAAGAATAATATATCATTAAATTAAAAAGATGGTTTACCTATGTGTATGGTGGGGATATATCAAAGGAAGCCCTTGTGAATGTGGAGAACCCTAACAACTCAAGAATTAGCAAGTTGTCAAGTGGAGAAAGAAGCCATGAAATAAAAGCGCATATTTACAGTTGATATTTTGTATGTGCGTCTAGAAAAAGGTAAAGAAAGGAAGCACTCTATTAGTTTAGTTGTGGTTGGACAGATTTGGTGGGTCAAGCTAGGTGTTTTTAGTGGAGGAATACTTGCTATCCCTACAATTTTTCTAGTGTTGTGCATTGGTAATGTTGTTGTGTTGGTTGAGATCCTCTTTTGGTTGGATTGTATGGGCTTTCATGTAGTTCTTATTCACATGGAGTTGTTATGCCCCTTATGTCCCTTCTTGATGAGGTTGTTGAGGTTGTTGAGGTTGGGGGCGAAACACTAGTTTTTGGTGTACAATGTGTGCAATTTGGGCCAAGTCAGGGCCTTCTTAAAGGTTGTATGCATGGTGTTTGTGCCATGTTCCACTTTGTTGCTTAGTGGTATAGTAAGAAGAGTCTAGAAATTCTTTTTTTGTATTTGCAACCCAGATTGTCTTTGTTTTGATCTTCTTCGAGTGGGTTGTGTTGTTCTAGGGCATTTTCGGCTTTGCAAGGGTCAAGAACTTGGTGATTGTGGATTTTTTTCTCAACATTGTTGCTTTTGGTGAAGCCTGGCCCCTCCTAACGAGGTTTTTCGAGCTCTCTTCTCTTATAATTGTGGCAAAGGCTTTCTTCCTTTGTGTCGGTTTATATCTAGTTTTCATCTATTGTAAATGGATTGAAGCTATTGTAGGGAGATTGGTTTAGGTTCATTGCATTTAAATAAAATTTAAATTTTATACTTTTTCAAATCGGATATGATTTTGGTTGTTGTCTTTATTTCATTGAATCAACAATGTAGGTATGATTTAGGTGGTGAATTTACTATGTTGAGTACATTGTAGTAGAATTTAGTAGCTTGAAAAATGTTTAAATAGTGGATTTTAGTATACTTTTTGTTTTTCCAACGACTAACTTGGATTTACAGAAGAACAATAATAGTCTAAATCACAAGGCTATAAGTACCCTATCAACATCCTTGGTTGAACACAACCAAATATCTGACTTATTTCCTAGGTGGATCACCCTGGATCACTTGATGTACAAATTAAAATCTCCTACTTTATAATAATCAAGGATAGCATTTGAACCCCAAGAAGCTAAATTACGCTTAAATGAAAATATAAATCACTATTGGTTTGGGTTAAATTTAATAATTTGTGACTTCTATTCTTTTTATTGTTCTCTCTGCATACTTTGAAAGGAAAAATCATTTTATATTCTTGATAGTAAAAACCTTGTGTGGCCTTTTGGTTGCAACTCTAAGATTATTCTAACATGCAAGACTAGTATCTATGAGGACCTTCAAATAATTGTATAAAATCCACTATATCAATTGCTTTGTCATTCATGATTTTTATTAGACGTACACATAGTATTGCTAAATAAATAGTCTAAGATAGGGGATGGGATCCTCTCTCATTTCACAACTCCTAAAGATTGGTAAAACCCTGAGAATAGAGTAGAAAGGAATAAGCTAATTTTTGTCAAAATGAAAAAATGTGGCGTCTAGTGTTGGATAGGGTTTATATTCAGGTGTGAAGAGAGGAATATTTCAACTATTGGGAAATTTTTTTTTGGTGTGAGACACTTATCTGTTGCGATGCGAATCTAATCTCAAATGGTGTGTGCTTGTACAAAGAGGGTATTGTGATATTCAATCAACACAAAAGAAGTATTGAGAAATATTCAAGGAAAGAAAGAATATGATATTCACTGAAACTATGCAAGTGACTTACCTCAAGATTATGCACAAATTGTGTCATCCTCTGAATGATGCCAATGAGAAAAAATGGGCACAATTTACAGGAAAATTTACGAAACCCTACCACAATAGAATATCTAAAAATATTAGGGTTTTAGGCCTCCTCAAGTTCGATTTGATATGGAGATCGACGTTCTAAAAAGAAATATTAAATGTGAGTCAATTTTTTAGGTGTGAACGAGGAATATTTCAATTGATTTTCATTTTCACAATAATTTTATAGCTATAGTGTATTTAAATGTTCTATCTAATCTACATTCAATCGTCTACAACAAGTAGGTGGCACTTCGTACTATGTAAACAAGCAATCTGACAACTAGCAATGGTTCAAGTGTCTTGCAAGGTCTATCCTTGCTTTTCCATTGTCTATAGACAAATGAGCTCTAGAAAGCTCAAATAAGGAAATGCCTTCGGCCTAATTATATTTTTATATAATTGTGCATATGACACTTTAAATTAGTAATTAATTTTAAAAAATTATTATAGATAAATATTATATAGTGTTATAATGTATAATATTAATATATATTATTTTATAATATTTACTATAAATATATATTAATTTAGAGTATTTTAAAAATTGAATATATTTTTTTTCATTTTTAGAATGTTTTTTTCAAGATTATCTTGAATATTTTAAATATGTTCATTTAAAACTTATTTAATTGTATCAATAAATTTAATATTTATTTTATAAACTTTAGAAGTAATCGTTGTTACCATCATTTTATAATTTTATTTATTTGTTTCATATATACACTTTATTATTGCTACAAACTACAATTAGAAGGATCAAGAAAATTTATTATCATTAAGAGAGATTGAGAAAATTATTAGTTTTAAAACAATAGTATTTAGAAAAAAACTTATAATATTTTACTCTAAATAAACATTTTACATTTCAGTTTGTGCTTCTTAAAGTAATTAAAAAAGTATAATTTTCTATCATCACTTAGTATATTTGATATTTTTTTCACAAAATAAATTTGAGATTGGTTCCTATTTTTTTTTCACAATTAAAAAAAAGTTTCTATAAGATCTCATTGTACTCTATATCCAACTAGTTTCATAAAAACATATTTTTTTATGGATCCAATTGTCTTTCTTCCTTTAAATAACTTCAAAATTGCATTATAATCTCTTTAACAAATGCTCAAACAATAATTTTTAAAATTTGGAAGGGTATGTGCAGGATCATGATGGGCCAAAAAGTGGCAATATGTAAGTGATATGATGGCCCATGTGGCTGACAACTCTTTTTACCCAAAATTAATGAAATAAAAAAGGTTTTTAAAGGAGAATCTCAGCTTTCCACCAATATAAATTATTCTTTACTTTGAATTTCATAAATTATTATTATTAATTTTCTATTTGAATTACAGCTAAAGTCCTGATTGATAAGCTGATTGAAAAACATCTATAGCTTTCAAACGGTATCATATTTTTTGAATCTAAAACATGTGTCACATTCTATGCTTCACATACTATAGGATTTAAAAAAAATTGATTTTAATGAAGTTTTGACAAAGTTAAGGTGGTCAAACATACGATTTTTTTATATTTTTTAAAAGTTGTAATAAAAAAATTATAATTAATTATTTATTTGGAAAAAAAATAGAAACAAATATGCATCACATTGGGACATGAGTCCTCTACTTATATCTAAAATCTTAGGATAAAATATTATCATTTTATTGTAGTTAGGGTGGCTAGACAGACACCTACTTCTTATTTTTTCCTTGAAATTTAAGTACTACTGCATTGAAATTTCAAATTTTCACCAAATAGTTTTTTTTTTCAATAATTCTAGTAGTTTAGAAACTACATTCAATTTGCTACAGATTCTATTCTTACATATTTTTGAAATAATATAGATAACTTATTCAAATTTTTACGTCAAGTTTCCTAACTTTCATGTTTTGAATTTTCATGCCACTTAAGGGCCTATTTTTTCCATGATGATCCTGCACATACCTAGAAAGTGAAATGCATTATAGAATTTTTGATAGATGTTTTCGAATAATTTTCTTGACAATTTATATATTTTATAAAACATCAAGTGAAAGACATTTAAATGATCAAACCATCATAAAATTTGTATATAACAAGCATGTCAAATTCTAGGCCTATTTGGAGAGACTTCATGTATTATGTAGGTGTTAGTTTTTCTCTTCCATTTTAAAAAAAAATTAATGTTATAAATAAAAAGGTATTGTTTACAATGATCTTTTTCCAATATATTTGTATAGTTTTTTATCTTATAAAAATAGTAAATAAAGATAATTCTAGCTCGAATGGGTGGTGTAGCTGGTTAAGGGCTTTGGGTTCATCCCATATAGGTCCTGGAATCGATTCTCTCCACCCAAATTTACTTTTATTATTGATCAATTCGAGTTCAACCCTCAACCTTAGGGGGATTAATCTTGCCCCAACTCACCCCTCTCAATACCCCAACTAGGCATAATAAGCCTAAGGCAAGGTCTGGTGGGTCATGGGATAGGGTGTGGGGACACCATCGAATTATTAAAAAAAAAGATAACTCATATTTTTTTATAAATAAATAGGAATTTGGAGAAGAGGAATCAAAGAGGTCCTAAGAAGTGTCTTTTAATTGTGTGTAATATGTTCTATTTAAATATCAAATAATGTAACAGTTAATAGTAATTTTAATTTATCTACACTAAAAAATAAGTAAATAATTGTCCCATTTTTATTGATAAAATTTACCTTTTACAATTGAACTATTTGATATCTAAAAATCATTCTCATAATATAGTTTATTATAATCTTACGTGAGTTGTCTAATAACTAAAGGAGGTCACAACATTAATCAAATGTAAAATTTATATTTTTAACATTTGTCTATTTGATGTTTGATAAAATTTACATTATACTTCTTAATTAATACTTGCACATTTACACTTAAGATAATAAACCTCTACTTAAATGTAAAATTACTTTATAATAATTCAAACATAAACTTTATCAAAAAAATTATCAATTAAAATGTTTATTTATTTTTAACTGTAAAAATAACAATGTTTATTTATTTTTAACTGTAAAAATAACAATATGAAAATAAACTTAAAATTTGGGTGAAAAAGTTGTTTATAATTGATTTGATCAAAGTTTAAAATTTATGATGGCCTTTTTTTTCCTTATAATAAAGTTGGTGAATAAATGTTTTCAAGCTTAGGAATTAAGTAGCTCAAAGATAGAAAATATTTACATAAAGGAACAATGAAAATTAAATTAAATGTGTGTCTTAATTTATGTGGTGGTTATAATAAGATTTTAAATTATTCAATTATTAAAAATAATATTTTATATGTAATAAATATAAAATGCTATAGCACTCTCACTAAGTAGAAAGGGACCTTTGAGTACTTGAATAATAAGTGGAAAGTTAACTTAAACAATGATGAATGGACCAAAATCCTTTCAAACAATTGGGTCAGAACAGTCGAACCAAAGAAGGCCTACTTCAAATGGCTATTGATATTTCATAGGCTGTCTTACAAGATAAATTCTATTGACATTGAAATTTGTAGAATGTGCAAGGTTCCAAAAATAGTTTATCATATCTTTTTTGATTTTTTATTTGCAAAAGAAATGTGGAATTTTTTCTATAGTAAGCTAGATATATGGATCAAGGATGGCAAAATAAGATTGGATAGGGTTCTTTTATTCAGAAGAAATAAATTTGGTAAAGAACAATCTTTGTTTTGGTCTTGCGTATCCATTGAAATTTTGTGGCATATCTGGAAAGCTTAGAATGATGAAAGATTTAATGGTAAAATGAGGTCATTTACCGAGTCTTCAAGAAGACTCACCTTGTATAACATTGCCTTGCAGGTAACCATGACAGTGAAAGTGAAAAAATTAAAGTTCCTCAAGCTATTAGAGGATGGCATCATTCAGATTGGGCTACAGGAAGTTAGATTGGGGCATACATGGCAAACAAGGCAGCCATGTACATAAATTTTCTTACAGGCTTTAGAGATTTTTCAGAAAGAATTCAATGACAAAGTGACCAAAGAAGCACACAAGGAGGAACCTCCACCCCTCCTTAGACCTAGGGACTTCACCAGAGAATACATTGAGACATTCAAGACACCCCTTGGGATGAAACACCTAGCTGGGAGTGAGGGATCAGCCACTTGACAGGGCGATTGTGACAGTAGGGTTTTGGATAGCATGGGATAGTAAGGTTTTTGGGACAATGGATACTTTTTTCCTAAAAGATGGATTTTTTCTTGTGGCCAACAACTTGGTATAGCAGCTGCAAGCTTCAAAATGGTTAGTAGCAATATGGGACAACAAGGCTTTTGGGACAGTGGACACCTTTTGCCTATGTAGCATAAAAAAAAGGCTCCTTAGGCTTTTTCGCGCTTGTTTGGGTCCTCACGGATTTTGCTTAGTGTTGCCTTGATTTAGTGTTGTAATGTGGATAACACATTCACATTAGGTTTTGGGCCCTTCTGAACTAAAGTATTTTAATGGTGGATTATAAAGGTGTTGTAAAGTTTTGTAACACACTTTCACAATTTTCTAGGATTTCTAAGCATAATTAGAATTCTTTTAATCATAATTTATCTTAACCTTGTCTTATTTGGTGTGTTGTAAATTTTTGTAACACACTTTCACATTCCTCTAGGCTTTTCATCAATAATTGAGTTTCTTATGCTTTAATTGGACTATTTTTGCATCCACAAGCCTTATTTATGTGTATTTTTTAGGATAATCCCAACAAAAGGTATTTAAAACATCAAAATCCTGAAAACCCACCTCAAATTCCTAAGGTGGGACTCATTCACCATTCTAGGTGAATGAGTCCCCTTAGGTGGGACCCATTCGCCCAAGGTGGTGAATGAGTCCCCTTTAACTCAAAAATAAAATTTAATTTAAATCTTTGGTGGGATTTTATCCTCCAAGATCCAAGGTCAGATTGTAGTGTTGTAATTATGGGAATTCTTACATAATTGAGTTTAAATACAAGGTTCTTTCACTCGTTTTCTCCTAGAAAGCATTCAAGTACTCATCCTTATAGAAAATTGAGTTCACAAGAGAATTTGAGCAAGAGCATTCAAGGCTTTCAAGGGCAAATTATCAAGCATTCAAGAGCATTCAAGAGCATCAATCATCATGTCAAATATCACATCCTTCATGTTTGTGATTGTTCTCACAATTGTAATGTAGATTTCATGATCCAAGAAAGCTTTGCATTCAATATCTATCAACATCAAGCAAGAGTCAAGAACCACATCCATTGCAACCATTTCAAGCATAATTGCAACACTTTATTGTTAGGGTTTTGTGAGTTGTAACACCATCTCTTTTTCATTCATCATTCCCCCTTTACATTTTCTTTCATTTCAAGGTTTAATAACCAAGAAGGGGTTTGACCAAGGCAAACCCCT
Source organism: Sequoiadendron giganteum (assembly GCA_007115665.2). NCBI lineage: Eukaryota > Viridiplantae > Streptophyta > Pinopsida > Cupressales > Cupressaceae > Sequoiadendron > Sequoiadendron giganteum. The sequence goes on along the minus strand of CM021105.1, from coordinate 407,477,852 downwards.
ATTCTCTAACCCCACAACCAATTTTTCCTCTCTTTTCATGTGATTTGCAGGTTTAGGTTATAGATTTATCAAGGAGAAAGGTTGGAAAAGTTGTCATCAAGTTGTCAAAGCAAGTTAAAGTTGTCCAAGTTGTGAACAAGCCTTGGGGAGCTTGGAGAAGACCTACAGGTTGAATCGTGCAGTTTCGAACCCGAATCTTAATCAAGAACAAAAAGGAAGACTAAGAGCCACAAGATCCAACTTTGAATTTCTAGAAATCTAGAAGTGGACTGATTTGCCACTCTTGGTGAATGAGTCCCACTATACTTGTCTGACAGAGATTTTTGCAGATCTGAGTACCCATTTGTTTGAAACCTAATCTGACACAGTTTACCCAAAATTGGACTGATTCACCTAGCTTGGCATATGAGTACTAGTTGGCTTCAACATTAGATTTTTAAATATTTTAGATCGTCATTCTTCCTTATCCAGTTTTCTAGGTGCACATTTCCAATTTCACAGCTTTTTGTTGCATTTTACTTACATTTCTAGGTCATCTTGCATAATACATTGTATTTTCAAACATTTTTTTTCCAAGTTTACACTTTGTGGTGAACCCCTCATTTCTAATCATTCAACCCCCCTAGAACATTCCCTTTTTCAGATTTCAATATCCTTTGCATTGAAATCTCAAGGGTTTGTTCTTGAGTTAACAGTGCCTTAGAAAAGTAGACCTCTCTCCTTTTAGGTTTAAAATCCTAGAAGCCCTAGAGAGAGGAACCACCCATTTTCTACGATTTAGCCTAAAAGATGGATTGGTTTTTGTGGACAACAACATGGTATAGCAAGTGCAAGCTTGAGAATGGTTAGCAACAATTTAGGATAGTTTTTGGTATGGATCAAATGTCTAGCAGACCCTCTAGTACTGGATGATAGCTTTCAATTATGATATTGTAATAATATGTTGATGTAATATTTTGGATAATATATGGATGAGAAGTACATTATTGCTCCCCAAAACTCGATATCTTGTTGTTCTCCTTATTTATAATACAAAAAATATATAAAACTAAAATAATGAATAAATAGTTTAAAATTGATATGACATTTCAAGTAATTTAGAAGAAAGATAAATGAATACAATAATATATAATTAAAAGAATCTAAAATGAACCTCTATGGTCTTTATTTGTTGGATAGACCTAGGATTAGTATCTTTTGCTTATATCTACCTATTTTTAATTTAATTTGAAACAATAACTAAGACTAGCATATATATATTTAATTTAATATATATAAAATATGTCAACATATATCCTTCTCAAGGCATCTATTTGTTTAATTAATTTCTCACATAAAAGTGTAATAGGTGCCTCGAGGAGGATATCTCTCAGCGTATGATATATATATATGCTAGTAGCCTTCATGACGCAACATGGAAGACATAAAATTAGTTAGGGTTAGGGTTAGGGTTGGTGTTAACATTATGAATTGGGTTAGGGTTAGGGTTAGAGATTAAGGTTAGGGTTAGCATTACTATTGGGATTATCAATAGGGTTATGTTTAGGGTTAGAGATTAGGATTAGGGTTGGGGTTGGGGTTAGCATTATGAAAAGGGTTAGGTTAAGAAATAAGATGAGTGTTAAGATTAGGGTAGGGTTAGGGTTAGAGATTAGGGTTGGGGTTAAGATTAGGGATAAAGATCAAATTGGGATTAGGGTTGGGTTAGCATTAGTAGTAAAATTAGGATTACGGTTAGTGTTAGGGTTATGATTATGATTAGAAAAATAATTAGAATTTGGGTTGGCGTTATAATCATAATTAGGGTTAAGAATAGGATTAGAGGTAAAAATAGGATCAAGGGTAGGGAACTAAGGTTATGGTTAGGGTTAGAGATAGAATTAGGGATAATGTTGGGGTTAACGTTAGTATTGGGGTTAGGGTTAGGGCTAGGGATTAGGGTTACCTAGGGTTACCATTAGTATTGGGATTAGCATTAGGGTTGGTGTTAGGATTGGGGTTATAATTACAAAAAGGGTTAAGTTTAGAAAGAGGGTGAGGGTTACGATTAAGCTTAGGGTTAGAGTTAAAATAAAGGGTTGGGGTTAAAATTAGTGAAAGGGTTAGGGTTAAGGTTAGAGATTAATTATGGATTAGGGTTTTTAGAGTAAGTATTAAGACCAGGGTTAAGGTTAGGGTTAGGGTTAAGGTTATGGTTAGGTTTATGATTAGGGTTAGGGTTAGAGATAAAATTTGGATTAGGGTTGGGTTAGCGTTAGTACTAAGATTAGGGTTAAGGTTAGAATTAGGGTTACAATTATGATTATAGATCTAGAATTAGAATTTTGATTGGGGTCATCATCAAAATTAGGGTTAGGGTTAGGATTAGAGATAAAACTAGGTTCAAGGGTAGGGTGAGGGTTATGTTTAGTGTTAGAGATAGAATTAGTGTTAAGGTTGAGATTAAAATTAGTATCGGGATTAGGGTTAGTGCTAGTTTTATAGATAAAATTAGTATTAGTGTTGGTTTTAGCATTAGGTTTAGGGTTAAGGTTATTTTTAGAGTTAGGTTTAGGGTTAGAGATTAGGGTTACAATTAGAGATATAATTAAAATTTGGGTTGTGGTTATCATCATAATTAGGGTTAGGGTTTTGATTGGAGATAAAATTAGGATAAACGGTAGGGTTAAGATTAAAGATAGAATTAGGGTTAAGATTGGAGTTAATGTTAGTACTGGGATTAGGGTTACGGTTAGGTTTAGAGATGGAATTGTTATTAATGTCTAGGTTAGGGTTAGGGTTAGGGTTAGGTTTAAGGTTAGGGTTAGGGTTAGTGGTAGAATTAGAAGTAGACTTGGGTTATAGGTATAATTAGGATTAGATTTGGGGGTTAATGATTTAGGATTAGGGATATAATTAGGATTAGGGTTGGGGTTAGCATAATGATTAGTGTTAGGCTTATGATTAGAGATAGAATTAGGGTTAGGGTTAGGATTAAGATTAAGATTATGGTGAATATTAGGGTTATGGTTAGTGTAAGAGATATAATTAGGATTATGGCTATGGTTAGGGTTATATATAGAATATTAGAACTTGGGTTGGGGTTATCATCACAATTAGGGTTAGAGTTGGGATTGGAGATAAAATTAGGTTTAAAATTTGGATTAAAATTAGGGTTACAATTATGGTTAGTGATAGGATGAATATTATGATTAGGATTAAACATAAAAAAAGGATTTAAGGGTTAGCATTAGGGTTGCATATACAACTCATATTATAGTTAGGGTTAGTGTTAGGATTAGAGTTATGGTAAGGGGTTATGAAAAGGGTTACGATTAGGGTTACTATTTTTATAGAAACAAGGTAACAATTAATATATATTTTATATGTTATGGTTAAGATTTGAGTCAAAGTTAAGATTACAATTAGGATTAGAGTTAGGTATAGGAATACAAATATTTTTAGTGTTACATTTATTGTTTATGTTAGAATGTTATATAAATTAGTAAATATACAAATATTTATTATAAAATAATTCCTTATCCCAATTATTTTTAAATTTTGAACAATAGAGTATAATATTTAAGTGATGATAATTTTAACTTTAATATAAAATACAAATATTACTAAATAATTTTTAAAAAAATAACCTATTCATCCATTATATTTGGATTGAAGAATATATTGGTTAATGACACATGAATATATAGACATTTCAATTTAGATAAATAAAATATAATAAAATAATATCATATTGATAAACACTATTATGAGAACATTTATAAAATTCTTTTAAAATTAGATTTAGTCATAGATACAATGTGTAAATAGTTTTTAAATATTTGTAAAAAAACTATATCAAAAATATTTGTTATCATTACATAGTTTCTAAACACTCTCACATAGTGAACCATTTATGAACTAGTAACAACTCTACATTATCACTGTCATGAAGAATAGTTCACACTTTGATTGTCACATTAGACTTCATGGCATACAAGTTAGGTGTCCCATAATATGCATGCAACAACCTGAACAATGGTATGACATGATGCACCTTGAATATGATGGATTATTTGAATTTAAATGTAAGGAGCAACCATTCCTCAAGTGGACCCATGTGATTACTAATTCAAGATTCTCCCTTAAGGAATTTCATGCTAAGTTCATTAGAAAGGGTGTGCTTGTTGATAATCATTATTGGCATAATTGTGACCTTCCAAATGCATTTAGTAAGGTAAAGATCTCAAAACTCATGGTAAAGAGAAATAAGCCAATCATAAAAATCTTGAATTTGTATTTGTAGATTATGAAATTTAACATCCAAGCTCATTATCACCTTGGATTCATAGAGGAAATTAAAGTAATTAGCATAATTATCAAATTTCATGTGACCAATATTTGGCCCATTTATGTTAATTCTCTTTATCATCTTGTCCCTCAACTTATAGGGGACACTCAATTCCTTTATCTAAAGGAGGGAATTCCATGGAAGATACCAATGATAGTTTTTCAACCAAGTAAACACCCATGTATGTGCATTATATGAAATCTTGCTTACCTACATAAAAATAATTATTAGCTTTGATATTTTTACCATACCAAAAACCATATATTGACATACATTTTTAGCTACATAAAAAATTATTATCTTTCATATTTTTACTATATCAAAAGATGTAGTGGCACACATTTTTAAAACCACATGTATGCTACAAAATATAACTACATGCATATGTAGGAATTTGGTTAAACATAACCATAAAGACAATATAGATTATGTAATAAAAATTTATTTTTATTTTAATAATTACTTCAATAAATATAAGTTAATTATTTAGATTAATATTTAAAAAATAGACTTAATAAATGCAAGTGTTCCAAAAAAAATTAAATATAATAACAATCAATTGATTTATAAGCCCAAGAGATAATGTTAAGAGAGAAAATGATAGAAATGGTAAATCATCTTGTGCTATAGGAAAGCTCTAAATTTATTGATCAATTGGTAGAGGAATCACTAAATAAGAATCTAGATTATGGGTTGGTTAAGGGGCCTAGTTGGGCTAATCTAGCATCTAAGGGGTTAGTGGAGGTCATCTGGGAAAAACCGATGGAGGGATGGTGGTAATTGAACTTTGATGGGGCTTCTAAAGGTAACCCTGGACCATCAGGGGCATGATTTGTTTTTTGACATTGACAAGGAAATGTATTAGCTTTGGGAGAAAATAAGTTGGAGGAAGGGACTGATAACACAATTAAAGCACTAGCAGCATTAACGACTGCCAAGCTCGGTAAAAAAATAGGGGCTTCGAAGGTTCATTTGGAGGGTGATTCTCTTGTAATAATCCAATCGGTTATGAAAGGGTGCATTGAAGCATGGCATAGATACAAAATGTAATTGTAAGAGAATGGGGATTCGATACTCATGATTTCTCTTCACTCAGAGATCCTCACAGGGTGAACTGCCCTAAACTACCTCAAAGAATAGCAGTGAGAGTTCTAGAATCAGAAAGGGCAAGTCACAGAGATTATCTAGATAAACTGACAAGCTCTCGGTCAAAAGATGAGAGCGCAAAACCCAAATGACAGCGCGGTGCACTAGCATCCCAAAGGTGCGCTAGCGTCTCATACATACCAAAGAGTAGATTTATCTTAGAGAATAACAAAGTGAATGCTTCTACTCTAATTTTTGAGAACTTCTAGAATGTGATAAAGTGACAGAATGTGATAAAGTTGAAATAGACTGAAATAGAAGTGATAAAGATAAGGAGAAGAAGGGAAAGGAAATTCTTACGACCGTGTGGATGATGAAGCCTCCAGCTCATGAACATCTCCAATATCTACATACAAGAGGGAGAGAGAGAAATTGTTGGGGTTGTATAGGGGTTTGCCTTAGTCAAACCCCCCGTTTTGGTGTTCCCACCTCCATAGACAACCAGATAGATAGAGAGAAAAGAAGAAGTGAAGTAAACACAAAAGCACTACAAAATAGTGTTATGATACTCAAACCAAACAATAGAGGAGAGGAGTGAAATCTTACCACCTTCGCCCAAAGCACTCAAGGCTAGTGGGGGAGAAAATGAGAGGAACTCAAGCCTTTGTTGCAATGGTGTTTGTTCCACTAAAGTGATGGAGTGTTGATGTTGTTGTTGTGAAGTGAAAAGTGTTGAGTGATGGATAAAGAAGTTGCTTGGAGCTTGTGAAGAGATAGAGAGTGAAGAGAGCTAGAAAGGATGGAGAGGTCCCAAAAGATCAAAATGGAAGGAATGAATAGTGAATATGAAGGAAAGAGTGAAGAAAAGGGCCATATTCAGGTTGTTCGGACGAAGAGGGCATTACAAGTCGACTCCCAATGAGAATGGTAATGCCTCTATAGGCTCTAGATGTGAGAATCTGTTAGGGATGTGAGCGCATTGCATGGATGTTTGTGTGCTGAACGGATGTCTACACGTCGTGTGGGCGTCCTAGACAGTTATTTCCCTATTGACGCATAAAATGGGCACTAAGTGGAGTGAAGGCAGTGTGCTTAGGTGGAATTTCACCCTCATATTTGGTTTTCTAAAGTGGAGAAGGGTAAAAGGGGAATTTTCACTAGGGGTGCAAATTCGCTCCTATACATTTTTCCCCCACTTTAGTGAACACAAATATTGCTAAGTGCTTTGATAAATTAAAGTAGTAACACTAGAGATGTATACCTAGACCGTCGAGGAAGCAGACCACAATCTGATGAACCTGAGAGTGTGGGATCAAAAGAGGACTTCATAATTCCGCAAAACTATGAAGCTAAAGAAATAGCATATACTCGGGATGAAGAAGATGTAAATCTTTGATCCAGTATATATAAGAATAAATGAATGTAAGAGTGATAAAATAAAAACCCGCTTCGGAGTAGAACCCGTATCATAGAGTAGAAGTGATAAAAGAAAACCACGCTTCGGAGTAGAGCCTGGATCACAGAGTAAAAGTGATAAAATAAAAACCCACTTCAGAATAGAGTCTGTATCACAAAGTAAAAGTGATAAAAGAAAAACCCGCTTCAAAGTAGAGCCCGTATTACAGAGTAAAAGTGATAAAAGAAAAACCCACTTTGGAGTAGATCTTGTATCATAGAGTAAAAGTGATAAAAGAATAACCCGCTTCGGAGTAGATCCTATATCACATAATGTAGGAGCTCTACAGGTTCTCGGTCCTGCAAAGCACGTAAGAAGAAAATCACGCAGATAATCATCAAGTTGAAAGACTTTCAATGGGGTCCCTCGAGAACCCTTCAAAAGGAAGAGGGGTCCACTGAAGGGATGCATTGTTTGAAGAGTAAGGTCTAGTCAGGTTGCCCCCAAGCTAGACATAAGGATGTGAAGATAGGTCTAGTCAGGCTATCCCCAAGCTAAACACAAAGATGTGAAATAGGTCTACTCAGGCTTCCACCAAGCTAGATGCCATGGAATTCATTCGAGAGAAAAGATTTCAAAGGGCTCCCTTGGGAACCCTTCAAAAGGAAGAAGGTCCACTCAAGGGACACTACATTTAAAAGACATAGCGAAGAAGAGGGGGTCCTTCAGAAAGATGCACATATTTAACAAAAGTTATCACTGCCCCCAGCATAAAGGGGAGGAGAACCACACAAGAAATTTGGAACAGGATAGAGGTAAACCTCGATATCTTTGGTCGTGTGAAGAAAAGATAGGTGCATTAGTAGGCACCTGAATCATGAAGTTGTTTTATTTTATCCTTCCAGGCATTACATTCACTAGTGGAATTGCCAGGGATTTGAATGTATGCATAGAAATAATTTTTTTCTTTATCATGTTTATGAGATTTCTTGCATGTAGGAGAAGGAAGAGTAATCAAGTGGGCTTTAAGAAGCCACAAAAAAATATGCTCTTGTTCAGATAAGGAATGAGGAGCAGGAAGTAATCCTTTCTCTTTTGGAGAAAGGTTTGACTATTCACAAGTTCAGAAGATACAAAGATTGAAGACAAGGGAGGATAGACCAATCTATGAGAATGATGTTGAGCAGACATCACGTCAACATTAAACTGTGGTTTCTACTTAGATTGTTCATTCGAGCGACCAAGTCCTAGATTACGCTTGTGAGGTGCTAATTCTACAGGGACCTGAGTGCCTTGTTCGTTACATCCACAACCTTTCCGCTCATAGCCATACTTAGAGACAAGCTTAAATCCAGGGCCATAACGTGTTTGCAAATCTTGGGAAGAGGGGGATCTACATAGAGAGTATTATTTCAGCAAGGGGGAACATTCTCTTCTATAGGATCACCATCATCCTCTTTACTAGGACTGCTAACATTATCCTCTTTAGCATAAGCATAATCATCTTTAGAAGGATGATCAACATTAAGAACATTACAATTCACATTCACATTATCCATCGATGCAAAAGACTGATCATATTTGATAGCGGGTGTGAATGATGTTATCAAAGGGTCTAAGTGGATTGGGTCGACATTATATTCATGAAAGAAGGAATCTATAAATTCTGAAGGATCCCAATCATCACCAAGACATGCACTTCTTTGAGAAGAGGTAGAAGGAAATGACTTAAGCTTTCCTGATTAAGAAGGATCTTCCTCAAGGACATTTATTTCAAGAGTACCCTTTGTAGTAGGTATTGTTGGAGTAAACATCGACACATTGGAAGACACTAAAGGAATAAGAGTAGGCACAACCGAAACCTGACCAACAACTGCCATCTCACATAAGTGCATAGAATTAGGGTCAACCTTAATTGTGACTACTCGATTATTAGTAATAAATTTAATAGATTTATGCAAGGTAGACGAGACTACACCCATAGCATGAATCCACGGTCTACCAAGATGAACATGATATGGTAACTTCTTTGACATAACATATACAAAAGTGAGTACAGTAACAGGTCCAAGATGCAAAGGTAATACTATTATACCTAGAGCTTGTCTCCTAACATTATCAAACCCATGGATGACAAAAAAAGAAGCATTAAGAGAAGATGGATCAATATTAATTTTAGGAAAAATATCAATGCTACATACATTAAGCGTCGAACCAGCATCAACAAGAGTACGTCTAATATCAATATTATTAATGTTGACTATAATCATTAGAGGATCTTCTTGTTGTTGTACTTTTGAAGGCAAGAGTTCTTGTGGTTAGAATGTAATATTTAGGGAATCTACATGAATATTAGCTAACAACACATCAACATCTGTCAGCCTAGCGGAAGAAGGCAAGAGGATCTTTTGCAAGGCCTCTTGAAGCATACCTTGATAAACTGGAGCAGATTGAAGCAAGTCCCACAGTGAAATCTTAGTTGAAGTAATGCATAGTTTCTCGACAAGATCATAATCACCAGGTGCTTTAGTCATCAGTTCAGGTGCTTGAGGAAGGCTTAGTTGTTTATTCATTCTAGTATCATAGGTATGGGCTACCTCTCTATAAGAAGGAGCCTTAGAAGGGTCAAGGGAATCACTATCAAATGGAACACCATCAATAGAACAAACCCTTTCAGGAGAAGGACTAGCTGGAGTCACGTAAATGACCGGTCTCTTAGACCTTTGAGGGGCAACAAAGACATAGATTATATTTACAGAATCATCACAACTAGTGGAATAATTATTTAAATACATATTCTCAACATCGATCCAAACAAGATCAAATGTGGAAGGAGATTCATCATGTTCTAATGCATCATCTCTAGAGGAGAGTGCATTAGAATAGATAAGAAATTCGTCATTCACAAATGCAATATCCCTAGAAGAGAGTGCATTGGAATGAGTAGGAGATTCATCATTCACAAATGCATCATCTCTACAAGAGAGTGCATTAGAATGACTATGAGATAGAGTGACATTAAGGAAGATATCAATAATTGCATCTTCTTGCAACAAGATATCCTCCAAAGCAGGAGGAATCTCATGAGAGGGATCAAAGATATCAAGTGACATAGGAAAAGCCAAGTCACTATCACATGCATGAAATGAAACATCATTAAAATTTTGAACAAAACTAGATACATAACTAATAAAATAAGATATTAAATTCATTACGATTTTTTCGGTATTTTCTAGGTTCTAGTAATTTGCATTTTCGAAGGTCTTCGGTACGAAATTTGAGGTCGAAACTTGTGTCGATCCTTAAAATTTGACTACCAAAGGCACTAGTAATTTAGGGACTAAACTAGTTATCTAGAAGACCTTTCCAATGGTGCAAACGGTTCTGAACTCCGAGCACCGATTCAAAAGTTACGACCCCACCAAGTAGGGGTAAATAAATTCCTAGTTTTTTTAAAAAGACATTCATCACGTCAGGTTCACCAAAATGTAAGAGAAGGGAGATTCGCTACTCACGAGTTCTCTTCACTCAAAGATCCTCATGAGGCGAACTGCCCTAAACTATCTCAAAGAACAACGGCAAGAGTTCTAGAATCAAAAAGAGCAAGTCACATAGATTCTCTGGACAAACTAACAAGCTCTTAGCCAAAAGATGGTAGCACAGAACCTGGATGACAACACAGTGCTCTAGCATCCCAAAGGTGTGCTAGCATCTCATATGGACTAGAGAGAAGGTTTATCTTAGAGAATAACAAATTGAATGCTTCTTCTCTAATTTTTTAGAACTTCTAGAATGTGATAAAGTGACAGAATGCGATAAAGCTGAAATGAATTGAAATAGAAGTGATAAAGATAAGGAGAAGAAGGGAAAGGAAATGCTTACGACCGTTCAGATGATGAAGCCTCCAGCTCATGAACGTCTCCAATATTTACACAAGAGAGAGAGTGTTCGGGTTGTATAGGGGTTTGCCTCAGTCAAACCCCCATTTTTGTGTTCCCACCTCCACGGACAACCACATAGATAGAGAGAAAATTAGAAGTGAAGTAAACACAAAAGCACTACAAAACAGTGTTATGCTACATGACCAAAAAATAGAGGAGAGGAGTGAAATCTTACCACCTTCTCCCAAAGCGTTCAAGGCTAGTGGGAGAGAAAATGAGAGGAACTCAAACCTCTGATGTAATGATGTTTGTTCCACACTTGCTCTACTGAAGTGATGGAGTGTTGATGTTGTTGCGTGAAGTGTAAAGTGTTGAGTGATGGATGAATTAGTTTCTTGGATCTTGTGAAGAGCTAGAGAGTGAAGAGAGAGCTAGAAATGATGGAGAGGTTCCAAAAGATCAAAATGGAAGGAATGAATAGTGAATATGAAGGAAAGAGGGAAGAAAATGACCATATTCGGGTCAGACAGACGAAGAGGGCATTAAAATTCAACTGCCAATGGGAATGATAACGTTGAGCTGCAGGCTCTAGATGTGAGAATCAATCAGGGACGTGAGTGCACCGCGCAGACGTCTGTGTGTCGTACAAACGTCTATGTGTCGTGTGCACGTCCCAGATAGTTATTTCCCTTTCAACGTACAAAACGGGTGCCAAGTGGAGCGAAGGCAGTGGGCTTAGGTGAAATTTCACCCTCATATTTGGTTTTCTAAAGTGGAGAAGGGTAAAGGGGGAATTTTCACTAAGGGTGCAAATTCATTCCTAAACAGTAATTTAGAAAATTAAAGAGGAGTTGGAAGCTTTTGATGACTTCAAAGTGAGTCATATTAGGAGAATTGGAAATGCAGAGGCAGACATGTTGTCAAAGTGGGTGCTATCTTTTATTTAGATGTTATTGAAACATGAATTGAAGATTTTAGATAGCTTGATTTAGAGGAGGGAGCTATATGAGAGATGGTACGATTGCAGAAATAAATACAAGGAGTTTTGGTATGCTCTCCAAATCATGATGTGAAAGAGTGAATAGATATAGAGTCGGGTGGTGGCAAAGATCATACATCTATCATTAATGGTGAGTTATGGGACTTAATGTTCATTAATCTCTTGAGGCATTCCTTTCTTGATGCTTCCTCCTTTCTAGCAAAAAAAGAAGTGCATAAGCGGTGAGCAGAAGGTGGTGGCTCTATAGGAGCAGAGAAAATGGAGGTGATTTTTTCGCTGCAAACAAGGAAACAAATTTCCCATTTTTTTGGTGAAGCATCGACAAAGAGGCTGAAAAGGCTTGTTCCTTTACAATGATGAGAGATTAGTGCAGCCACTGCAGATAATTCTGGGAAAAGGGTTTGGAGACCTCAAGCACAAGTATAGGACGAACATGGATGTTTATTCACTAATAATGGATTGAGGCTTAGATTTTGGAGAGCCGATTGAAATTGTCAAAGGGGTGATGAAAGCACTGGTGCATGAAGAATATTTGGAGGGAATGGAAAAAATATTGGAATGGGCCAAACGAGGAGTAGAAATGGATATAAGTGACGAAATAGAAGATGCAAAGGATGAAGAGGATGTGAAGTGTGTTCCCTTTGTGAAATGGAAAGAAGGAAGACGTAAAGCCCAATGGAGAGAGGAGGCAACGCACGGCTAGCAAGCCTAAAATTTTTCATGGAATTTATGGAGGTTGAGGTAATATTAGCACAAGCACATGTAGAGGCATAGCGACTAGAGAAGAAGGAGTTGCGACCTCGGAAGATGAAGAAGCTGAAAGAGGTCAAAACAGAACATGTGACGGAAAGTTCAAGCAAAGCATTTTAGTAATTTTAAAACTTCTATCATGAAATCTTAAGTCTTTATGGTTTCTTTTTGTAAATTTTTGCTTTAAACTTGGTGGGGAACGCAGGGATGATGATGTTGCATAATTAAATGGGTAAAGACTATGAATGAAATTTTAAATGTTTCATTTTGATTCTAAAGAAGGCAGATGAAATTTGGGTGTGGAAGTATTGAAGGTTAAATTTATTTATTTTGAGAATGGGGGTATAGAGGATGAAATTTAGGCATTTGGTGGTATGTCAGAAAAATCAAATAGATGATGTATTTTGAATTATCTTTTCAATAAAGCAAAAAGTTATTACTGATAAAAAAAAAGAATCTAGATTGTGATTTTTCCAAAACACTCTCCATTGTGCAATTAGTTAGACCATTGTCTCATACACCAATCACAACACCCTCAAATAGAGGTAAGCCCCCCAAAAGTAGGAAAACCAGAGATGAAATAATTGTTGGGATAAAATTGAAGACATGAATATTTCTAACTTTACCATTGATTTATGCATCTTATCAAGGAGTCAAAATTGTTCATAAATGCTTCCAATGATGAAGAAAGTGATCTATAGTGTGGATTTGATGTTGAAGCCTTCAATTTTGAAATCAATTCTATAATTTGAAGTTTATTTTGCTCCAAATTCCTTAAACAGTTTGTTTGTCTTTTTCTATGGTTTTTTGAAAGTGTTAGAGGAGATTCAGGTTTGTATTATTGTCTTAAGGTATCTAATCATCCAAATTTGGTTTTGAGTTTGGTTTATAAGGATATAAATAATTTTGAAAAATAAGAAATCCATCAAAAAATAATCTTATTTTTTCAAATCCAAACATAATTTGGTTCCAAAACACTAAAATTTGACACTTACCTCTTCTATGGCTAGGCATTTTAAAAATCCTTTTTAAATTTGGAAAGCATGATCATATTTTGAAGAGTAAAAACAAAAACAAAAAAAATTGTGGGTCAAGGTTGTGGGTTGGAAAAGTGAAGAAATAATTTTTTTCTTTTATATTTATAAAGTGTATATGGTAAGGACAAAATGCAAGCACATTTTGGTATCACCAAAATGCACTCATGTTTTGTGCTCACTAGAACATGATCACGTTTTATAAACTAAAAATGTTCAATCACATTTTGAAAATAAAAAAAATCTCATGTTATGGCATGGTAATGCCAAGACATAATACAAGCATATTTGGTAGTTTTCAAAATAATATGAATACATTTTAAGAAAAAATGGTCATTTGACCACATTTGAATACATCATTTTCATGCCTTCCTACACAGGGTTTATATTTGCACATGTCAATATCAATTTTATATCTATAGAAGTGAATTAAATAGGAGGATAGTAAATAAACTTTTGTATCCTAAGATGGCCAATTGATAAATCTTATATTTCTAACACAATGCTAAATTGATATTGTTAGAATTATTAAAAACATGAACCACAAGATCAAACTTTTGCAAGGTGTGTGCCCTTTGTCTTCTTGTGTTATGTAGCATAGTGCTCGGTTTTGTGAAATGGCTTAACCATCTCATGTGGATTCATTAACTCTAGTAGTTGTATTAAGCATTAACACTAGTCGATCTTTTGATGCAACAACAACTATCTTTGCAATAATTGGTATTAGAGCCTGGGTCACAGGTTTGTACCCCTCGATTGCACTGGGGGATTGTTGCAAGGTGTGTACCCTTGGTCTCCTTGTATTGTGCAAAGCAACGCTTAGGTTTGTTACAGGGCTTAACCACCTCTTGTGGATTCATTAACTCTACCAATTGTATCCATCGGGCATTAACATGTTGATCTTTTGGTGCAATGACAACTGTCTTTACAACATAAACAATGAACAAAGACACCTTCCATGCAAGAGATCTGCAAATAATATATGCAATATTCCTCAACAAGAAAAAGATACAACAATGAACCTCAAGAATCTTCAAGGAAAATAAAGGTCCTCAAAGGTTGATATTTTTATGAAAATGCATGATAATACAATGATGGTTGAGTGTTATATAGGAGCAAACCTAAATGGTAAATGGATTAGATCATGACAAGTGTCAACATCTCATGCAATGAGACCAAATGATCTAATAATAGCTCTCTAGTTAACATATTACATCATACCTAAGATTAGCTTAAGTGCATGAGAATAAATTAGACTAATAATTAATTAAAGATTAATTAATTATTACCTAATGCATGATTACTCTAATAGATATAAGACGTTTAGCACAAACACCTATATCAAGATCCCCCCATATTAGAAGTAATAATTATCACAAAGAGAGATAAATGCTCCTAAGCTATAATTATAATTTCTCTAGGGGATTTTGTGAAAATTAAATTATGACAATGCTTTTTGTGGGAACTTATTATGTATGGTGGATCCTTCTTCATGGGAGGGAGATGCAAAAATCAAAATTTAGGAGAAACATTATTGGTGGGTGTGGTGACTATGATTTATAAATGAAATGACAAAATTATTAAGGGAATTATTTTCCTCATAAATTATCAACACCTTGCATAAAGGATCATACCTCATTGGAGGTTGCACCATTATGTTGAAGAAACTTCGGTGTTAGGCTCTAATTTTTCTAGAGTAATCTCTCAATATTGTATAAATATTTTGAATCTTTTATTAGACTCTTTAGATAATTTTTGTATTGATCATGAGAACCTCTCACTTGTCACTACAACCACCTCTCTAATCATGAGGGGAGTTAGAGAAACATTTGAGATATAAACCACCTCAAATTATGTTGTTTCCTAATTTAAAATTTGATGTCCTTAGCAGCATCTATGGTTGGTGGATATTTTTATGTATTTATATTTTTGTGGTAAAATATTTTATATGTAGATTTTTGGTGTGTTTGGTTGGCGAATTTGAGGGCTATTCAATAATCTAAAATTTTATGGATCTTCTATTTTTTTGGCGAGATTTCTTATTGTGACTATATCCTTATATAAATTTTTGGCTAAGAGGTGGTTGCAATGTGTGGGTTCTTCATTTTATTTGCACTCTTTTCATGGCTCAAAAAAATAATGTGTAGTCTAGTAGAGATCCCAAATGTAATGGTGTAATTTTAGATAGTATATTGGCCTCAATTTTCTAGTACTAATCTCCTATAAATTTAGGTTTTATGAATGTTATTTTGGGGAGCACTAGTCTTTGTATGTAGGGCTCAATATGGTCTAAATCCATTTTACTTCAATATTTGATTTATAATGTGATGCTTAGGGTTTTAGTGATACTCAAAGATTAAGGTTTGGCTCTTGCAAATGATAATAAAAAATTAATTTGAGGGTTTTCTACCACCCCTCTTTTGGTAATTGGTGCTATGAAGGATAATTTATTTACTTTGAAACAAGAATTTATTATGCTTTATGCTTGCTATCCTAACATGGGGATTTTTATGTTGGGTTTCACGATCACACATAGTAAGGGTCATCTAAATGTCACAAGAAACCACAATATTAATATATTGTTCAAATAATGGTGCACATATCAAAGAATGAATGATGATTATCCTTAGTGTCAAATCATCTATGGTAGACCTAAACAAGAATTAGTGGAGGAGATAGTAGATTAGAATGATGTTACATGTCTAAGGTAGGTCATTAGGATGTATGCTAAGCTTCTACTCATCATTTTCTATTTCAAGGATTTTTTTGGTGCATTATATGGTGGGGATGAATGGTACTTGTAAAGGTCATATTGGCATACTATTGCTTAACCCTATGGTTTATCCTTTTTTGTTGTTGTGGTTGCTCTTTTAGTCTTTCTCTTATGCATAGTTGGTCACTTTACTCATTGGATAATAGTTTTATGGTGGGGATGGATGGTATTTGTAAAGGTCCTATTGGTATAATATTTTTAAACTTACGATTTGTATTTTTTGGGATATCTCTTTTAGCCTTTCTCGTATACATAAGTGATTGCTTTCTTCATTGGATATTAGTTTTTATTCCTTTCACTTAAGCTGATGAGGTTTTTTGTTGGTTTTAGTATTGTTTTTTTTTTTTTTTCTAAATTATTGTGTATATACTTCCATGTTACTTTTTGTACCTATGTTTTAAATTTCTTAGTTGTCCCTCTAAGAAATTTCCCAACTAAATAATCTAAATAAATAAATAAATCTATATGAATTATATAGTTAAATACATTTAATTTTTAAACATTTATGTCAATGTATTTACTATCTTGATTGATCACTTATTCACCCTAGAGTTTTGTAAAAAGGTTGAGTTTTTTCTTTCTCTCTTATTAACTAATGCAAATAAATATTTTCTTACATAAATAATTTAGGCTCGTAAATAATATGCAATCAATCAACATGTAATTAACTTAGATAAAATTTAGAGTTAGGTCAATAAGTGAATGAAAATAAATGTAGTAATTAAATAGATGGAATTATGTACTTAGCTCTTAGAATAATGATTAATAACTTATGTCAACCACATGCTAGAATCATTGTCAAGGTACACAAATTAATTTATTTCAGTTTGATGTTCATGTAACAAAATCGATATCGTCCCAAAAATTGGTGTGATTCAATCCCAGGCCCTTTGGATTTGACCTCTAGACACATGAATGTGATATGAGGCATGGATTTGAATTGTACCCAATAGAAACAATTTCATATAAAATTGCAATAAAAAAAATGTTTTTTCTTTCCCTCAAATATTTGAAGTTCTTTTAATGATTACAATATTTATAAACACTTTATGGAAATTTTTCATATCACTAGGGTCAAGTTCTCTTAGGTAAAACCCCTAGATTACTTGACATCATGGCTCAAAGTGAAATATTCAAAGATAATATATATAGAAGCATGTAGATGACATGGGTGTAAGTAATATAGATTCTAATCCTTTGTCTCGTAGAAAAATGAAGTGTGGTCTATTGATTTTTCCTTATTCGACAAGGTATTTTTCCTTATGAATAAATGGTACATTGAATTTCTTTAAATATCAAGACATAGCAACATGTTGCACAAATATATTTTAAGCCAAATTATGATAGCTAGTGTAATATGATAGAAAAAATAAAATTTGAACTTCAAGAATTTAAATTTAAGATTCACTCTTATACATCATAGGATTGATCCTAGTGAAATGCAGAAATGAAATTTGGTAGTGGAATGATAAATCTTGAGGCAAAGAGTGAATGTATTGAGAAAGTATGAATGTGATGTAAAAAAAAAGAGGTGAATGACAAATACTTAGAAATAAACATAAGTGAGAAGAAATAATGATAGCTAGGAATTGTGAGATAAGTCAAATCTAACAAAAAAAATGTCTACATGTATATTAAAGATATTCTATTAAATTAAACAAAAAAATTAAAAAAAAATACATAAATATACAAATTTTACCATTAAAATTATTATAAATAAATATAAAGTTATAACTGATTAACATGATTTATTCAAATATATTAAAAAAATATTCTATCACTACTTGTAAATATTAAATTTTAAATTAAAGACAAAACTAAAGATAACATAAACGAACAAATTCCACCAATAAAACTAGTCGCAGTTAACATGATCCATTCAAATGTACTCGAAAGAAAAATCAACGGTGGAGTCGAGGAGTAAAAGATAAATGTTTTACGTCCAACACGAACGAGTGGTTTAAAGACCTTGTGTGAGGATGAGATACAATCCAACCAACCTAACTATTGACTATTCTCCATTGCATTCAATTCTTTCCACCATGATCGGTATCCCGTGTTGAGGATTGAGAGTGATGAAAGCTACCGGTGCATGCCTGTAATCTCTGCTCATACTAAATCTGAACTTCTTCACCATTATAGCCATCACAACCTTCGCTTCTAACATGGCAAAGTTCTGGCCTATGCAAACTCTTGGACCACTAGAAAATGGCATGAAGGCATAGGGATGATTGTTTGTAGCCTTGCTCAGTCCATCTCTGAAACGCTCTGGTCTGAACTCATTTGCATCACTTCCCCAGTATCTAGGATCCCTGTGCATTGATACTATGTCTACCACCACATTCACACCCTTGGGAATTATAAAATCATCTCTTAATTTTAAGTCTTTGAATGCCTGCCTGACAATGCCTGCTCCAGGTGGGTACAATCTCAGTGTCTCGTTCAGTATCATCCCAATCTGTCAAAAAAAAAATTCCTAAATCAATTTAGACATGTTTCTCTTGGGATGGATTCCTAACTTAAAAATTGTTTATCATACTTACAATTTTGAGCTTTCCTAAACAATCCATGCTGGGATTGCTGTTTCCACATATTGCAGTGACTTCTTCGCGTGCTTTCTGTTGCCAATCCTGGTTGAGTGCCAGAAGAAGTATTGCCCATGATAGCAGAACACTGGTGGTTTCTCTACCTGCCAAGAAAAAAGTTTTGCACTCGTCCATCACTTGCTGTATTGTGTAGCTGAAATTCTTGTCATTTGAAGAAACATTCTCTATTTCTGAGAGCATCAAGCCAAGAAGATCATCCCCATATGATCCACTCTCTTTTCTTTTCTTTATCATGCGTTTCAAGTTATTTTCCAATCTTCTACTCCGCTTCCAAGCCTCCAGATTTGAGGGCATGGGGATATATCTTTATTGAAAAACAGAGAAACCAATTCAAATCAGTCTTTGCAATATTTAAAACAAACAAAATCTCAAATTGTTCTTTCTAAGGTGGGTAATCATGTCATACCTGGTACCTGGCAACCATAGATAACGAATATTCTGGATCATTAACTCCTCTAACCTCCTGATGTCATCGTATAGTTCTTTACCCCCTTTGTTGTAGTCCACTGCAAATCCCGCCTTAATAAAAATGGCTGCAGTAAGCCTATCCATAAAATCAGTTAGATCTAATTTACAAGACCTCTCTGCAGCTTTATTTATAATCTCATTCCACTCATTTACCAATTGTTCTGTACACATGGACGTGATATCAACAGAGGCCTGCAGTTGAACACAACAATTCTTACTACTAAGCAGGATTCACAAGAACACAAAAATCACTCTGTAGTCTGTAAACTATATCCAGAATGGCATAGTAGTGTAGAAATAGTATATGAAAGTAAGAAGAATCAAGTGAAAGGGGGGTTTATACAAGATTCAGGTAAGAATGTAATGAAAACCTTAAGTTTATCTATATGAAAAGCAGGTGCCACAATTCTGCGCTGTTGAGACCATTTTTCGCCATTAACAGTGATGAGTCCCTTGCCAAATGCCCCAGAAAGCATCTTCTTGACCATTGGGGACCTTCCACAGTCAGGAGACTGCTTGGAAGAAAGAAGTTGCCTGACAAGCTCTGCATCCTGTAGAAAAATTCTGGGTTCATAACCAAACCATAAAATAAACTTCTCCCCTGCACAAACATTAATTCAATCTCAGATATAAGAAAATATAGCAAAAATATTTTCAAAAACAAAACAGACATCTGTGATCTGTGAGAAAGAGACCATATGTCTGTGACCACTTCAATATATAAGGGAAAACTCTGTTTCTGAAGTCATGGTTTATGGAAGGCATATCTATGAGCATCTGGTGCTGCACCATGTTTGCAATGTCTACAAGATTGCCAATCATGAAGCGAGGAGGAGGACCTTTGAAGCCCTGTTTTATCAGAGCTCTGTAAATCATCCATGGCCTCCATAAGTACTTTATCACAAACTGTATCAAGAATGGGCATACCCCGATCAGAATTATGACAGAGAAAGAATTTACAGCTTCCTTAAGTAGATCCATGAAGCCCGCAGCAACAAGAATCCAGATATGAAATCAAAGGATGAACGAAGTTCGTGGAACTTGGTATTCTTGTTGCTGATCAAATGTGGCCATGTTGTTACCGTCATTGCCGGCCGTCCGTATCTATGTCTTCGAAGCTCACCAATCCTCCACTTCGTCAAAAGAATTCAGTGGAAAAGACAAAAGATCAGTGTGTTCACACATGGGCGTCATAGTTTTTATTCGTATTCTTATCAAAATAGCCACGTAAGATTTTGTCAGTGCCTATCAACCATCCCAAAGCAGCAAAATAATTTGAAGGATAAAAATAACTAGGAATCGCATCTTAGTGTGCAATGGGTACACCGAAGAAGTGTGGAAGGTGAACTAGGATAAATTCTGGTTTTTATTTTTTTATTTTTTTATTTTTTTTTCATACATTTACTAATTATTAATTTTGGTCAATTGATAGGTCATTCAGCAAATGATGTTGTTTATGCAGTAAAGGTCTCAAAGGAGAAGTTCTAGCTTCAAATCAACTATGCATCCACTTACAAGGATCCAACACATGACTGAAATAAAACCTCTAAATTAGGAAGATAATCAGGCTCCATTGCCAACAAGCTCATGTTATGCTTGCAATAAGGAGAGAGGGACAAAGAGGGACAAAGAACGAGGGAGAGAGAGGGAGAAAGAACGAGAGAGAGAGAGAGAGAGAGAGAGAGAGAGAGAGAGAGAGAGAGAGAAGGAGAGATAAAGAGAGAGAGAGGAGAGAGGGATAGATAGATATGGAAGAGATAAATATATAGAGAGGGAGAGAGGGAGAGATAGAAAGATAGAGATAGAGATAGGAAGTTATATAGAGAGATGGAGACATTGAGAGATAGAGATAGAGGGAGAGATGGAAGAAGAAATATGGAGAGATAGAGATAGAGAGGCAAAGAGATAGATATAGAGGTCTAGGAAGAGGGAGGGGGGGAGAGATAGGAAAAAAGATGGATGGGTAGAGAGAGGGAGACATGTTTAGAGATAAAGGGGGAGAGCAAAATAGAGTTAGAGATGGAGATAGAGTGAGAGAGGAAGAGGGAGACAAATAGATAGAGAGATATAGGAAGAGGGAGAGGGAGAGATAGAGATATAAGGAGATATAGAGAGAGGAGGAGAGGGAGAGAGAGACAAAGAGATAGACAAATAAAGAGAATTAGAATAGATAAATAGAGATGGAAAGAGGGGGAGACAAGTAAGGAGAGATAGAAACATGGGAAGAGAAAGAGAGAGATAAAGATATATGGGAAGAGAAAGGGAGAGAGGTAGAGATAGAGAGATGGATAGGGGGATAGGGAGGGGGTGAGGGAGGGAGAGATGGGGAGAGATAGAGAGGGAGAAAGAAGTGGGCAAAGATAGAGATATATAGGAAGAGAAAGAGAGAGGTAGAGATATATAGGAAGAAAAAGGGAGAAAGAGGTAGAGATAGAGAAATAGATAGGGTATAGGGAGGGAGTGAGGGAGGAAGAGATGGGGAGAGATAGAGAGATGGACGAGATAGAGAGAGGGGGGGAGAAAAAGGGAGAGAGATAGGGAGAGAAGGGAGAGATAGAGAATAGGGGGAGAGAGGGAGAGAGATAGGTTGAGGAAGAGAGAGAAGAGGGGGAGAGGGAAAGAGATAGGACAAAAGGGAGAAAAATAAGAGGGAGAGAGGGAGAGAGGGAGAGAGAAGAAGATGGGGGAGAGGGAGAGATAGAGAAGACAAGATCGAGAGATATAGAGGAAGAGGGAGAGGGGGAGATAGATAGATATAGATGGTGAGATAAAGTGATAGAGAGATAGATATATAAGGAGATATAGAGAGGAGAGGGAGAGAGAAACATGGGGAGATAATGTTAAAACCTAAATGTACTCATTATAAGAATCTTTGCAATAATTTTCATTTTTATAAATATACTCTAAAACCATCATCGAAAGCTTATTTTCAGGTTGCTACTCGTCAAATTGGAGAAGTGAAAGGTCAATACCAACAGGGAAGAGTTTGGAGGAGTGGAAACCAATAGCGATGGAAAAAGAAACAAAAAATGGTGGAAAATAGCTGAAAAAATGGTGAAAAATGATGAACGACTAAGATTCATTTAATCATCTTGCACACCCCTCAAACACTGCAAATCATCAATCTCAAAGATTTGCTAGGCATTGTTCATAGAGGGAATGTCTTTGGTGTAAAAATAAAATAAAAAAGCCTTCTAGAGTTTATAATTAAAAGCACCTCTTTTTTTTAAGAGATTGCATGTAGTGGTTAGTTTTTATTACAAAGTATAGTTTACTTAGAAACAAATTTCCAATAATTTTTATATAATATTTTTTGTTAGAGTAAAATGATAATTATCTAATTAATTGATTGATTATTAGGTCTTTCTAAAATAGAAATTTACTATCTACTCAAGAATCATTGACTTCTATTATGCAAGTTGGCATATGTAACTCGTAAGCATTTCTCATGAAGTACTAATTACTTCTTATGTCTAAATAATAATAGAAAATGCTCTTAACAATTCCACTATGTAACCCCCTATTTAATGTCCCATTCTAGACAACATTTCCAAGTCGCTTAGAGAATTAAAGAATATTTATAGTGTCCCCACAGAGCGGGCCCCTATAGGTAGTAGGGCCAACACCTAAGCCGATCAATTTGGATATGATGCCCTCCCGACACTAGTGCATCGACAGAGATGAGCAAGCCTTTAAGGAAATTCCTCGATCCTAACGAAGTGGTACTTCCAAAATCCAAGGAACGACAATAAAACCTTCAGATCAGCTTGCGTTCAATTACACTAGAAATTATAGAATCACTACCTCTCTATAGTGGAGTAGTGGAGATGGGCGGATCAACCGATCTAGTCACACCAGCTGCAAACTAGTTCAGAGGAGGGGTGAGTGACTATCTATAGCCTTTAGGGTGGAAAGCCTCCATGAACATTGAAAATACATACATAATAATTCATCTATAAATAATTTGAACTAAGTATGTGCATGGTGAATAACATACATAATCCTAGCACTCTCCCACTTAATATTCATATTACAAAGTCATAAGAGGCTCCAAAAAACTAAACTAACCACTAGGGACAAAGTGTTCAGAATCAACTAGGTCCTTTGTGCTCACAATGTCAACAAAGAAATTTACAACATCTACCAAGTGACTACCATCTCTACCACAACACCCTCATCCTCCATCATACCTAAGCATAAAAGATAAGAAATACAAACCAAGATCACACTCTAAATATGTCATAGAAACCACTATATCAAGCCTTAATTTTAAGAGAAACACAAAATCCCATCTCATCCATAATAGGACTGAGTATCTACCAAATAATCAACAACTACCAACTAACTATACCCCAAAATAGGGTACACACATCATAGATATAACTACTATCAACATGTCTAGCCCAATCCACAATTGTAAGTCCCTATATATTCACTATCCTACACAAAGTCAATCTCCATCAATGACAAATATGTAGACATGCAAAAGTACCTAAAGATGTCTACAACACAATTTGATGACACGTACATACCTTCCTAGGAATTCCACTACATAGGAAATCTCTAATTTGAAAATGACTAAAACATGATCCAAATAATCCACTAATAACACTCATATAGAGGACATGGCCAAATCCTATATCACATAGTGTCAAAGAACACATTCATATAAAAACTTGCAAACTAAACCATGACCAAACTCTCTCCCTTAATAACCTCAACTCTTTTAGATTATTCACATTACACAAAAAAAAAGATTAAATAGCCTCAATCATCATTACTGTTACCAAATATAATGAAGTAAAATAAGAATAAATGATTGACTCCACACAAATTTCAACTCTAATATGAAAATAAATTAAACCTTATGGATACAAAATAAATAATGAAGAGAAAATCAACAAATCAAACCATGTCTTCCTACCAACACCAATATGTTCTTAAGCTATGATAAGTAATATTTCCTCTAAATTTCCTAGAAGAAAATCTAGAAACATATAGCCATTCAATCTCAATGTCAAACACAATAAAAATATATGTAAGTCTCTCAAATCAAAGGAAGATAAAACAAAAACAATGATTCCCACAACAAAGGAATATTCCCAAAGCCATTAACCATCTCATGCACTCTTCAAAACACATTTTACTCAATACTAACATTTTAAAGCAAGATTCAAACATAAGGATATAATGAGAAACATAACCATATATATACTCCTCAAAATAAGTCCACATAACTAATATCCATAACTCAAGACTTAAAAAACATGAGAAGAAATGACATAAAGAAAGAGTGTATTTGAAAACCAAGTGGGAAATACCTATTATATCATTCAATACTATGTTTTTAGAGTGATGTATGATATTGTTCCACTTATGAAACATAATCTCCTCATTAGGTCGATGCTAAACTCACATCTAGCTCTAAATGTAGGCTCCTCAATATTTATACTAAAAACATAAAAAAGATTCACCGAAGTGTTATCTGAGCAATCATGCATTAGTTAATAATTAATTAATGTTTAATTGATTATAAGTCTAATTTAATCTCATGCACTTAAGCTAAACTTAGGAGTGATATTCTATGTTAACTGCTGCTTCTTTTTTTGTGTCTTTCATTTTTTGCTAGCTATCAAAATCTTCAAAGATTCCAGGTGTGAATATTCCACAAGTAGTTCCCTTTATTCCAGCGGTTCACTGAATTTTCTAGCACATTTTTTGAGTCAAATGACACGAATATTCTAACATCATTTTTCTATAGGGGGCCAGATTTTTTTCAGCAACAAGGACTATTCCTTGAATATCTATTGATGTTAGTATGACATCAGAGGTACAGCTTGCTAGCATGGCCCCTTTGAACCCTCTTTGTGCCCTAAAGGAGGAGCTTTTTTCTTTTGGCCATAACATGGGCGTACAGTATCGAAATTGGGCAAAGAAAATATTATCGAAAATCTAGTTCTTCCAACTTTTGAATGGTGTGGGTCTCATCACGATTTTCTTTTGTTGGTGCATTCTATAGGCTATTTAAGCCAGAGGTGATTTTTTAGTCTCGAGCTCATAACCTTTGACTTTTTTCTCCATTTTTCAGGATTCTAGCGATGTTGGGATGGTCTTTTAGATCTCCTCACAACCATTTATGGACTTTTTATATATTTCTCTTTAGGTACATTTTTTTCATTTTTTTGTGTTTTCATATTCTAGTGAATTACTTGGACGTCTTAGCTCCTAGAAACTTTTCACTTGTGTGAGATGATTCATTTTTGGTTGTTCTACATGTATTTCTATTATTCTATCTTATTTGGGCATTATATACATCTTTTGCATGAACATTCTCTTTTGTAGATGCACTGAGATAAAGTACCATTTTGGTGTATACTTTTGGGGATTTTTCACATCCTATTGTGCCTTTTACTCGCACTATGATATAAATTTCCATGGGGGGTTGATGTTTGCCTTTTTTTTTTCCATCACATCTTTATCTTGATTGAATGGCCCTTCCATGATAGTAGTGAATCTTGGTGATTCTTGCCTCATGCATATGTCCCTTAGTTTTCACACCCTTTTATTTGCAGGTTGTTTCTTCTACATGTACTTCTTGGTTTCACACAGTTTTAGTGTACATGTCTTAGCTCTCCCTTTTCAGCATTATGGGAGAGTTTCTACTATTGGTGCTAATACTTCCTTGGTTTTATTTTTTGGAGTGATCTATGTATCTAGTTCGTGTTAATATGTACTAGGTGAATGCAACAGCTGATTAACCAAGCATTTTGTTGACATGGAACATTTACCATATGGACATTCTTTTATTCTTATTTTTGGAGGCATCCTTCCATTTTCATTTGATCGGAGACCATTGGTACTGAAACACAAAAAATTGTGTAATTTAAGTTTAATACTCATGATCTAGGGTACATTTTTATCATTTCTATAATTTCATTGGGATACAAATCAACAAGGTGTATAGATTGACTATCAACCTCAATGGTGAGCCAATTAGACCTAGATCTATATCACTTTGAAGATAGGAATGATTTGAAAATGATTGTGATTGATTACCCTAATTAAAATATATGACCTAATGAAATAAATATAATTATTTGTCAATTTATAAACAAAAACACTCAAGTTCTAATAGATCTAGAAAGTGCAAATGATTGTGTACCTTCCTATAAAATTTGGTTCTGCTATGCCTACAAGGATAGGGTTTCCATATGACTATTGAGTCCTTGTAAGGGTGTCCTGCTCAAATTTTGGGGTCCTCTGATGTTGGATCTGAGCTTCTGCTTTGTGCATGTCCCATAGTCAAAATGTTGTAAATAAATATTGTAGGTGATTTTCTATGTCTTGACAAGGTTGATGGCAATAAATGCAACAATGGATCTTCAAGCTCTCTTCAATTCACTTCAACCCTGTAACCTACCAATTCACAAAGAGGGGAAATAGTATTCCATATAGGGGCTTGCCTTAGTCAAACCCTATGTTAGTGTTTACAGTTCTACAATGGAAATGTTAATGATAAAACCTTGAATCGAAAGGAAAGAAATGATGAATGAACACAATGCTGCAACTCACCACCCATCAATGGCTTCCTTGAAGGAGTGAAGACATACACATCTCTTCAAGGGTCTTAGATATTGCTTGATAGATTTTCTTGAATGGTTGAATGCTTGGAGACCTACAAAAATGTTAGTCTTCACATAGCATGAACATGAACACACATAAAATTTGACATGATGTTGGATCTTGAATTATTGTAATAAACTCTAATAATTTTGCTCTTGACTTTCTCAATAGTTCTCTTGATCATAAGTTTTCCAATTTATTTCATGTTTTTATTTCAAATGATAAAAGACTAGGTATTTATAGGTGTTTATCTAATTTCTCAAAACATAGATTCCAAAACCAAACTCTTCATATTTGAATTTTGGATATTAAAATATTGTCAATAATATATTTGAATTTGGTTCCTAGCTAAGAAGGGGGGCCCAAACTTCTAAGACACACTTGATCCAAGGTGATTTAATGATTGAATGCAGTTTTAATATTTGTTCACCTTCAGAAAATGGTAAAAATAAGGCTAAATGGAATGCATAATTTAGAAAATTAGACTCTTAATTAAGCCGAATAAATTAGGGGGCCAAAACATAATGTGAAATTGTAAAGGTATAAAATTTTCAACAATATAGGTACCTATATTTTCAACTTGCATCTTGCATATTGAGTAGTGTCATTGGGGTCACTTATCCAAATTCATGTGCCATTTGTATCTTCGATTTCTAGATGTTTGCCTTTGTTTTCCATCTGATTCGAGTAGTATCATTGGGGACACTCATGCAGATTGTTATCTCTCTCTTGATCAGTGTTTTTCAAACTATTGGTACTTTGTATTCACAACTTGCATCTTGCATGTTTAGTAGTGTCATTAGGGTCACTCATGAATATTCATGTACCATTTGTATCTTTGACTTTCATATGTTTGCCTTTGTTTTCTATTTGATTCTAGTAGTGTCATTGGGGGTGCTCATGCAAATTATTGTATTCTTGATCCTAACATTTGTATCCGCGACTTCCATATGTTCACATTTGTTTGCCATATGATTTGAGTAGTGTCATTAGGGTCACTCATGTAGATTCTTGTTATCTTGATCCTAATCATCATTTATTTCAGAGCAGGTTCCTCATTTCAACATTATTGCAGTAAGCATCTGATAGTTGTCTACAACTTCTTTGTGCTTTAGTGATGTTCTACATGTTCCTCTTCATTTTGGGACATTATTTTTAGTCGGAGACTTCTTAGTCCTTCACCTTGATTTAAAGGCTTTTTCAGTCCTTCATTTCTCCATTTCTATCTCTCCATTTCTCCAATTTTGAGATATCTTTTGTTTGTACATGGGTACCTCATTAGGCCTTGTTTGTTAGAACCCACCATGCATTATTTTTAGAGTTTTTAGCTACTCCCTAAGTTCATCTTAAGTGCATTTATGGAATGGGATGATTAATTGATAATAAGATAAATTAGAATAAAAATTCCTACCATGATAAAAGGTTGAAAACATATAGAAATTGAGTATGGGACTTGATTAAAGATTTTGATGCTTTTAATATTCAATCAATCTCCAAAAGAAGGAATCGCATTGTGGACTTCCTTGTTATCTCTACTAGCTCTCTACATGTAATGAAGGGATATATGTTGAATATATTTTATGTAGAGTTGGTCTCATCTCCAGTAGTTCTAGATAACATCACAAAATTTTAGATATTTGATGATGATCAACACATTATTTTCATTACTAATAGTAGAATTTTTTTTCCAAATCATAGATAAATGTGATAGAGAATCTTTTGAAATAATCAATGAAGGTATCATAAATATAAAAACCAATACCATTTATAATGGTATGGTTTCATTTGAAATGATATTTTATCAAGATGATGCAATAAAATCAAGGAAGACTACTTCAAATTCAAAAGGAGGTAAGTATAGCTATCTAATTTGGGGGATGAGAAAGAAAAAAGAGAGGTGCTTATTGGTAAATTTTGCACCTCAGAGGAAAATAATGGAATAGTAAAATCCTTAAAATATTATAGAGAATTCATTGCTTGGATTTATGAAGAGTTGAAGACTTATGATACCTCTGTAATTACACATACGATTCCCTTGAATCTAGAGGAAAAAACTTTCAAACAAAGGTAATGTCTACTCTACTTTATTGGAGCTCCTAATATAGAAGGAGATAAAAAAAATTGTTGAGAACTATGATCATATAGGGTAAGTGCACCAATCTGTGACACAATTTTGGCTCTTAAGATGCCACTTTTTTTTTTTCTGAAATCAGGAAAATCTGATTTGCACGAGAAAATGAAGATAGTTACGCTCAAGATTTCAAGATGCAACAAGAAAAAAAGTTGAAGTGCTCCGAGTCTAGTTTCTAAGCTACTATTGTTTTTTGAAATTAATGAAGATTAAGTGTCTCAAAAATGGGGGGCCCCAAAATAGGTCCTATTTTTATCAAAAAAAATAGTATAGCGCCTAAGGGCTCCCCCCTTTTTGATTAATTTATTTTAGAATTTCAAAAGTCCCAACAGTGAGAAATTAGCTAACACCATGTAGTTTATCCTCCTTCTTTCGGATAATTTTTTTAATGAATATATAATATTTTATGAATTTTCAAAGTGGACACATCCTGAAAAGCTGAAATTTGAGCATGCTCCCCCCCAAAAATTTTGCAAACTAATCGAAAATTGATTTTTTTTTTTCATCATGTGTAGAATGGAGTCTAGTTTCAAAAAACATAATTTGTTTCACTTTCTGATGAACGTGTAAAAATCTATCCTAAACCTAGCACATGTTGGTTTTTGACCAAAAACGAAGGCATTTACAATAGAAGCCATGGATCAAAACCTTAACTAAATCAAAATGAAAAAAAATTTATATATTTAGATAGCTGAGATAGAGGCTAACACTATCACTATTTTTTTATAAACTTGCATTGAAAGACGTGCAAATGAGATGGGGAGCACTGTCGAAAATATGAGAAAATTTAGCAAATCCTATTAATTAACACGTCTAAAGTAGGCCTTTTGGCAAGTGCCAAATTTGGCGTGCACCAAATGTGATGAGTCATTTTGTGAGCGCCAAATGGCCTGCTTTGCACATAACTAGATTTTTGCTTTCTCTGTCAGGGAAACTATATACATGAAATAAACATTTAAGTATAAGTTGACATTTACATATGGACATTTACTTTCTTATACTTTAAGTTATATTTCATGTATATATAGGCAGGATGTTTGAGAGTGGTTTCAAATCTCTAAGAGTTATAATGCAAATTCTAGTTTTTGGAAGATCTTAAAAATTTTAGACTTAGTAAAATTTCAATAATCAACATGTCAAATTTCAGTAATCAGGAGGTCAAATTTTAGTACTCAAGAGGTCAAATTTCATCTTTCTCTCTCTATCTCACTCATTTTCATCTCTTATTCTCTAGACCTCTCTCTCTCCCACCATCTCCATCCCTTTATCTAACAATATCTTCCTTGAGCTCAAGAACTATGTCTCTACATGTCCATCTCTCTCTCCTTCCCTCTCCAATATCTATCTCCCTCCCTCCTTCCCTCTCTACATTTTTCTATCTCTCATCCCTCTCCTTTAATCTCTATATCTCTCTCTTTACTCTCTATACCTACCTATCCCTCTCCTCTCTTTCTCTCTCTCTTTGCTTCCCTCGCTCTCTCCTCCCCTCTCTACTCTCTATCTTGTCATTCTCTCTATCCTTCCCTCTCTAGTTCTCTCTATCTCACTTCTCTCTCCTTCCCTCCCTCTCTCTCAAATTTTCTCTAACTCCCTCTCTCTCTCCTTCCCTTTCTACTTCTCTTTATCTCACCTCTCTTTCTCCCCCTTTCTCTCTCCCTCTATCTTCCTTTCACCCACCTTTTCTCTCTACTTCTCTCTATCTAATCTATCCCTCTATACATCTCTCTCTCCCCCCATCCTTCCATCTCAATCTCTCCACCTTCCTCCTTATCTCTCTAATTTTAAACTCCATCACACATCTCTATCACCTATCTCACTTCTCTCTTTCCCCTTCCCTCTCTACTCTCTTTCTCTCTATCTCCCCCCTCCTCTCTCTTATCTCTCTCACCTCTGTCTCTCCATCCCTACCTCTTCCTCCCTCTCTCCTTCCCTCTATTTTTCTCTTTATCTCCTCCTCCCTCTATCTACCTATACCTCTCTCTATTTTTATCTCACCTCTCTCTCCATCCCTACCTCTCCCCATATCTCTCCTTTCATATCTACTTCTCTCTACTTAGTTGTCCCTCTATACCTATTTCTCTCTCGCTCCTTGCCTCCTCTCTCTCAATATCTCCACCTTCTTTCCCTCTCTAATTCTCTCTCTGTCACCTCTCTCTCTCTCTC
>CM021105.1:407340070-407446511 GCA_007115665.2 Sequoiadendron giganteum | reverse complement strand
TTAACCGTCTAACCTCTATCTCTCTCCTACTTCATCCCTCTCTCTCTCAAGACTCTCCCTCCATCTCTCCCTCCCTCCATCCCACCTTGTCTTCCCTAATCCTTCAACCCTTAAAACCTTGAACACTCAACCCTATACCCTAAACCTTCAACCCTCAACCCTTAAATCCTAAACCTCTAAACCCTCTACCCTCTACCCTCAACCCTCAACCCTCAACCCTCAACCCTCAACCCTTAAACACTCTACCCTCTACCCTATAAATTAAACCCTCAACCCTCAATTATCAACCCTTGACCCTTAATACCTCAACCCTAGGTAGGTAGGGGAACATAGGTGAGATATAGAGTGATGAAGGGAGAGGTAGGTAAAAAAAGGGATAGGGGAGATAAATATAGGTAGAGAGGGTAGGAGATGCAGAGAGAGGAGAGATATAGATAATTAGAGAGGGGAGGGAGGGACAAGTAGGGAGGAGATAGAGGTGTGTGTGTGTGTGTGTGAGAGAGAGAGAGAGGAGACACAATTGAGATATAGAGTGATGGAGGGAGAAGTGGGTAAAGAGAGGGAGAGGGGAGATAAAGATAAATATAGAGGGAAGGAGATGTAGAGAGATGATAGATAGAGAGAAGTGGAGAGTGGAGGGATGGTGGGAGAGGAAAGGAGGAGATAGAGGTGAGTGTGTGTGAGAGGGAGAGAGAGTGAGAGGAGAGAAAATGAGGGGACAAAGGAAGGGGGAGAGAGAGAAATAGATTAGATAGGGAAGGGTGGAGAGATATAGAGTAGAGAGGGAAGGAGAGAGTAAGAGAGAAAGATGGGTGAGGGAGATAGTGGTAGGTAGTGGAGTGAGAGGTAGGTAGAGAGGGAAGGAGAGAGGGATGGATAGGAGGGAGAGAGGAAAGAAGGGAGAGTGAGATGGAGAGAGTGGTGAGATAGAGAGTAGAGAGGTAAGGAGAGAGAAATAGGTATAGAGGGACAACTGGGTAGAGAGAACTAGAGAGGGAATATTAGGTCTCTCACTCACTCAATCACTCCCTCTCTCTATCTTAGGTCTCTCTTTCTCACACACTCACTCACTCCCTCTATCTCTCTCCCCTCTACCCTAAACCCTAAACCCTTAACCATTAAACCCTCTACCCTCTACCCTTAACCCTCCCTCCCTCTCTCTCTCTCTCTTTCAAGTCTCTCCATACCACCCCCTCTCCCTCTCTCAGGTCTCTCTCTCACTCACTCAATCCATCTATCTCTCTCCCATCTCCCTCCCACTCTCTCTCTCCCTCTATCTCATGTATCTCCCCCCACCCCCTCCATCTCTCTCAAATCCCTCTATCTTGAGTACTCCCTCTCCCCCGAGTACTCCCTCTCCCTCCCACCCCCTCTCTATCTCTCAAGTCTCTCTCTCTCTCTCTCACTCCTTGTATCTCTCCCATCCCTCTATCTCTCACTCCCTCTCTCTCCTACTCTCTTAGGTATCTCTTTCCCACCCCCTCTCTCCCACTTTGTATCCCTCTCGTTCTCTCTCGGGTGTCTCCCTCCCACTCCCTCTCCCTCCCTCTCTCTCACTCTCTCTCTCTATCTCTATGGATTAGGGTTTAAGGGTTGAGGGATTACGCCTCACTTATGTCACAATCCCTCTCTGTCAGGCCTCACTTACCTCCCACCCTACTTTCTTAGGTCTCTCCTTCCCACCCCCTTTCTCCCACTTTGACTCCCTCTCCTTCTCTCAGGTGTTTCCCTCCCAGCCTCTCTCTCTTAGGTTTCTCCCTCCCACACCCTCTCCCTCCCCCTCTCTCTCTCTCTCCCACTCCCTCTCTCTCTCACTCCCTCTATCTCTCTCCCACTTTGTGTCTCTCCCTCTCTCTGAAGTCTCTCCTTTTCAGAGGAACATATTTGCGAGCGCCAAATGGGTTTTACCTTGAAACAATAAAAATAAGGGTTGACCCCGTGATTCAGGCCCACATTCTCCTGTGTTTGTCTGGTTCAACACTTTATCCAAGTCAGAAATGCCTTTTTTTCTACAGTTGACTTCATATTGTACCAATCTATGCTTGATCCATCACCTTTTTACCACCAATCTGCATGGTAGACAACGTAGAAGAAGATATTTTGAAGTTTCTACATCATTTTACATTATCTGAGGTAATATATTTATCTTGGTAAATTGAAATGTTTGTATTTAGTATATTTGTTTGTTTTTGACAATATAAACTAAATTTCCTTAATGATTTTATTAATCATAACAATTGGACTTAGAATTCAACATTGAATTAGATGGGATTTGCATAAAAAAGTTCAATTTTTATGAGTTTAAAGAACAAAAAAAATAAAAAACATGACATTTACTTAACATAAATTTACTTATGAATTCTATTTGCATTGCTTATAGTAGTCCATTTCTAGCATGGCTAGTGGAATTCACTGTATTTCATTCTTTTTCCAACTAATTTGGAAAACTTTTATTTTCATCTAATTTGGAAAACCTCATTGCCAAAGAAATAGTGAATAATGATAAGATATAGCATCACAACCCCTTCTTTGAATCCATATTCTTCATGACTTTGTTGACAATCAAAAATTTGGTTTTGAGAAAAATAAACACAAGAGTCTCTAGTTTTCATTTAGGTGGCAGCAATTTATACCCTAGGTTTGTGATTCTCATTGATTTGTTGTATTGAATGGTTTCCACCCCTCTCTGCATCAATTTTTTTGTAAAATGCATTACTTACTTTTGTTCTATGTGTGTTTGTGGACATGTAGCATTCAAGGTCATGCCGAGGAAATGACCGAAGCCTCTAACACCAGAAGAGCGTGCAGTTAAAAATGTAGGGAGAAGAGAATAAAAAAATGTAGCTTGTGAAGCAAAGGAATTGCAGCCCATATAGCCACAAACTTATGTGCAATCTAAGAGAGATGTCAAATTGGCAAAACAAAAGGCACTAATGAGGAAAGTTCGTGGAAGGACAGGAATGAATACAGAAGTTGGGGGCACATCATCAACCATAGGTGAAGCTCAATGCACATCTCCAGTTGAAGACACATTGACAACAACATGTGGTTTTCCAGGTACATCGGAAATCACATCTCCAATTGAAGACACACCATCAAAACATTGCGTTTTGAAAGTACATCAGCAAACACATCTCTATTTGAAGGAACTCCACAAACGACATCTCAAGTTGGAGGTACAACATCATTTACATGTCAATCTCAAGGTATGTCATCAATTGCACCTCCAATTGAAGGTACACAATCTATCCCCGATGTTGTTGACCTTCCCAATATTGACACAAATTTACATTTGAGAACTCCTCCTAGAGTTTTGCATAGAAAACCTACATTTTTTATTGATATTGATTCCAATTTTTTGAAATGGATGCCTAATAAGATTCCAAAATGTACATGTCAAAGATATGCATAAAGGATATGGAGTTTGTTTTTTGTGAAGCTAAGTGAGGGTGGAAGATGCCAACTATTTGTTGAAATGATGAGGCAACTCAAATTTAGGCCCACCATGAAGGCTCTTGGGCTAAGAGTTTTGAATGACTCAAGTGAAAATTCCATTGTAAAGAACTTGATGAGTGCATACGAGAGCGTGGGTTCCACCTCACGCACGAAGGATAGTTGTGCCACACGACGTGTGATGACAACAACACTGTTAAGCAGTCAAACAAGGAACAAGGTGAACCTTACAAAGACAAGTAAGTCTTTGAAAATAAGTAGATCATCTCTAATGAGAGCCAAAGGAAGGCGTGAAAGAGTGGAGGATCCAAATAGCAATGAGTTATGGGCATTTTCGAGTAGAGTGCCACAGAAAGACACAAGAATTGCTCAAGGCTTGAGATCTTTAATTGTGAATTATTGGAAGGATAACACAAGGACCTCTCCTAATCAAAGAGATGTTGTAAGAAGGAGAATTGGTAGTATAAACCGTGAGCCACATCCAATGCATTATTTGGGTACCACTCAAACCCAATTTTTTGCTGATTTTGTACAAAAGTTTCCTAAAATTAAAATATGTCAAAGGTATTTTGAAATGCTAAAGCCTTTTTATGTCAAAATAAATCACACACGCACTACTTGTTGTTGTAGGGTTCATATTGAGTTTTCTAACCATTATGATGTTTATCGACATATATGTGTAGATATGCATATTGACAATGTTTTGCAGGAATGTAACATAATGCCTCCACCTAAATCGTCAAGGAAATTTTTGTCTTCCATTTTATGTGAAAGAGAGGATGGTCAAATTTTTTACAAAAATCATGTTTGGATGGCACATGTGATCATTGTGGTGGCATGCAACATTTGCCAATTTTCCAACACATGGCTAGTACACACACAATTGGAGACAAAATTGTGGAATTTGGCAAATATACGACAATGGCATACAGTCTAAAACATGGGAAAGAAGCAAAGAAGTGTGAATTGGTTAGTGATAAGATTCCAGTGTATCAGTTTATGGGCATTTTTCGTGATCGGGTGGTTTATGATTATGCAATGCATACACACAGAGCACAATGGTTGGACTCACAGTTCAAGTTATGCAAGGACACATTTCCACTTCATCATATCATTTCAATTGTCGACTTCACTGAGAACTACACACTACAACCATAGAACGAGGTGCAATCACAGTACTACAACTCTGTATAGGTTTCTATATTTGTACATATAGCATTCATTCATGCAAATGATAGTACAGAGGAAAATAGGAAAGTATTGAGGGAGTATCACATTTACATCAGTGATGATCACACACATTCTGTAGAGTTTGTTCAAGGTTGCTTTCATATGTTCTATGCCGATCTAGCTAGCAGGGGCATACCATTTAGTCAACATATCATATGGTCAGATAATTGTACATCACAATTCAAGAACACCGGAATGTTTTACTAGTTGAGCAGGATGCATAGGATTAGTGGTGTTCAACATATGTGGAACTTCTCAGAAGCCGGGCATGGAAAGGGGGAGCATGATGGAGCAGGTGCATGTATCAAAAGAGCCCTAGCACAAGAAGAGTTAAAGTACACAAACAGTGTAAATTTGACAGATGCAAGATCAATTGTCCAGTGGTGCAATGGTTCAATGGGTCCAGTTAGTGAAGGCAATTCTTTAGTTCGTAGATTTTTTCATTTAGTAGATGATACTAACATTGCAAAATATGAGGATTATTGTACACTAACAGGATCAAGCGAGCTACACTCTTTTAGAAGCTCCAATGCAAGTACATGGACTATCCATACAAGGAAGATGGCATGCTTTTGTTATGCATGTACACTTCAATCATGGAATGATTGCGAGTCAACAGAGTGGGTTGATGAATGGTCTATAAGAAGTCTAACCCCACTTGACACTTATCAGCTCCCGATGACTCTACAAATCATGGAGATGCAATCATCCATTGACTTTGATCATGTATCAAACCTACTAGAACCAGGTAATATATCTTACTTACAAGTTTTATTATGTTGCTCAATAAATAAATCTAACAAGATGAACATATCAATGCAGGGCACATTTATGTGGTGATTGCAAATGAAGACAATGAAGAAGGTACAGATTATTACCTCTGCCCTTCTATCGAGGCCAAAAAGAAATTGGAGTCCACAGTTATAGACGGAGAAAACATAGAATATCCTATAGGTTCCGTGGTTGTTACTAGAACATGGCTTTGAAGGTATCTAGTTAAGAATGTTGTGGTTTGGTTGTTTGAGGACTTCGACACGCATCGGAAAATTCTTCACTATTTGAACCTTGTCGTCGCCACCCACGTTCATTTAATCAAATATAAGGGTAGACCTGCGAACAAGAACTTGTGGAAAGTGCGTGAGTCTGACCATGAGGCAATACTCAACACAATAAAGAGTAGAGCAGACCCAGATGGTTCCCTGGATTGATTTGTAAGTATGCACATTGAATTTGTAAAGCCATGTTATTGATCACTCTTTTGGACCAACACCTTGCAATAAGGCTTTTTCACGATTACTGTTTGATGTCATATGCATTTACGACTGTCCTTGATCCTTTTTTGATTGTGACTATAGGTAATACTGAATTTTGTCAAAGTATATAAGAAAAGAACAACATCGGTTGCTGGTGCAAATGTTCAGTGGTATGAGAAACATCGGTTGTTGGTGCATTTTCTGGTTGTCAATCTTCTCTTTCTTTTCCATCTTCTAGATTTATCAGATTGTTATATACTACACGTTTTATGTTAAGCCTCTCAATGAGAAATTGATACAACCTAGGTCATCTCTAACATACCTTAGGGTATGAAATTCAACAAAACAACTACTATGGTTCAACCGACTCGATCCCTTAAGGGTGCAAAGAGTAAAAGGGAAACAATATTTGATAGGTTATTACTCGTAAATCGTGGTGATTAAAAAATAACTATCTAAACCTATGAGTTTACGTTGGGCCCCTCTACAATAACCTTTCTCAGTTTTTGC
Source organism: Sequoiadendron giganteum (assembly GCA_007115665.2). Lineage (NCBI taxonomy): Eukaryota > Viridiplantae > Streptophyta > Pinopsida > Cupressales > Cupressaceae > Sequoiadendron > Sequoiadendron giganteum. Next base: position 407,440,065 of record CM021105.1, on the reverse strand, counting down.
TATCTCGGAGGCTTTTTCCTATGGTGGCGAATTTTCACTGGAGGAAAAAGTTGTCAAATGCAAGTAGTTGAAAGTTGCAAAGTGGTGCAACTTTCATTTTGCAACTCGTGTGACCAAACAAACCATTCCAACACATCTGGTTGGGTACGTTTACGCTAGGAATGGTCCTCTTTCACACCTAAACACGCAGAATCGCTCTGAGCTACGTTCAACCGGATCGATCCCTTAAGGGGCCAAAGTGCAAAATGGCTGCAAAATTCAGCATGCTATTACTCAGACACTGTGATGCTTAGAAACTTCTCATCTAAACCTACAAGTTCATGTTGGACCCCTCTACAATAACCTTTCTCAGTTTTTGCTATCTCGGAGGCTTTTTCCTATGGTGGTGAATTTTCACATGAGGAAAAAGTTGTCAAATGCAAGTAGTTGAAAGTTGCAAAGTGGTGCAACTTTCGTTCTGCAGCTCGTGTGACCAAAAAAACTGTTCCAATGCATTTGGGTGGGTACCTTTATGCTAGGAATGGTCCTCTTTCACACCTAAACACGCGGAATCGCTCCGAGCTACGTTCAATCGGATCGATCCCTTAAGGGGCCAAAGTGCAAAATGGCTGTGAAATTTAGCATGCTATTACTCAGGCACCGTGATTCTTAGAAACTTCTCATCTAAACCTATGAGTTCATGTTGGGCCCCTCTACAATAATATTTCTCGGTTTTTGCTATCTCAGAGGCTTTTTCCTATGGTGGTGAATTTTCACTGGAGGAAAAAGTTGTCAAATGCAAGTAGTTGAAAGTTGCAAAGTGGTGCAACTTTTGTTCTACAACTTGTGTGACCAAAAAAACCATTCCAACGTATCTGGGTGGGTACGTTTATGCTATGAATGGTCCTCTTTCACATCTAAACACGCGGAATCGCTCTGAGCTACGTTCAATCGGATCGATCCCTTAAGGGTCCAAAGTGCAAAATGGCTATGAAATTCAGCATGCTATTACTTGGACACCGTGATGCTTAGAAACTTCTTTGTTAATCCTACAAGATCACGTTGGGCCCATCTATAATAATCCCCTTGGTTTATGGCCATCTCAAAGGTGAATTTTCCGGCCGCAAATTTTCACCGGGGAAAAAGTTAAGTCAAATGGGTGAAGCTGAAAAATTCAAAGTAGTGCAACATTTATTTTGGCAGCCAGACCAAATGGACTGCCCAACGTATCCGGTGGGCATGATTACGCTTAGGAATGGTCCTCTTTTTGTAATTCCCAAACACGCAAAATCGCTCTGAGCTACGCTCAACCGGATCAATCCCTTAATGGTCCAAAGTGCAAAATGACTGTAAACTTCAACATATTGTTACTCGGATATCATGATGCTTAGAAACTTCTCTTCTGATCCTATGGGATCGCGTTGGGCCCCTTTACAATAACCTCTCTCTGCCTTTTATGATTCTCAGAGGCTCTATGGCAAATCTTCACCGAGGAAAAGTTATCAAATGCAAGTCATTGAGGCATATTATCAAACAATTCATGGCCTTTTCTATGGCTTGTCATCGCATTCCATCACCATGAGACCACTTTTCTTTGAGGCATTTTTTGAAAAAGTTCAATGGCTTGTCTATGCTATTGCTTACTATTATGCTTTCCTAGATTTTTTCCAAGCATCCATAGCTTGTTCGAAAGCATATGTTTTAGGCTTTTAGCCATAGCAAGAAGGCAATAAACTATTTGATAAAATGCTTTGGTAGACATATATGAAAAATTTCATAGCATAGACAAGGGAATGAACTATTTGAAAAAATGCCTCAAAGAAATGTGGCCTCATGGAATGCCACGACAAGCTAAAGCAATTGGCAACTTCTCCTAGTTATTAGTTATGCAATGTGAAGTAATTGCATAACTGCTTAGATTGACTTTGTCAAAAGTTATATTGTAATTGAAATTTTTTCATCTATTAGCATCTAGTTATTCGTTATGCAATGTGAAGTGATGCTTTGAGTTTGAAAGATGTGCAATGCATGAATAAAAACTACAAAAATCTATTTTCTACATTTCATTAGTTAAACTCTTTATTTTATTTTCTCTCTATATCTCTATGCTATGGAAATGCCTTTCAATTTCAAAGAAGATAGTTTTTATCTCTTGTTATACAAATTTTTACATTTTTTTATCTCTTGTTATAAAAAGGAGCAGATATACAATGTTAAAGAAGAGTGAAAGCACAACTAAATTTATCATTTCAAAGCAATTTTTTTGATGCATTTTTTCAAACAGTTCACTGCCTTCTCTATGCTATTGCTTACTATTATGTTTTTGATATATTTTTTGAAGCATCCATAGCTTGTTCAAAATCACTTGTTTTAGGCTTTTAGCCATAGCAACAAGGCAATGAACTATTTGAGAAGATGCTTTGGTAGACATGTATGAAAAATGTGGTAACATAGATAAGGCAGGGAACTATTTGAAAAAATATCTCAAAGAAATTTGGTCTCATAGAATGCCATGATAAGAAAATGCAATTGGCAGCTGCTCCTAGTTATTAGTTATGCAATGTGAAGAAATTGCATAACTGCTTAGGTTGACTTTGTTCAAACTATATTGTAATTAAATTTTTGGCATCTATCATCATCTACTTATTACTTATGCAAAGTGAAGTAATGCTTTGACTTTGAAAGATGTGCAATGCAATGTAATCAATGACATGAATATAAACTACAAAAGTCCATTTTTTACAATTCATTAGTTAAAATATTTATTGTATTTTCTCTCTATATTTCTATATGCTATGTAAATACCTTGCAATTGTATTTAAAAGGCTTAATAGGTTAGTTAGGTGGTATTTGCAAAATCAAGTTGTGAATGAATGGTAATTAAGAACAAAATTGGAAAATTGCCAACTTAGAAGTCTAACAAAGGTGGTTATGGTGGTTGATTGGCTCATGGGGTAGTTGGAAGGTGGTATCAAGATATATTTCTGTAATACCTCGAGTTGAGGGTTGATTTTGTTCAGTTTCTAATAATAAAATATACTTGAAAACGTTGATCACTGGTTTTCTTTGTTTTCCTGAATTTTCTTTGCCTTGCACAGGCCCATAAAAGTCTATCATGAATTGAGGCTTTGGATACTTGATTGCATATGTTTTTACTCTTTTTTCATCTATTCTAAAGGTTTAAATCCATCATTGGTGTGTGTGGGATCAGCAAACTTGGTTACTGCTTTGTTTTCTGTGTTAGGGGTTTTGAGGGCAACACCATGACACATTAGCCAATCCACCTATTGTTCTGACCCTGTTGCTCTATGGATTGGCCTATACCATGATTAGTTTGGTGTATGAATACTTTGGAGGCCAAGAGAATGAATAAACTTAGTGGGGTGTGAAGTTCTAATGTTGTTCAGAGGTGTTTCCACCATGAAAGTAAGGAACTCAAGTATTGAATCTGAGAAATACTGAAATGAATGGGATTGTGAGTGTCCTTTAACTTAGGGTAGAGGTATTGTGGGGTGTTTCCACCTTTGGAAGGATTGGGGGAGGTCTGGAGTTATGAGTTTCTTTAAAACCCTTGTTTTTGTGAAGGTTTAGGACGGTTTGTGAGTAGAGGAATAGAAAAAGTTCTTGGGGAACTTAAAATGGGATAATCCTGAGTTTGGTGAGCATCCCTAAAACTCTTTCAAGTTTCCTTGGTTTGAAGGTGAGTTTTTAAGGGGGTTCCTTTGGAAATTAGGCCTAATTGTGAAGCCTAGAGCGAGGGAGGTGTATTGAAAGTTCATGTTGGTCCAAAAGAGTTACTATTGGTTTTGGCATATGTTGTGTAACCCTGAAAAGGGTATCTTAATCCACCTTTAAATGATCAAGTGTTTTGGAAAGGTTGGGAAAAATTAGGCTTGGACAGGGTTTTGAGTTTGGTGGAGGAGCACCTACACCACATCATCAATTTTTTTTTATTTGAATACATCAATAGGGAAATGTTAGTGTCTTTAGGTTTATTTTGTCTAATAAGCTTTGAGAGATCAAACATAATGCAAATAAAGGCTGTTGTGTGTCTTAGAAGTCAATTAGAAATCATATAAGTTGTAAAATGCTGACAAAGCAACTTTTACACAAACAAATGTAATTAAGGGACCAACTAATCCCAAGGTTGGTTATGGGCATTGGGGAGAATATGGTTATTGTAAAATTATTTAAAAATCCTTACCAAGGCTTGAATGAGAAAGTGGAAGAATTTTTGTAATAATTTTACACAATAAACACCACAGTTTTGAGCAATTTTCTAGAAAAATATTATTTTCATGATCTTTTTGAGTGTTGTACAGGCATATACAGGTTCTTCATGGTCTAAGAATTTTAGATGATGTGTCTATATGTTTTCTAATTCATTTATTTTTTATTTGGTGTCTTAACTCTTGGTTTGTAGAGAGAACCAACACAAACAGTTATTGTCCCAGTGTTGCTGAATCAAGGGTTTGAGGGGAAAATTGTGATGTGACAATCAATCCACCTATTTTTTGCTACTGTATCTCAGTGGATTGATTGAAAACATGTTATAATGAGTGTTTCAACTCATTTGGGAATAAGGATTCATAATTATGTGGTGTTTTTGTGACTATTCTAAGACTGAACAAGGGTTTTCCAACATGGAAGTGAGGAACCAAAGAGAGGTTTTTGAGAATTAATGCCTGTAAGGGTTATGTGAGGGTTTGATGAGTCCGTGTAGAAGTATTTTGAGGTTTTTGGGGCTTGGGAAGTGTTGAGAGAGGTCTGGAGTTGTATGTTTCTTTAAAACCCTTGATTTTGTGAAGGTTTTGGAGGGTTTCTTGGGTTTTGTGAGTTAGAGGTTCTGTAGACACAAACTAATGACAAAATTTGAGGTTTGGCACCATGAACTAAGACTGTCCAAGGCATTTGGATAGATACCTAAAGTTGGAAGGGTGGTCCCTTTGGAAAAAAAGGGCTAATTGTGAAGCCAAAATTGAAGTAGGTGTGTTGAAAGTCTATGTCGGTCCAAAAGAGAGACCACTAATTCTTTGGTATGTTGTGTAGCCCTGAAAAGGGTATCTCAATCCATCTTGTAATTTTCTAGTGTTTTGGAAAGGTTGGGAGAAATCTGGCTAAAACTGAGTTTTGAGTACTACAAGAATAACCAGTCACAAATGTGAGTTTTGGAAACCTTGATGAATCTGACTTAGGGATTGTTGTTAATTGATTCAATTGTCATTGTATAAATTTTGATGGTCTTTGTAGGGCCTTGGTGGATTCTTGTTGTTCATTTGCAAGGTTGTGGAGTTGAGACCCTTGAGGGTGGGTTGATGCCTATTAGGCTGAATCATTATGAAGAAGAGTTCTTGATTGAGAATTGACATTTCCATTGTTGTGAGTCTTCTCCACCTTGGCTCTACATCAGAGTGCTACAAGGGTGGATTATTGGGTAAGGTGTCGAAATAAGAGTTTGGTTTGATGGGGCTTTGAGGTTGTGTAGATTGCTCAAAATAGGTTGTATTAATCTTGTTAGGAGCCCCTTGAAGGCAGTTTGTCAAACTGATTGGGTTTGAGCCTCCTTGCCTCTGCATCGGTGAGGCACAAGTAATTGAAGCATTCCACGGTAATCAATTAAGCATTAGATGTAAACAAAATCCATGCCTACAAAATTCAAGCATACAACTTACATGATACGCATGATAACATCATTCAAGAATGGCAGTAGAAAAATAAGAGCTTCTTTAATCAAAAATCCGAAAGGCTATACAATGATATATATTGATAAAAGTATATAAATATATCCAAAAAAACCATATAGGCTTAGTACAAAGGAGCCATTTTGATAAAAGATCACGTGTATATATCAATAGCACAAAACATATGTTCCAAAATGCCACATAGACATACAAAAAACAACACTAATACATAGTCATTTCCCTCTAGGGGAAGGAAATAGATCCCGTGCTGCCTTCGAAATTCGATTGGATGGAGTGACGGTTGCTTGTCTTGCCTTTCAAACACGCCCACTACTCCTCCTCTCTTCACTCTGGACCTTCAACTGATAAGATTAAAAGTAAAGATGTTAAAACATAGAAATTGAATTATGGAATGGCATATAACAAAATATAATCACTTACCGCATACATATAGTCATCATGCACATTTAAAGCATTACCATGTCCATGATCTGGAGTGATAACCACTTGTAGCAACCATGACGATAGAAATTAAACTACATAAAATTATCATGAAAATTTTCTATAGTAGACCATAAAAGAGAAAATATAATGTCAAATCGACTAATCTATTCCATACCTCTCTCAATGGATCAGAACTGGCTATTACTGCAGAAACTCCATCGTCCATCATCCCACCAACATCACCAGGGCTATCTCTTGTCAACAGCTACAAATGGAACAATATCTCAGGTATCATGTTGATATAGGAGAACATAATGTGACACGATCAAGGAATACTTGAATGCAATGTTTGTGTTTCTCATCAATTTTTTAGATTTGTGCATATGCAAAATTATGAAAACTAGCTAACATAGATTTACAACCCTATTAATGAATAAAGGCTACCTGAGTGTATGTTGTTTGAGGATATGAATCACGAGGTGTGGAGGAAGAAGGTGCACCAGGAAACTATTTGAAATCTGAAGCATGTTATGAGACAAACATTCAAATATAACATTCAACTGTTCAAATGCAATAATAATATCTTTAATACTAGTTGCATACCTGTGGACTCATCGTCAAGAATGTATAAGAGTCTGTAGGAATAGACCATCCCTCATGAACAGTGCAACCCTAAAATTTCATCATATCAAAATTCTACTAATTTAGTTATTCTTAAATTTCAAAATATATTTTAATAAACAACATTAAAATAACCTGCTAAAGTTTACCTAAGTGTCAATGCCAAATGTATCATTCAGAATATCATCTATGAAATCCATCGCCTCTACAACTAACGTAGGCTGTGTAGCTACATCACAAGCACCCTAATAATTGTACATGCAAACAACACCACAAGCACCACAATGGTGGGGTGGAGCTCGGGGCCTACACCTCTCCACCACACCAGGCTCTACTAGAGGACTCACACACTGTAAAATGGTCTGGGTGAGTGAGCCAATCAACTTCATCGTATCCACCTCTACACTATCCTTAACAATGGAGAGAACAACGACATGCTCCACCATGGATCTTCCCAAGGCTCTCGGTGCCAACTGTGGGTTACGTCGTGCAGCAGGTCTATTGTGTGTGGAACCCCACCTCTACCCTGAAAGTCTAAGATGTCAAAATAGTTTGGCATTTTATTGAGGACAAACTCACATTAGAGTTTCCTCAAAAAGTATTGTGGCACCTCATGGTTATTGCATGGAGGTTGGTCAAATACCATCCACCACCGCTCCCAAAATTTGTTTCTAATTAAATCATGGTGGCACCAATGGATGGGGAACCTCCTACATGCATGGGACAAAATTTCATTAGCTTTTGGGTCTTTAAATAGGGCACACAACTCGGCTTTGCTAATTTTTAGTTTTTTGACATCTGCATATGACAAACCATTAGCATAAAATTGTCTCATCTCATCTCTCTTAGTTGACCAAAAATTCATTTGCTCGCTCATTTCTCCTACATGAGTTAAAATTGACTTCAATGATTCAACAATCCCTCTCCTATAAGGGTGGGTTTCGGCATGCTCGGTTAATCTTGCAATTAATTGTTGAATGTCTCTTTTATTGTTTTCAATTTGATTTTGAATATTTTCTTGTGTTCCTTGAGGATGCCTATGAATTGATGGAGGGGTTTCGGGTTGTTCTTGTATAGGAGGCTCTTGATGAGGGGGTGATTGTGAATTCTCAATGTTTTGAGGTTGAGATTCATTCCTTGAGAATTAGAACAAAGTTTTATTATAAAAATCTATTTAAAGTTGCATTCCAAATCAAATTTTAAATAAATAGAATAAAAATACACACCTCTTTGCAATCTTCGACCTCTCCGATGTGTTGGCGACATTCTCATGGAAAATGGAAAGCTAAGGATGCAAATAATGGAGGAGATTTGGTGAGCGCGAGCTGCAGACCTGAAATCTTCCTTCTCAAGCTGTGGATTGAAGACAAAATGAGGGTTCCAAACCGTAATTTTTCATTTTATGTCTAGAAATACATTTGGCATGCGCCAAATGTTTCTTTACATTTGGCATGTGCCAAAGGCCTTATTTCGGCATTTTTTTAATCATTTTTTCAATTTGGAACCTAAATTGTGTCATAGATTGGTGCACTTACCCTATATTTGGTACGAAATTCAACTTGGGTAACCAACCTAGTGGCAGACAGAAAGAATAATGGAGACTGCATCAATTTCAAAAACCTGGATCAAGCATAAAAAAGGATAACTACTCATTGCCCTCGTTAGATGAAGTACTTAAAAATAGTCAATGGATTGCAAATGATGTCTTTTTTGGATGGATACTTAGGCTATAACCAAGTCATGGTTAAATAAGAAGATAGAATAAATACTAGTTTCACCAAAAATGTGGAACGTTTGCATATAGGATGATGCCTTTTGGTCTTATTAATACAAGAGAAACATTCAACAAGATATGAACATTGCTTTAAATGGATTGACTAGGAAGTGTATAATCATCTACATGGATGACCTGATAATATTTTCAAATAAATTAGTTGACCATATAAGAGATTTGTGCAAAATCTAAGAAAGGTGTAAAGAATCGGGTATTTCCTTAAATCCTAAGAATTATTATTTTGGGGTGACCAAAGGGAAGCTTCTAGGCGACATAATTTCAGAGAAGTCTATCTTAATTTACCTAGAAAGGATAGAATATATTTTAAAATTATCTTTACCAAATAGAAAAAAAGAGTTGAAATCATTCTTTGGAAAGATCAATTTCATAAGAAATTTTATCTATGGTTTTGCTAAGATCATATGCCCCTTGAATGATATGTTGAAAAAAGATGCCAAAATTGAATGGAACTTGGAAGCTAAGAAGAATTTTTAGATGAAAGAGGCCATAAATAGTGCTCCTATATTGTCTAATCTTGTCTATACTAAACCATTTAATATTTATACAATTTCTTTAAAATATTCTTTTGTTGGCATTTTAACTCAAAAGGCAGATGGTGCTAAGAAACCCATAAATTTCATGAGCTCCGCATGTAAAAATGTAGAGATCAAGTATCCACATTTGGATAAAAATTCCTTTTCTATAATGAAAGTGGTAAATAATTTCTAACATTACATCCTAAAGAGAAAGGTAATTTCAATAGTCCTAGATTCAGTAGTCAAATTATTGTTGATGCAGAATGAACTAGGTGAAAGAAGGGTAAAATGGATGATTATCCTTTAGGACTTTGAACTAGAGATACAACCCATGAAATTAGTGAGAGGCCAGGGTCTTTTAAAAACTTTAGAAAGAGTTGGTGGATAACTCATATACTAGCAATATTCCCAAGAATTCATTACTTCAAATCGATGGTACAAAGATATAGCTCATAATTTACTACCAAATAGGTGCCAAATAATTTGAATGTTTCTCTTGAAGGAGAGCTCTAAGGATTAAAAATTAATATGTTCATGATAAAATCCAAAACACTTCATAAGATGAATTATGAAGGGTCATATTTGAGGCACCTGAATAAAAATGAGGTCAACCCAATCTTAAAGTCTAGTTTCATGATAATTTTGGCACATGACATGGTTTGGAAGAATTAATAGTTCATCAAATATTGAGAGCAGGGTATTACTGGCCTAATTTATTCAAAGATACTCACCATCATGTGAAAAAATGTCATGTATGCCAGAATGGTGCCAACAAAGAAGGGAATGCACCTATTCCATTGCAACCTATATATGAGGTACATCCTTTTGCCCAATCCAGTCTAGATTTCATAGGGATGATTAACCCTAATTATTTTATAAGACACTATTTCATCTTAGTGGAAACAAACTATTGAAAAGAGTAGTTTGAGTTGATGGATTGCAAGAAATGCACAAAAAAGTTGGTGACCAAGTTCTCAGAAGATCGCATCATGAATAGGTTTGGAATGCCTTTCACTTTGGTATGTGACAATGGCCCTTCTTTTTCTTCTACTCAACTACTATAATGGGACTTTGAGAACAAGGTAATGAACCAAAGATAAAATAGGGGGAAGAAAGGGGGTACCTTTTTCTCCTATTCTATCTAGTTCATTCAAATATGTCCTAAGAACCCTAATAGGATTGACTATCAACATATCAAGGTGAGTCAATACACAATTAGAAGGACTTAGGAGGGGGCGTTCTTTTAGATTGTAGGGGTTCACCACAAAGAAAATTGTTGGAAGAGACAATGTTTGAAAACACGCTATGATATGAAAAACATTTAAAATAAGCTAAATGAAGCTTACAAATATTGAAAATGAACAAATCCAAGTTAGGGTATGTATACTTGGGGAACCAAAATATGCCTTGGAGAACTAAGACTCCCTTGCTACAATCTTAGTCTCATAGTTGTTTTTTGGGGCAAATACAGAATCTTCGGATGATGGAATGGAATCCCGATGAATCTCTGAAATATTCCACTTGGAGGACTAAGACACCCTTTCTACCATCTTAGTCTCAATCTAAATTTCTAAAAAGTGTGAATGTGGTCCTGAGGTCCCAGATCTATAATTGCTTCTTCTCACATCTCAAGTTATGAAACAGTCGGATCTGACCTATAGGTGAGTTTCTATGAAGATGAAAACTTTGCACTCCAAGTGATCTTCAATTCTTCAACCTAGATCTGCAAATATAAATGGACAAGATGGAAAAACTTGTTGATTGTTAGTGAATGGGGGTTTTCCTTGGTCAAACCCCTTGTTGGTAATTGTAGACATTGAAAATTGACCAACGCACTTGATCCTGATTACTAACATCAATTCTTCTTCAATCATACTCTCAACTTATCATCACTTTTCATCTCTTAATTAGATAAATCATTATTTATTTAATTAGGTATTTCTCCCTTGTTTATTAAATTAATCAACTTAATTTAATTAATCCATTGTCTATGTTCATTTAAATAATTCATTTTATTTAAATCTCTAAAGTCCTCTTATTAAATTGAATAAATTAAACCTTATTTGATTTAATCTAACATTATCCCAGGTTTTAGTTAAATAAATCAAAACATTTATTTAATTAAATCCTTCCTCTTAGTTTGATTTAAATAATTGATAAATTTAAGTCTAAGTTGTCACGTCTCCTAAATTCCTCATTAAATTAATTAAGCTTTGATTAATTTAATCTTAATCTATGTCACATTCTCTAGAGAATGCAACTTGCACAATAAATCAATTACTTTCATTTATTAAATTTCCTATTTTCCCTCAACATGGAATAAGGGAGGAATATCCCTTCAAATTTGAATTGAAATTCAAGTGGGCTTGGTCCTTCTAACAAAGCATTCACTCCTCTTACATGTCCTTGTGCATTGAGCCAAGTGGTATTTATTTCATTATTTTTCCCTCTCACATTTCATTTCCTGAATTTCAAATTCCACCTAATATCATTTATTGGCAATTTGATCAAAATGTGCACAACCTTCAACCATTCACATCTTGACAAGTGACACTTGGGCATTGGGTGTTGAATGATCCCACATTGCTCAATTTCACTCTTTTTTCCAATTTGGAAATCTATAAATGAGAGACTCTTCCTCTCATTCCATTATCCACAAATTGAGTAAACTTACTATACTCAACTTCATCCTCAAGCACTTCCATTTTTCATCCATTTCATCAAGTTCTTAGCTAGGTTATGCAAAATTTTCATTATCGAGCTTGATTGAGTCTTCATCAAAGTGGATCACTCATCAAATTATCAACATTCCAACATAAGGAGTTGGGAAAGGGCCAATTTCTACACATAATTGGCACCAACTCCCCCATGGGATCAAGAGTTTGCATTTCTTAATTAGGATTTCATTTATCTTTCATGTTTGTTCTTCATTTTTCCTATTATTAAGCATTATAGATGGATTTCATGGGCAACCCTTTTCTTATCTTGAATATTGATCTAATATTGTTCTTTTTTTCCATGTTTGTGTAGGTATAGGATTGGGGTTCACATTTTGGAGCTAGAGGGAAGACTGAGTTGGAGAAATTCAACACGTTTTTCCAAAATTTTGTGGTTTTTTTGATATTTTTTGTGCCTACAGGAAATTGCACCCCTCACAGTCCCCCGGTTCCATATTGCACCGCTATCAGACAAGCAACGCTATATTGCATTGTGCAAAACTCCAAACTCTACCACATCTATCTTCCCACCCAAAAAATTCAAATTTCTAAACTACATCACCGATCTCCAAACTCCAAACTGCATCGGGAGATAAAAATAGTGATGCATTTGCGCTCTCTGACCTATTGCAGAGAATCGCTCTCAGTCACATGTGATGCTATATTGTGCCTCTTTATTTTAAACTCTGCTGCATTTTCTGATTGTGTCGTTGGATGACAGTGAAAAGTTCAAATTTGATTTTTTTTAACATATGCCATTTTTTTCAGCTTTTTGAGTTATTAACCTATTTTTGTTTTGTATTTTCTAGTTTTAATCATTTTGCAGGTTAGGCAAGGAGGAAATAAAAATGGAGGCTACATTATGACATCATTCTTGTCCTATACCAAGTGTTTTTAAGCACTTTAGTGTTGTTTAACACTCTTAGAGAGTTCTCAATCTCTCCTAAGAAATTTGTCATCTTTTATGCTTGAGGGAACACTAAATTTATTTTGGGCTCTAAAAATAACAATACAAATTTTCTTTCAAAGTTTGCAAACAAAAAGCTTAAAAAGAATTTGAGGACAAACTTACTAGAGTTGGTTTTCGGATTTAATAAATTGAACAAGGAAAATCCCACATTTGATTTGGTGCTATAAAAAGAACTCACTTTTTCTTTGTGGACTTAAAATGAACAAGTGTTATTTTGTTTTGTAATTATTTACTCAAAATAATACCATCGAAAGGACGTATGCGCTTCTCTCACACCTCATGGTGATCTTGAGAATCAAAAGGTCTTTTGGTGATCTTAAGTTGAGTAAAACAATTACCTCCATATTTAATTTGGGGTTTAAAATTGAACAAAACATCTTGCAAGTGTGAGTAAGCCTATTGCATGTGTTCTCCCTTTGTTTCTAAATGAAGGTTGATCAAACTACGAATATGTTTGCTCGATTTTGTTTATCTTAGAGGGTGTGCCTTGTGGGAAAAATTACTCACCCAAGGGAATGATCCAACTGGTAACACACTAAAGACAAGTGTATTTCTAGCCGGGATATAAAAGTGGGTACTGGAACAAAAGCCAGTATTACACAGTTGGCTCCGACGAGAAGGGCAGCAATGGTCTCTCGCTGCATGGGTCAACTCCTATGAATGGAAAGTCCAAATTAAAACCCTTGTTTAGAAAAGGCCAAAATCATTAACTATTTTGTTAGTGCAAAAGGTCATGTCCTTTGAAGCCACCCCACGTATACATGTGGTTCTGTTGTAGAGATGAAAAGTATGCCATGAAAGATTCATGGGTATTGATCCTTGGCTAACCTAAGAAGTGAGTGCACTATAAGGGGGAACCTATGTGGTCAAGCATCTAATCATCTGCACTGAATATGCACAACTGGATTTATCCAAGTGGGAACCCAAAAAAATATTGTCTCTTCATCCCAGGGTTGTACCCGTTCTTGGAATAAAAAAATACATTCCTTGGGTCTCAAAACATTTTGAAAATGAACATTCACAAAAAGCTTCAAAATTTCAAAGCCTTTGGAGGAAACAATATCCTTTAATGAATTTGAGTGCTCTTGCTTGCCCTAGGGATTATATCCTTAGAGGTTGCTAAGTACTTAGGTTTAATCATCATTTGTTTTCACTAAAGTCAACCTAGGAAACCGTACTCTTCAAACCTTCATTTTCACATAATGGACCTTATGGAATGTAAAGGAATTGAGGCATAGACATTTAGTTCAAAATAATAATGAAGAAAAAAAAATTGATAAAAGTAACTCATTAAACAAAGATAAGGACAATTGGACCTCACACATGTGTTCTCTCAAATGATTTCCCATAAAATCAAAATCCAAAAACCAAGGTTCAAGAAGCTTAGTCCAAAGGCTCATGAAGAGCGTCTTGAAATGCTTCTTGAAGTTAAAGAAAGATTGGTATATAATTTTTGTAAGAAGGCCTCAAATAACAACCCAAGTTTGTATGAGTTCTATTAGATCAACAAAATTCAACTCTTTTTCAAAGGTTTTATTTTCTCACTTAGAAGTAAGGCATGTTCTTCAATACCGAGGTCTAATAAGAAAGAGTCTTGTCTAGGTCAAGTTTATGATCAAAATCAGTTACTCTCATCCATCTCTCAATCATCAAAATCAAAATCCCATTTCACCAAAAAAATCTTTAGAAATTTGAAACATCATTCATGCTAAACTTATAGGAAAAATCATCATCACCTTGTTTGACTTAATACACTTAGTCAAATTATCAACCCTCTTCAGAAAATTTACCTCTAAGATAACACAACTTCCTAAGGTTTACAAGTTCAAAATCACTTCATTTGGCTTAACACACTTAGTCAAATCACCCTTTCGAATGAGTTTTCTCTAAGATAACAGAACTTCCTAGGGTTTGCAAGTTTTTTTTCATCTTGTTTGACTTAATGCACCTAGTCAAACTATCCTTAATCAAAATCAAATCATTTCAAGCCCTAAAAATTTTAGCATCTCCTCAAAGTTCTTTAAGAGTTTCCAATCATCCACATCATCCATCATTCATTGATTGCATCCCCATCATCACTTTTGATCTGTAGACTTTCCTAGTTCTTCTCTTTTGTGCCTAAAGATCAAGATAAAACAATCTATTTTATGGTTTAAACGAGATCCCAATACAAGAAGAACATGGAAATCACTAAAGAAACATCAACTTAAAGTGACCTAAGTCAAATGACCCTTGAGAAGAATCTAGTGGAATAAAGCAACCCTCCAAACAACTCCTCTCTACCATCACAAAACCCTCTAGAGGAGAGTCATATAGAGGACATCACCAATGATGACTTGGGAATGACGCAAGAGGAAATAACTGAAATGGTTCAAAATCCCGAGAATCATAGAATCATCAATGCCATGTTTAAACTTAATCCCTCTCTATATATACATGCGTTAAAAGGGGCCAAAATC
Source organism: Sequoiadendron giganteum (assembly GCA_007115665.2). NCBI lineage: Eukaryota > Viridiplantae > Streptophyta > Pinopsida > Cupressales > Cupressaceae > Sequoiadendron > Sequoiadendron giganteum. The sequence continues at coordinate 407,424,884 of CM021105.1, read as the reverse complement.
CCTTCTGATGTTGACATGATTACCAATATGGAAAGTCCTATTATGAGCATACCTCCAGTATCACTCCCAAACATCACTCAAGATATTCCCCAAGTCATACCGACAATAGCTTCAACCTCATCGGTTGTTAACAAGGGAAATGGCATGCTTCGCGCAATCCAAAAGCATCGCCTTGTGTACAATAGATAAGTGAATATCAGCACCACACTAGATAACACCATCCCGGTATACTCATTACACCTGTATTTTCCACACTTTCCATAATCATGTGGACTCATCCTCATTTCATGCAACACCAATCTATCCACTAAATGTACAAACTTATCTCCTCATGATTTTGCAAGGAGAGGGTAGGTTATTCGAGACAGAGGGAGTCATTGATCCTTCTTCATCATCACTTTTCCAAGGGACCAATTATATCGATCGTACCATCCACAACTCAAATCCCAATCACCAACACAACTATTCTAATCATCACAATGGTTAACACCATTCCCAATCCGCCACCGATTCCACCAAAATTCAACATTATGAACTCATTCATCACCATGATTCAAGAAATCCAAAAATCCACCCACCAAAGGTACTTCAACAAAATCAAAAATTTGCACAGCTAGCTGCTCAGCAAGCGCAAATGCAATTAGCCGCTCAACAAGTCACACAAGCTACACAAGTTGCACAAGCTGCATAAGCCACACTTGAGCTGCGCAAGAAGCACAAGATGCCCAACAAGTGCAGGTTCAGGCTCAAGCCCAGCAATAAGCTCAACAAGCACAAGAACAGTACCAGACACAGCTACAAGAAATCCACCAACAAGCCCCGCAATACTTTCAAGCATAGAACCAAGCTTTGTTGGCACAACAATAGCTAGACCAACAACAAGCTTTGTTGGTACAATAGTAGCTATACCAACAACAAGATTTTTTGGTGCAATAGAAGCTAGACCAACAACAAGCTTTGTTGGTGCAATAGCAACTAGACCAACAACAAGCTTTGTGGGAACAACAGCAACAGGACCAACAACAAGCTTTGTTGGACCAACGACAAGTGTTTTTGGAATAAATGTAGGCATATCAGTAGGCCTCAAAAACATATTAGATCTTTCAGAAAACCCCCATCAATACCCCACCCGTCAATCAAACATAGGAAGTGCTTCAAAACACATTCATCCCACCTCCTAATCCACAAAACAATGTTGCAACACAAATCAAACTGCTATCGCAACAAGTGTTGGACCTCTAGTTATGAAAAAGAAACAGAACGTCGAGAAATCTGTGCCCCTATCCTTTTGATAGAAGTCTTACCATGGTACTATTCCCAAAGGGATTTGAAATCCCCAAATTTGATAAATATAATGGGACGGGAAACCCTAAAAATCATGTCAGGGAGTTTCAAGTGCATTGCATGGAAGTTGCATATGATGACACGTATCTAATGTGACTATTCCCTCAGAGTCTAAATGGTCCCGCAATGGAATAATTCTCTCGCCTACCCAAAGGCATCAAAACATTCTAGGAAATTGTGGATGCATTTCTCAAAAACTATGCATTCAACATGGGTATGGATGTTATTCTAGAGGAACTATCAACACTAAAAAAAAGAAAAGGAAACCTATTCACCTCCTTCTTGTAAATATGGTGATGCAAGGCCAACCAAAGCAATTGGACCATTCCAGAAGAGTAACAAGTTTGCACTATCATAGTCAATCTCAATGAAAACTTGGTGTTTTATCTAAAAAGGAAATGCATTACATATGACCAATTGATCCCAAAAGTGCTCAATATCGAAAGAGCCCTTACTACATGAGGGGGAGCATCTAGGTTTCTTGCATAACATGATAACCACCTATCCATTAGTTATAACAATAAACCTTGCACATGGTCAAGGAACAAAAATGTCACAAATGATAGAGTGGTCGATGCTAAGGTAATCATCAATGCTCCTAAGAACAATATTCAAACCCATCATCAACCAAAAAATCACAACCACAACAATGTGAAAACCAATACGGTAGCACAACAACAACCACCTGCAAACAACCAAATCAATAATCTGAGAAATCAAGGAGGACCACCTCCCCAAAACAAGTATCCTCCTAAGGAGAATTTCACAGCCCTTGGGGAGCCAATTGAATCTATAATGAAGAAACTGGTTAAAGAGAACCTTATCAAAATTTACAATTCGAAGCAATATGCAGAACCCATGACAAAACCACCATGGTACAATGAAAAATCTCCTTTGTGATTTTCATAAAATCAAATGGCATACAACCGCTAATTGCATGAGATTGAAAAACATCATCCAAGATCTCATTGAGGACAAAATCATAAATTTCGAGCAACCTGTCGACAATCAAGATCTCAAAATATACACGAATCTGATGCCCAATCACAATCAGGGAAATAATTACAAAAATAATCAAAGAAATAACCAAGGGAACAATAAAGGAAAAAAAAGCATGCCAGTGCAAACCTTGTATACGAAGGTGTCGTTGCATGCATAGATGAAATTGTCACTATCATTAGCGCAAAGGAGCTAACACTGAATGTGGAGTCACCACACGTGGCGGTAAGGTTACTATTGCAAGGGCATCACAACCATCTAAGACCCCCATCTCAAATACGAAATTTGTTCCCTATTATTATAACGTCATTGACCAGCTAGAAAGAACCCCCGCTCAGATCTCCATCATGGAGTTACTGAAAATTTCTGCCACCCATAGGAAAATCCTTGATGAAGCATTAGTTGCGTCCATAATCTCTTATAATCTTGATGTGGAACAATTTCAGGCTATGGTTGGTAACATCGTCACCCCAAATCTCCTCACCTTTTCTAATCAATATTTTTCCACCTAGCCATCTCACAACCATGCACTTCACCTTCAAGTCCTGGTTCACAAGAAAAAGGTCAAAAGGGTCTTGGTGGATGGAGGTGCAAGCCTCAATATTTGCTCGCTTAAACTTATAAATAACTTGGTAATCTCAGAATATTCCATCGACAAAAACAAAAGCATTACCATCAGAGCATATGATGACCGGGAAAGAATATCTCAAGGCACTATCAAGATCCCAATCCAAGTAGGACCAGCTACTATGGAAACCACATGTTAGGTCCTCGACCTTGATTTTCCCTACAATATCCTCCTAGGATGCCCATGGATCCATTGGATGAAGGCGGTTGCCTCAACATTTCACCAATGTGTAAAATTTTCATATCAAAATGAGGTCACAATACATGGTGATACAGAGCCATTTTCCTATTGTACAAACTTGGAAGCCAGGTTTTACAAAATTCCCCAAGTGCCAAAAAATGATGAAGGCCCCTCCACTCCCTATGTGGATCCATCTAACCTTGCCTCCACTTCTGCAAAAGAGACACCCCCCATCCCTGAAATATCTGACATCAAACTCATGATCTAGGACAATGGGTGTGGAGATTAGAGAATGAGAAAATTTTCCTTTGTTGTAGGAGAGTTACCTCATTCTCCTAGGTCACATGGATGACCTCAATCAATTCAAACACCTATCCACAGTTGTAGGGAAGACCCTTCTAGATTCCATTGTTGGGGGATCTAAGTCGAGAAAATGTGGACAAAAGAGACATTTCAAGAACACTATACCAAGATGAAAGTTACACACCCACCCTACCCATGGATGAAGCTAGCAAAGGACTAGAAATGATGCTTGGTATGAGATACAATAGAAATTAAAGCCTTGGAAGGAGAAGTGATGGGCGACTCGAGCCCATCATTGTAGAAAGATGAATGAGAAATATTGGCCTTGGATGTACCCCTCTGATTATAACCGTGCATGGTAGAGGTACCCCTAGTAGAGCAGTCAGGTCTCCTCCTCAGTTATCGACAGCTGCCCTTCAACTACCCATATCAACAGGTTTGCCCCTAGACAATTTCACCTTTGATGTAACTGAGGTTTGTAGTAATAGTGATGATGAGGATACCATAACAGGCCTTCCCATGCTTTTTGAGGATTACTCCTTACTCATTATTAGTGCCTCACTCGTTGAGTTAGACTGCCAAACTCACAAAATAAACCTAGTTTACCCCCAACTCATCGACTATGACCAATGAGGACCACTAGTTCTAGACACATTAAAAAATGATGAGGCTCTCTCAGAGTTCATGGGACTAAGGGGTATGGTACCATGCGGAGATCATATATTTGGATTCAACATCACACTGGACACACACACTTATTATGGGGAGACGATTGCATCCTTTAGTCACAAAAGCAAAAGAATGAGAATAAGCTCAGGGTCATTGAGTGAAAATCACACTGTGACACTCTCTAACCATAGAATAGTAAAAATAAAGGATGCATCCAACGGCAAAAACCTCTCTGAGATGCTAGAAGATGAAAGATTCAATCTCCCCCTACTACACTTTATCAAGAGAAATCAACAGTCCTAGCAAAATGGTGCAATCTTATCAATCTAGGAACAAAAGAAACACCACACATCACCTTCTATGTTGAATCACTCATCACAAAAGAAAAATAACTATTGGCTGCATTTTTAAGAAAAAGAAAGGTGAACTTTGCATGGACCTATGCTGACATGTTGGGTCTCGATCCAGAAGTTGTGTTTCATCACTTGGCTATTTACCTAGGAGCAAAGCCAGTAAGATAGAAATTATGAAAAATGCACCCTTAGATAGCCTTGTTAGTCAATGTGGAACTACAGAAACTCTTGGATGCTATCTTTATATGCCCAATTGATTATCCGGAATGGGTATCAAATACTTTTCCAGATTCAAAACCAAATGCGGACATCTGTATCTGCATTGACTTTAGAGACCTAAACAAAGTGCGTCCTCGTGATTACTTTCCACTACCCAACATTGACATGATAGTGGACATGATGGTCGGACACGAGATGCTATCACTGATGGATGGCTTCTCAGGGTACAACTAGATTATGATCGCAAAGGAAGACTGGCATAAAACAACGTTTATGTGTCCATGGGGCACCTATTGCTTGAACATGATGCCATTTGGGCTAAACAATGCGGGAGTGACATATCAAAGGGCCATGACACTAAATTTTCATGACATGATTCACAAAATTGTGGAAGATTATGTGGATGATATATTGGCCAAGTGAAGGAAAAGACAGGATCATATAGTAGCTCTAAATGCCATCTTTGACAGATTGGAGAAATACAAGGTTAGACTTAACCCCAAGAAATGTGTTTTTAGTGTGAAATAAGGAAAAATCCTGGGATATATAGTATTGATGAGAGGAATATAAGTGGATTCTTCCAAATTCAAGGCGATCCTCGACATGGAAGCATCCAAGACACTAAAATAGCTCAGAGGTCTATAGGGAAGGCTCCAATCCATTCTAAGATTCATAGCACGGCTGGCGGATAAACAGATTATGTATTCTCATCTACTCCACAAGGGAGTAGAATAGAAGTGGGATGACAAGTGTGATCAGGTGTTTAGTAAAATCAAATAATATCTACTCTTGCCACCATTTTTGATGCCACCAATCTCAAGAAATTCATTAATCCTATATATTTCGGCAACCATGGCAGCTCTCACTGCTTTACTAGCTCAACATGATGAAAATGGGAGAGAAAGAGAAATATACTACATCATCAGGACAATCATAGGGCATGAGCTCAACTATACACCAATAGAAAAAATCTTGCCTAGAAGTTGTGTTTGCAGCCCAAAAATTCAAACACTACATGTTGGCTCATCAAATCAAGTTGATTGCAAAGATAGATCCACTAAATTATCTGCTCTCTAAGGCCACTCTCATAGGATGGAAAACTAAGTGGGTCATGATATTGGTAGAACATGATATTGAATATGTAGAGCATAGGGCTTTCAAGGGGCAGACGATTGCAGACCAACTGGCAGAGGCTCCAATCTATTCAGAGAATCCACTCATATCAAAGTTTCTAGATGAATCCATCTTTAATCTCGGCATATCCAATCACTATAAACTCTACTACGATGGATCATATACACAACATGGATCAAGAGCCAGTGTTTTCTTCATCACCCCATAGGGGGATTGTATACCTAGATCCTTAAAATTGGCATTTCGTTGCACTAACAACATTGTAGAGTACGAGGGTTTAACCATAGGTCTCAAGATTGTAGCATAGTGGTGGGTCATGGTACTAAAGGTCTATGGGGATTCATAGCTTATTATCAACCAAGTCAATGGAGAGTACCAAACTAAGGATGATAAGCTGACACCATACAATAAGTTAATAGAGATCCTCAAAGAATCATTCATTGATATTACCTTTGAGCATCTACCAAGGGCTAACAACAGAGCATCTGACACCACGGCAACAATTGTATCCTTACTAGATATCCATCGCAATGTCCCAAAACATGAATTCTTGGTAGAGCAGCTTCTCGTATCGACATTCTAGGTACCAGATTCAAAATTCGTGTGTGAAATCGTTGGTCTCGGTGATCCCTGGTATCACAAAATCTACATCTACTTGAGAATAGGATACCTCTCAGCTAACATAACCCCATACCTTAAATGAGCCTTTGTCAAAAGGTCCTTACGTTTTGTCATCCTAGGAGAAACCCTCTATCATAGGAGCATTGAAGGAACCCTATGGCATTGCTTAAATCCTGAGGAAGCCCTGACTACTCTGACTGAGGTACACAATGGCACTTGTGGTTCACACTCAAGTGGTATGACCTTGGCTAAGAATCTGCTAAGAACCAGGTACTACTAGCCAACAATGGAAAGAGAGGCACACAACTTTATCAGAAAGTGTTTACGGTGCTAGCAGCATGGAGACCTTATGCATGCACCAGCTCAGGAACTTCATCCTATTGTTACACCATGGCCCTTCTCACAGTGGGGGCTTGATCTCATTGGAAAAATCACACCCACTTCATCTAATGGCCAAAAATTCATCATCACCGCCATAGAGTAATTTACCAAGTTGGTTGATGCAATTCCCATGACCTACATCACAAGAAAGCAAATATCAAGGTTAATCCTTAACTATCTCATTTGTCAATATGGTGTCCCCCAAGCTATTATCTCTGATAATGGGACACCTTTCAATAATTAGGATGTCCATGATCTATGCCATAAATTCAAAATCCAGCATTTCTTTTCCACTTTGTTCTATCCCCAAGGCAATGGCCAGGCAAAAGCCACTAATAAAACTATCTTGAAAATCCTTAAGAAAAAATTCAATGACTCAGGTCGTGACTGGCATCTGTAGCTAAATCCTACCTTATCGGTCTAACACACCAACATCTATATGCCAATAGGAACCACCCCATTCTCTCTGGTCTACGGATCAGAAGCCATCCTCTCAATCGAGATCGAGCTCCCATCATTAAGGATATCATTGCAAAACCTCATTATAGATGAGGAATGTTGGATTTCAAGGTTAAATGAGCTAGAGTTATTAGATGAATGGTGCATGGATTACCTCAACCATCTATAGTTCTATCAGAACCATCTAAATCACAACTACAACAAGAAGATCATGAGATGCACCTTCCGAGTCGGTGAACTTGGGGTAAAATAAAATCAAAAGAATGTGCCAAATCCAGAAAGAAAAGGAAAATTTGAGCCCAACTGGTTGGGACCTTTCATCATCACAACAAGCTATAAGTCAAGGGCATATCAGTTGTCAACACCAGAAGGCAAGCCTCTGTAGGACCCCCTGAAAAACTCCCATCTCAAAATATTTTATGCCTAAAAAAATTGCAAGGTATAAAACCAAAAAATACAAAAAATCAAAAAATGTCTTGAAAAAATGGTTACCCTAATAAAAACCTGGAAAACGGGTGTCTTGGTGACAACAAAACAAAAACAAAAATACAAAAAATCCAAAAGAAATAGAAAAAGGATTGAAAACAGTAAAGAAAAAAATCGTCCTCTAAGGAAAACCACTTCGGTGGCGCTTTGGACAAGTACCTTGGTGAAAACCTGACAAACAATTGCCAAGTGTAAATAAAGCACTTTGCATCCACTAGGATCTTCACATCTTTTTCTGCACACTCAATCATCCATTACATTCCATCTATCCTTCCATCATTCGTTCGCAACTGTACCATAGCTTGATCTTTTGCTCGTATCATGTTCCACCCTAGTACTACTTAGCATATTCCTAAGGTCACTTTTTCCTACCTATATTGAAGTAGTCTATCACATCACACTAGGGGCATGTTCCTATACCTACATTGGATCAGATTCATGTATATTCTGGTGATCTTTATAAAATCAATCCAAAAACATCCAAATCATTGAAAAATCCAAAACATGTCAAAAAATTTAAATATTAAAAGTGGCATCATTGGTTTGAACTACATCATCTTTCAGCTTGAACATAGGCAAGGTTGATCTTTTATCATCCCCCAAGACACCCTAGGTTATTCCTTTAGGCATCCATCGCAATCTGGCAATTTGTTTTCCCATCTATCTCATCATTGAGTCAATTTTGTTGTCAGTCAAACTACGTGGTCTCTGTGTATATAACGTAGGAAAAGCTCATCTATGGATTAGCTCTCGAGACCCCTAAGATAGGTCTTTAAGTTAGTCTCTTCATCAAAGTCTCAAAAGTCCAAAACTTTTGTAAAACATCTCAAAAATCCCAAAAATAGCCTCAAAACATTTGAAAAACCCAAAATGGTGCATCCATCTCATCTCGCTTTCACCCAAAATAATCATCATTCCTAATAAATCAATCATCGTCATCTTCATCCTTTGGTGATTCAGTTGAAAGAAAGTTTAGCAGATTCAAAAGTGAACACCCTAATCATCAAAGTCTCAAGCCTAGGTCAATAAGCAAGCAAGTTAATCAACTCATAATATCAATAGCTTATCATCCAATCAATCTCATCAAAACCCTGATACAACATGTACTAGAATGTATCCTTCCCACGATGGTCATAAGCATCAGGTACCCTGCACTAGTTTAGTCTTGGCTAGCGGTATGAAGAACATTAGCTTGTTTGTTTACTTTATCTTGGTCTTTGTGACATCTTATTTTGCAGTCATTCCAAGGACCCCTCAATGATTCCTAAACAAAACAGGTTTAGAGGGAAAGGATTGGGGAAATGATCATTATCTTTTTTATCTATTGTGCTTGTGGGATACTCTTGTAAAATAAATTAGTCAGGTGTGCTTTTTTTGGTTTGTAGAGAGGGTGTTTTAGGTATCTTGTTGACCACATAGGAAGGCTTTCTTTTCTATGTTTTGGTCTGAGATGCTTAGAATATTTGAACTAAATCTTGAACAAGGTTTCATATGCTAAGTATGAATAGGAATAATCCTATCTGATTGACAATTCAAAGTCCATCACACTAGATACAACGCCATCCTAGTTATTTATACCTTGATGCATCGTACCTATGTGTGTTATCAAACATAAATTAATTGGCCCTTTGAAAATCTCGACTCCCGCTAAGCAAATCCTGATCATCTTAATGACTTGTTGGATCTCTTTTCTTCTATCTTCTTTCCACACTAATATGGTACCATGACAGTTAATCATAACATCACTAATGCATCCTTCCTGCATCCACAAATCATCAGCATAAATGCATATCATATAGATCATATTGTACCACATCATCTCACATAACCATCATAAGTTATGAGGAATAATATAGATTTTTTATTCTAAGCATCTTAAGAAATCATTACATTACATTCATACATTACATGAATCATTAAGGGCATAATAAAAATCATTAACATCCATTATCATTACATAATCAATCGCATATCATGTGCCATTTGCATATCGATACATAATCATTAGCATACATTGCATCCATACGATCATCATCAAAACGCATAGAAAAGTACAAAAATAAATGCATCCAAAATCACCATGTAGAAGCATACATCATATTGCATAAGCATAGAACATTTCATAAACATCTCATTGCACATACAAAATTTGAATGCATCCATACACCATACATCATAGAACATCTCATAAGCAGGACCATCTCATATATATCATAAAAATAATACAACTATCATGATACGAAAATTGGATCAAGTGTATATATTAGAGTACGTGATACAATAGGGGGAAATAGTCAAAGTCCATGAATCAAAAAATGGACAACTAGTTATGATTAAAGGGCTAGCCCTGTTGGCTATGCCCCTCACCCTCTGGCCTGTCACCGTGATCCTCTGGTGGCCTCATCCTTGTTTGTGGTGAAAAGTCTGGCACCCGACCTGCTATTGGAACTGCTTGCATGTAGTGTTGTTGATAGTACTCGGCCTCTATCACCACCTCCTAGTATGCTCTCAAAGATACTATCTGGTCCTGGGTGGATGAGGTTGTACTCTCCAACTTTCACCTCTAACCAATCTCCTGATCCCTCTCAGATTGAGCTTGGTCCCTCTCAGTAGTAACTATCCAAATTTGTTGTTGAGCCTGATCTCTCTCTGCTGTCAATATCTAAATCTGACCCTACAACTATTGGATCAGTATATCTCTATGATCCGGTTGCCCTGGTGGCTGCTGCACAGAGACCGATCTTTCCTCGTCTCTGGGTTGATCATCCTGTATCCCTACCCATGGCGTTGCTTGGCCTCATAGTGGTGCCTAGTCGTGCGATGGTGTTGGAGCCCATGGTGGTACCTAGTCTCATGGTGGTGTCTGATGTGGAGGATGGCCACCTCCTCCTCTCTCCTTGTCACCATCTCTATCACTGTCGCCTTTTGCTCCCTATCCTCTACCCCTGTCGACTAATCTACCTCTCAGCCTCCATCAAGGGAGGACTGTGCCTGGAATTGTCGATCGAACAAGAGGCCTGATCCAAGCTTTGTAGGCTTGTGTAACCCCTATGTCTGTCGACCCCTGATCATATGGCCATCACCTAGCCACTAGTTGTCTAAATGAGGCTACTACCTCCGATGTTGGAACGGGTTGGCCCCATGTTGTCTCTCATGATGAATGGGTGAAGATCGCCACATACTGGTCATCTGGCGTATCCTGGACCTCACCAAACTGTCAGGCCACCTTGTCTAGAAGGTACCGCTCTATCATAGTGTGCTCACGGCCCTACATCCACCTGTCTTGATGAGAAAATAATAGTTTCTCGTGATCATCATACCACGGGCCTATACCCATCTAGGGCCTCCAAACAAACTCTCACATCTCATCAAGTTCTTGTTGCCAATGTGCAATGCCACCTAAGCCTATGTGGGTGAAGCGAATCTAGGCTCCCTCATACCGCCAAATGACAAGATCATCAATATCTAGAACGATTGGTGTGACAACTAGATGGAGCACTGGAATCCACTCCCATGAACAAATGTGTAGTAAGGTGACCCCGACCCCGAGGGTCCTACTGTCAAGGTATGCAAACTCGTGGAGGTCCCTGTATAGTGAGGCCAACATCACTAGCCCCCAAGCAAAGAACTCCCTGCGGATGACCATCTGCTCCCATGCTAGTCCCCAACCTAAACTAAAATATCAGCCCCACCGATCTGGTGCCACAAGACTTGAAATGATAGCTGCAACGATCAACCTGTAGGTAGGCATTGTACCCCGATATCTCTCCAATTCAATCTGTCCATCAGAAAAATGGATCTCATCAAGACCCATCACATCAAAGCAAGCATCCCTACCAGCATCTAGATCATAAATCACTTTGTCTTCATGGATAGGCAGTCGAAGGATGCATCAAACATCTTTGAGTGTGATGGTGGCCTCACCGATAGGAATATGGAAAGAAGAGGTCTCACTATGCCACCACTCAATCAAAATTGTCATCATCCCCAACTTGGTCCGAACAGGATGAACATAAGAAATGAACCAAAGGCCGAGCATACCAAGCTGCTCCTCAAGGAATATGTCCATACCCTATAATCTCCTAAGCACCGGCCATCTGTGCTCCCTTGAATGAAGTATGTTGAGGTCCTCCTACACAAGGGAAACCATCGCGTCAAGTCTCATAAAAAAATCTGCCTCCCGAGTCAGCTTTTCGCATTTGAAACAACAAATGTGGCACTGTTTGCAAATGTAGCCCAGTTTGAAAAGTTCCAAACTACACTATCATGATGGATTTTGCCAAATTCTAAACTCCAAATTGCATATGTGGTTGACTTTCTGCCAAAACCCTAGTTTCAAACTATGTCGCGTGGTCAAATTTTCATATGCGGCTGAGTTTGACAAGAAACCCTAATCTCCTAACTGGCCCGCGGCGGCGCTATTCTCATATGCGGCATAGTTTGAGGCTGTACAATACTGATTGAGAATTTTTAGTAGTGCTATATAGTGTTGCTTGACCTAAAGTTAACCTAAACCCTATTAAATGTATGTAAAACAATAAAATCAAAAGTTGAGGTAGGGGTACATACAACGGGTTCTATGCTGACTGGTCACTGGTCCACTCATACCCTCTCCAACATGTTCCTAGGAAGTTTTCGTTGTGCCATCTCGAGTGGAACTTAGAGCTCAAAGTGCAAAAATTCTAAAGGCTAAGTGTGCAAATGAATTGAAAGTGACCTCTCAAGGTCTATTTAAGCTAGAAAATTAGGGTTTTTTGACCTAATTCGACCATCCAGCTAGGGTTTTGGTCCCTCGATCCCGTTTTTGTCCAATCGAGGGCCATGTTGCATCTTTTTTGGCATTTTAACGCATTTTTTGATATCTTGGGGCACTTTTGGACCTATCAGGCACCTGGTCCTCTTTATTTGCAAGTGTTGGGAATAAGGATTCGATCTGTCATCATAGAACACATCTAAGACATCAGTGCCTTGGTGATTTTCATTCAAATCACAATAAACACACTAAAAACTATGTCATAAAGTGGAAGTAGGCACAGTTGATCCCCCATTGATCCTCTGAGAAAATTAAATTCTTAACAAGATAGAAAATTCAACATAAACACAAATTCAAGAAACTGAATCAGACAACCATGAAAGACAAAATAATGAACACACAAATATATGTGGGGATAACCTTTTCAGGTAAAAAACCCCACCTCCAAAACATTCAACTCACTTGTATTATTTTCTAACTAAAATGGTTACTATACAAGCACAGAGCTATGCTCTTCAGGATATTACATCATGTTCATCTGGAGAAAGATAACAAGCAACACAAAATAGAATCTTTACATAGTTACAATGTTCTCATGACATATTGTGTAGATTCCCTTCAGCTCCTCACAAATGACTGTCACAACCAGCCTTATGGCCACTTGGGCTATCAAGTTCACATCTTAACAGATTCGAGAGACTAAGTGTTCATGGTTGAATCGCTCGAACCCACTTAGCCTCTCTTTGTTAGCTCTTCTTATTTCATCGAACTACTCCCACAATAACTTATACCGTGTGCTTACCTATTCAACCCATCCTTGTTAGCAACGGTCATCGAGATAATAAATTATCCACCTGCAAGCCTTGAAATTTTGATAACGTGCAACGCTTAATCTGCAAGCATCGAGCCACGTAGCATTAAATCCAGTCTCAGAAATGTCTGTCAACCTTTCTATAATAATGCAGCTCAATCGCACATCAAAAAATAACCATTTAGCCAACCAGATTATAAGGATCTTCCACATGTTGCCATCTCATTCATCTATCACTACTAACTTTCAGTCAAACCAGTCCAACTCGATCAACCGAGTACCGAGCTCACCCAAGCTCCTACTGCGTTACCGTCGAGCTCAATAATACCTATCATGATATGGCAGTGAGCTCGCCTGAGCTCACCCTCATCCATACTGCACTACCGTTGCCTTGTTGGAATCACCTCACGATAAGCTGGTGAGCTCACCCTTCACCTTCACCATGCTACCACTACCATAGCTGACCCAACTCGCGGTATGGCGGTAAGCCATCCAGGCTCGCACCCTGACTCCACCACACAAACGTGCCCCTGTTCGAGTCGCCTCGCGATATGGCGGTGAGCTAGCCCAAGCTCACCCTCACCCATACCACACTACTGCTGAGTCAATCGAGCCTTACCGTGGTATGGTGGTATCCTTCTGGCGAACCGCTGGTGGTCACACCGCACTGCCGCGAGGGCCACCAGGCCACCCCATAGTAGGACGGTAATCGCCAGGCTGACCGCAGGTAGTCTCACCGCGAACATCACAGTGAGAGGAACCATCACCTATGGTATGGCGGTAACTACCATGCCCAACATTGGCAATCTCACTGCGAACACCGCGATGAGAGGGACCACTACCAATGGTATGGCAGTAACCATCGAGTTAGACCACTGGCGGCCTTACTGCGCCATCACGATGAGAGAACTTACCACGCGTGGTAAGGCGGTAACCGCTAGCGAAGGTTGCAGCTGACCTTACCGTGCCACCACGATGAGTGAACTCAGTGCACGTGGTAAGGTGGTAACCGCCAGACTGACACTACCAAGACCAAGCTAGACTGTTGCGGTAAAGGCCAGAATATGAATGAAAAATCCAAGTCCGAAGGGAACAAGCTAGAACGTTGAGGCATAATTTCCCAACAGTCTCCCACTTGCGGAAGACTTTTAGGCTTCCTTCAAAACACCCGAACAAGGACCAAAACCATGCTTCCATGCTCCAACCAAGACCTCTGCAATGACATCAAAAATTTCCACCATCTCAAGCTACAACTCCAAACATCCAACATAGGAAAAATAAAAATCCAAGACGTATATGCACCAATCTCTAGAACACAAACATCAGATCCTTCAAGTGAAAAAGGCACCACAGTAGTAGCAAAGCACAACGCAAACACCAAAACAAGAAACAATCTCCAGAACAAGGAAAAACCAACCAGCTAGAACAACACCCATAAAGTTGACTGCCCTCCATCCAACTGATCAAACCCACACAATTGAAAAAACCAGCACTCATAACTCATGCTAAATATTCTAATCACCCATACCTTAGAGTTATGAACATCATTAAACTCATGCCATCACACAACAAACCCAAAAACAGCAAACACAATCACCATGTGTCAACCAACCAAAAGATTACACACGCCCAGGTACTCCCATTGCAAGGGTACTATCCAAATGAATGCAAACAAAGCACCATCACACATGATCCAGGCATACTAATTCCACCAATCCTTGCACATAGAAATGAATAACCATTTAGTTCCAAGGAACATCCACGCTGATCTGCACCACCTACAACCACCTGTTGTAAGAAAATTTTCTCTCAATTTTCTTCCACAGTCCTTCCAAGATCCTCCATATCTGACTGAAGAAAGAAGCATAGGAACCTTCGTGTCATCGCCCAAGTGACAACACATGACCACAAACTATGACCAACTCGTCTCCATAAAATAATCTCACATCTAAGGTCATATGAAAGCAAACATATAGGAAGAAAAGACCAGATTAGAGAGAAATTGCAAATCAAAACATGTAGCATCCTCCTACATACATTTCTAAATGTTAGTTGTGTCAAGAATGATCTTCTTCACATCCCAAAGGGAAAATCCTTAACAACATCCAACAAATCCATGGATGTAAGCACCTCAAAGAAGATCAAACTCACCCATATAACCATCTCCTATCAGTCCTCAAAAGAACAAGGAGATACACTATGATGTCCACCTTTCATTATGAATCCTCCAAAATTTGAAAATAAATTCAAGATTCATATCATGAAAGCAAGCATAACACACATTTGAAAGATATAATGGAAAAATACCTTTCAAATGAACCTCACCGCCGAGAAGACCAAGAAGAAAAGAAAAGATGCTCCTCCAAGATATACAAGCCACCATGACTTACCTAAGAGCATTCTCCTTCATGGTCTCTATTGAACTCACATTCAAATCACAACAAAGACACTAACAACTATGTCATAAAGCGGAAGAAGGCATAGTTGATCCCCCATTGATCCTCTGAGAAAAGTAAATGCTTAACAAGATAGAAGATTCAACATAAGCACATATTCAAGAAACTGAATTAGACAACCATGAAAGACAAAACAATGAACACACAGATATACGTTGGGAAAACCTTTTCAAGTAAAAAACCCCACCTCCAAAACATTCAACTCACTTGTATTATTCAATAACTAAAATGGTTACAATACAAGCACAGAGCTATGCTCTTCAGGATATTACATCTTGTTCATCTGGAGAAAGATAACAGGCGACACAAAATAGAATCTTTACATAGTTACAATGTCCTCATGACATACTATGTAGATTCCCTTCAACTCCTCACAAATGACTGTCATAGCTAGCCTCACGGCTAGCCCAGCCACTTGGACTATCAAGTTCACATCTTAGCAGATTTGAGCAACTAAGTGTTCATGTTTGAATCGCTTGAACCCATTCAGCCTCTCTCTATTAGCTCTTCTTATTTCATCCAACTGCACCCACAATAACTTATACCATGTGCTTACCTGTTCAACCCATCCCTATTAGCAACGGTCATTAGGATAATAAATTATCCACCAACAAGCCTTCCAATTATGATAATGTGCACCACTTAATCTACAAGCATTGAGTTGTGCAGCATTAAATCTAGTCTCAGACATGTTTGTCAACCTTTCTATAATAATACAACTCAATCGCACATCAGAAAATAACCATTTGGCCAACCAGATCATAAGGATCTTCCACGTGTCACTATCTCATTCATCTATCATTGTTGACTATCGATCAAACCCATCCAACTCAGTCAACCGAGTACCGAGCTCACCCGAGCTCCTAACACGTTACCATCGAGCTCAACAATACCTATCACGATATGGCAATGAGCTCGCCCGAGCTCACCCTCATCCATACCGCGCTAACATTGCCCTGTTGGAATCACCTCGCAGTAAGGTGGTGAGCTCGCCCAAGCTCACCCTTCACCTTCACTGCGCTACCACTGCCATAGCCGACCTGACTTGCAGTATGGCGGTAAGCCATCCGGGCTCGCACCTTGACTCCACCGCACAACCTTGCCCCTGTCTGAGTCGCCTCGCAGTATGGCGGTGAGCTTGCACGAGCTCACCCTCACCCATACCACGCTACCACCAAGTCAATCGATTCTTACCGTGGTATGGTGGTATCCTTCTAGGAAACTACTGGTGGTCACATCGCATTACCACGAGGGCCGCCAAGCCACCCCGTGGTAGGGCGATAACCGCCACGGCGACCACAGGCAGTCTCAACATGAACACCATAGTGAGAGGAACCACTGCCATGCCCACCATTGGTAGTCTCACCGCGAACACTATGGTGAGAGGGACCACTGCCAGTGGTATGGCAATAACCGTTGGTGGCCTTACTGCAGTGAGAGAACTCACCACGCACGGTAAGGCGATAACCACCAACGAATGCTACATGCAACCTTACCATGCCACCACGGTGAGTGAATTCACCGCATGCGGTAAGGCGGTAACCGCTAAACCAACATCGCCAAGACCAAGCCAGACCGCCACAATAAAGGCCAGAATATGAAGGAAAAAGCCAAGTCCGAAGGGAAAAATCCAAAACGTTGAGGCATAATTTCCCAATAGCGAGATCATCCAAAAATTAAAATTTCCATCTGATCTCTCGAGGGGGAAACATATCAAAATAATCCTTTCGTTGGGGCAATAGTGGGGCATTCGAAAAAATCAAGAAATTTTGAACTTTAATCACAATAGTTTATTCTTTGAACCAATGCAACAAGTGCATTGCTTCAAAGAGGGGAAAAAACTAGACATGGAAAATTGACCAACGCACTCGATCCTGATTACTGACATCGCTTCTTCCTAAATCATACTCTCAGCTTATCATCACTTTTCATCTCTTAATTAGATAAACCATTATTTATTTAATTAGGTCTTTTTCCCTTGTTGATTAAATTAATCAATTTAATTTAATTAATCCTCTGTTTTTGTTCATTTAAATAATTCATTTTATTTAAATCTCTAAAGTCCTCTTATTAAATTGAATAAATTAAACCTTATTTGATTTAATCTAACATTGTCCCCTTTAGTTAAATAAATCAAAACATTTATTTAATTAAATCTTTCCTCTCAATTTGATTTAAATAATTGATAAATTTAAGTCTAAGTTGTCACATCTCCTAAATTCCTCATTAAATTAATTAAACTTTGATTAATTTAATCTTAATCTATGTCACATTCTCTAGAGAATTCAACTTGCACAATAAATCAATTACTTTGATTTATTAAATTGCCTATTTTCTCTCAACATGGAATAAGGGCGAAACATTCCTTTAAATTTGAATTGAAATTCAAGTGGGTTTGGTCCTTCCAACAAAGCATTCACTCCTCTTACATGTCCTTGTGCATTGAGCCAAGTGGCATTTATTTCATTCTTTTTCCCTCTCACATGTTATTTCCTCAATTTCAAATTCCACCTAATATCATTTATTGGTACTTTGATCAAAATGTGCACAACCTTCAACCATTCACATCTTGACAAGTGGCACTTGGCCATTGGGTGTTGAATGATCCCACATTGCTCAATTTCACTCTCTTTTCCAATTTGGAAATCTATAAATGGGAGACTCTTCCTCTCATTCCATTATCCACAAATTGAGTAAACTTATGATACTCAACTTCATCCTCAAGCACTTCCATTTTTCATCCATTTCATCAAGTTCTTAGCTAGGTTATGCAGATTTTTCATTATGGAGCTTGATTGAGTCTTCATCAAAGTGGATCACTCACCAAATTATCAACATTGCAACATAAGGAGTTGGGAAAGGGCCAATTTCTACACATAATTGGCACCAACTCCCCATGGGATCAATATTTTACATTTCTTAATTAGGATTTCATTTATCTTTCATGTTTGTTCTTCGTTTTTCCTATTATTAAGCATTGTAGATGGATTTCACGGGGAATCCTTGTCTTATCTTGCATATTGATCTAATATTGTGTTTGTTTTCCATGTTTGTGCAGGTATAGGATTGGGGTTCACAGTAATTAAACCTTGAAATGAAATAGAAATGATGAATAAAATGGTGAATGAACAACATGCAATGCTAAAACTTACCAAACCCTTGTAATGGCTGCAAACTTGTGTGTAATGGATGTAATGGAAATGGATCTTGAAATTCTTGATAGATCTTGAATTACTTGCTTGCTTAGATCAAAACCCTACATCACAAATGTTAGCACAACAACACAAATGATGCAAGAATAATATTTGACATGATGCTTGAAACTTGATGATGGCTCCAAATGCTTGATGAATTTCTCTTGAGTACTCTTGATCTCATAAATTTTCCTTAAGAATGAATGCTCAAGTTGCTAGAATGAAAATGAATGAATGAACCTTGTATTTATACTTTTTTATGCTTAATATCCCAAAATCATATCACACCAAGCCGACATATGAATTCAATAAATGAAGGAGGTTAAATCCCACCAAGATTTGAAATTAAATCCCGAAAATGACTCAAGGAGGACTAAGACGCCCTAGGTGGTGTCTTAGTCCCAAGTGATGAAACTTGGGGCACATACACCAAAAAGGGGCCCAAACAAGATACCTGAAAATTAGGGTCCCAGGACCTCAGGAGGACAAAGACGCCCTTAGTGGAAATTCAGTCCCAACCAAAAATCAGGGACACACCAATCAAATTCATTAGGAGATCACATATGCATTGGAGAATTTCAATATTAACCAAAAAAATTCCATTCATAAGGCTTGTGGACATAAAGTAGAGCCAATTAAGCCATAAATAAGGATAAATAAAGCTAGGTGGGCCCAAACAAGTGTGAAAATGCAAGGGTATTCATTTTACTACACTACATTTAGCCCCCATTTCAGTTAAAGGATGAACTTTCTTCAAACTCACACTAAAGTAGCCAACCATGCAATCAACAGGGGTTCAAATGTAAAAATGTTAGTAAGATAGGATGACAATAATCAAGAGGGTGGCCAAGCCGCTGGGATTATGATCCTTTCGAGAACCAACATAGGAACAAAGGAACATGCTTGAAGATAATATATGAATCCAAAATCAGATCACAAACTTACACCATCAAAGACAAGAAAAAGGAAAAAGGAAAAGGAAATTCAATAGATCAAGCTTCAACTAGCCATCCAATGTAGTGGATCAGTTCTAGGCTTGAAGAGGGTTTACAAGTGGAATGTGTTTTCCACTATGCAAACAAAATGCACGCTCACGAGAGCTAGTGGGAACTATTTGTCCACTAGGTGATCCCCAAGAGGGACCATATCAAAGTCATACCTCCATGACTTTAATAGGGTACAAAAATGCATGCTCACAAGGGCTAGTGAAGCTAGGTGTTTACTAGGTGAGCCCCAAGAGGTCCATATCAAAGCCATACCTCCATGAATTTAATAGGGACAAAAGGAAGAAGCAATGCAACAAGGAGAGAGGATGTTAAAAGGCATTTTTCTTAGTTCATGCAAGGTCTTACTCTTAGTGGAAATCGTTCCTAACGTCTCCAAGAGATGACCAGTCAAAGAATAAAAGATTCACCACTTAGGGGATGTAGTGCATCACACAACCACTAAGGGGAATATAATATGTTGAGATAGGTTACACTTTTGAAGGACATTACTCCCAATGTCCCGACAAAGAGGAAAACACATCATATGAAGAAATAAAATCGCATCAAGGAACATGGAAAAGCAAATGCAAATGAAATCATGCTGAAATAATGCCAATGTATGCACCCAATTTAAAGGAATTGCTAACACCATATTGTGAGAAATTTCTTTAAAGTAGACAAACATGGAAAAGAGAATAGAAAAGAGGGTTGCCCCCCAGAAAAACATAAGGGATCTATGGATTCGGGGTCAATATCTATCTTTGTTGCAATGATATTAGAGAGCTCAGAACTATCATCATTCCCCAAATACACACCGAACTGGAAGAATGACACAAAGATAGTGAAAACAAATAAAATCCTTTCGGATCAACATGGAAGAGACATAGGGTGTCTCGATGCCTTGCATCATCTCCAAAAGGAAAACATGAGACAAAAGTGAAATGAAAAGAAAAATCTTTTGGGTCAATATGGAAGAGGCATAGGGTGTCTCGATGCCTTAAATCATCCCCAAAAGGAAAACACAAGACAAAAGTGAAAAGATAAATGAAAAGCGAAAATCTTACGACATAGAGAAGAATTAAGGTACAAATAGAGGAATGCACAAAGAGAGAGGAACATCAAACATAACATCACAGGGGATCACAATACGCACATGCAATTGAAAGAAAAAAGAAAAATAAAAAGACTAGTAAGGCATAGGCAAGTCAACCTAAAGTAGGTTATCCACCTCCAAGTCTCAATCTGCATAAGCAGAAGGTAGATAACGAACCAAAGGGACAACAAAATATTCATGACTAAGACAAGGCCACCTGCTTCTTGTTCCCACTAAGTGCAAGACAATAATGGGTCAAGATAGATGATGAGAAGGGTCATGTAATGGTGAGAATTGCAAGATTCTACAACGATTACATGACAAAAGGGTTCCCATTTTAAGGGAAAATTTCTATGATGTCAAATTTTTTAAGGATTTTTATTATAGTTTGACACTCATCTGTAAGGTTCCCAAGAATCATATGATATGTGAAATAATTTGTATTATCTTTAGGGAAGTTTCTTCGAGTGCGAGGTGGGAGTTTAAGTCGACCTGTGTCTATAAGATGTTTCAGTTGTTTTTCAATTTATGTTTGGGTGTGTGTGAGCATGTAAGGTGATTTGTTGTTATTAGATTCACCAAATTTTGTAGTTGAATGATGAGGAGGAGGACCTAAAGAGATCCTACCATCCTTATCATTATTATGAGTTATTGGTTGTTCTTTAGGAAGGAGGACATTCATATCAGGAGGTGAATCAAAGATCATCATACCATCACTTTGAAGCTTTAGTTATTCTCTAGGTATTTTTGCATTGTGAGGGGGATCTTGATATCCTAACCCTTTTGTGTTTTCAGTAGCTGGAACTTTCTCTAAGAGTTGATGAATTTCATGTTCACTTGTTGTGTCGCATCCTTTTTTACTCAATATTGTGAATCCTTTTCCATATGTTTCTTCAAGGTTGATTGAAGTGTTTGTTACTCTTTAATCATAAAATGGTTGAGTGTTTTCTTGTCTAAAGGAACTAGATTCACCTATTGTAGGGAACTTAGGTTCAATGTTTGTTTTAGTTTTAGGATGTAAGTAATTGAACATTTCAAGAGGTGGTATTGTAGGTGGATTTGGTTGTTTCATGGATGGCTAGAAGGATGCATTATCTTTGAGGTTATCAAGACAATTGTTTAGGACCTTATTCATGCCTTCATCATTTTCTCCAATGATGTCAGCATCATGAGGAGGACATGCATTGGGATTTGAGAGAGCATGAACGAGTTCAATGTCATTAGGATTATTACCAAAGGCACAATTTGAGACATCTACTAAGGATTTCAGGGACATCCAAAAAATTTTATAGCACATATCCATGATGCAGAATTAAGAAAATGAACTTGAAAATGAAAGAAACTATGATAACAAAAAATTTGGAAACTGAAACAGCAAACTGAAACTAGCTCACAGAAACACAGAAAATCAACTTCAAACCCTAAAAATTGGAGATTCAAAGTCAACAAGGACTAAGATTCCAGTAAAGGTGTTTTAGTCCTCCCTATGGGATTCTAAAATTCTAGAGGCTGAAATCGGAAGCAAATAGTAGAGGGATGATTCTGCGCAGAAAAACTTGAGAGGGACTAAGATGCCAGGAAGGGCATTTTAGTCCTAGCGGAGATTTTTCTAAGAGAACCAAAAAAATTTGGCTTGAAAACAACTTTCTCAGGTTGCCTACCCAGGGACCTGATGTTTGGAAACAAAAAATGATGCAAATGGATGCAAAGAAAAGCAGTGACTAACAAGCAATTGAATGCAAGATCTGAAATGCAGTTTTTCAATTTTGAATGCAAGAGTAATGTTTCTAAATGCAATTAAGAGAATGAACAATGCACTTTTTTAGTTTTTCAATGAAATTTAATGATGCAATAAAAGAAAACAACAACCTATATGCGCTTTCACCAATGCAAAGATAAGAAACCCTAAATGAAATTTCACTAATGCAAGATGCAAGAAACCCTAGATGCATAATGTGATTAATGCAATCTAGATCTAGGACTCTAAAGGACTCCAAATCAGAAATGGAAGAATGCCCAAACAAATTTGTGTTCACCAAAATAAACCAAAGATAAAAATAGGGGGAATGAAGGGGGTACCTTTTTCTCCTATTATATCTAGGTCATTCAAATATGTCCTAAGAACCCTAATAGGATTGACTATCAACCTCTCAAGGTGAATCAATACACAATTAGGAGGACTTAGGAGGGGGTGTTCTTTCAGATTTTAGGGGTTCACCAGCAAGAAAATGCTTGGAAAAGATAGTGTTTGAAAACACACTATGATTTGCAAAACACTGAAAATAAGCTAAATGAAGCTTACAAATACTGAAAAATGAAAAGTTCTCCAAGTTAGGGTATGTGTACCTGGGGAACCTAGAGATGCAAATAGGATTCTAGAAATGTAAATAGACTGACAAAATATACCTTGGAGGGTCCTAAGACACCCGTCCTATCGTCCTAGTCCCACTATTGTTTTTCAAGGCAAACATAGAATCTTCGGATGACGGAACAAAATCTCAAAGAATATCTAAAAGATTCCACTTTGAGGACTAAGATGCCCTTTCTACCATCTTAGTCCCAATTTGAATTTTTGAAAAGTGTGAATGTGGTCTTGAGCTCCCAGGTTTGCAATTTCTTCGTCTCGGATCTAGGTTCTGAAACAGTTGGATCTAACCTCTAGGTGAGTTTTCGTGAAGATGACAACTTTGCACTCCAAGTGATCTTCAAGTCTTCAACCTAGATATACAAATACAAATGGGCAAGATGTAAAAACTTGTTGATTTTTAGTGAATTGGGGTTTGCCTTGGTCAAACCTCTTGTTGGTAATTAAACCTCTGAAATGAAATGGAAATGATGAAGTCCAAATGGTGAATGAGCAACATGCAATGTTAAAAATCACCAAAACCTTGTAATGGTTGCAAACTTGTGTGAAATGGCTACAATGGACATGGATCTTGAAATGCTTGATAGATCTTGAATTGCTCATGGTGAATTTTACTTGGCAGTGAATTTTCTATCGGTGAATTTTCCATGGCGGTGAATTTTCCATCGGTGAATTGTTGACGATGAATTTTCCTAGAGTCATTTACATGCATGTCTATGAGGGCATTTGTAACTACAACAGTCTGCCAAAACCCCTTTGACTTTTATGTTTCGATAGATGCCTATGTGAGGTTGTAAAGCTCTCTACATGTATGGCATGAGCAGAGAAGATGGTGGCATGGGTTTTCACTTTGCTTGAAAGCTTCTAAAGATTTTGTGTTAACAAATCTATATCATATATTCATGGTTGTGTAGTGACATCTCCTTCAAATAGATCATGAGCCACTGTCCAGTTAACATTGCATGCCATGATATCACATGCATTCTATCAAAAATAATTGCTAGGGTCATAAACGACATAAAGAAAGCTCCATCATCTTGCATGTGTGGCTAAACCATGGTCATGCAAGCACATGCAACTACAAATTTTGTTCCATGTTCTTCATGTTTGATGGAGGTCAATGTCTATCCAAATCTTTTAATTTTGTCATAGGCCATGATTTTTGGCTTTTACCTTTGCAAGCTGCATCTTTTACTAGCATTGATGGCAACATGATTTACAAATAGCATGAATGGTGGAAAAGTCTCACACACATGTAAAATTTTGTTTTTATGTTTTATTAATAGCACTTCCAGTTTTTTGGCTTGATCTGGGTTGTAAATTTTCACAACTCAATTTTTTGAGTTGTAGTTGGTTGTGGATTTTCACACCCTTACTTTTTCTCTTTTGTCTTAAGTGGTGAATTTTCACAATTTTCTTTATTAATTTCTATTTGTTTTTTTCCACTTTATTTAATTTGGTGCAATAATAACCACTTATTCCATCAAAATAAGTAATTATTAAAATCTTGAAAAACTTCAAACTCCCCACCAAAATTTAAAATTACTTTGTGATTTATCACTAACAAGATAATATTTCATGAATTAAAAGATATTAATTTTTTCTTACAAAAGTGCAAAAAACCATTGACAAAACATCTAAAATATCCAAATGATCTATGAGCTCACCAACGGAGAATTTGTGATAATTTCAGATTGGATCCATTTTTTTGGCTAAAAATTTGCCACACTACCAAGAACCCTAATATGATGAAACCCAATGAGCAATATTTACCCAGCTTTCCTAAAATTTTAATTTTAATTTTTTCTACGAATTCATGCTTAAAAGAAGAAATTTTAATATCTCGCAATTGTGAAGCATTATGAGTCAAAAACCAGCCACATTGGATGAAATACCACCAAGAACGTTCTCATTAAAGGAACTTGTACCAATTTGTATATATTTTCAAATTTAATTATTTGTCAATTTTTGTAGTTACTCTTAGGCTTGAACTGGACCAATGAACTCATATAATCGATATAATTATAAATAATGGGTTACACTTTTTGGCCAAAGTTGACATTGAAATCAACATTTTTCACCAGATCTTCACTTTGTTACACCTATACAAGCTAAACCATTAAGAATTTGAAGATGAAGAAAACTAGTGATTTGTGAGATTTTGTGTGCAAATTGTAATTATATTTTTTTCAAAAAAATAAAAATTAATTGTGAATCATTTTATGTAATTTTTAATAACTTATTTTTTCTACAAAACAACATTTTTAAAAAGTGATGTTTACTTCGGCCCACATAAAAAAATTTATAGAAAGGATATAATTCTAATTTTTGTAATATAGATTTTTCACCCAAATACCTAGTGTATGGATATTTTTTCATAATTTTTTGTCGCATATTTTATTTTTAACTAATTTTCCAAGTCCAAGTAATTATAATCTGGAAAGAGGAGTACTTCGGCCCACATAAAGTTTTTTGTATGAATTTGAATTAACTTATTCTTTTTTTATTGGAATAAGGACATTAATACCTAGTACACATGTATTTCCTAGATTTTTTTTCTCTATTTTCCTACTTTTTCGTATGTGTGAAACAAAGACCTTGATGTTCATTGAAAATCCTACATTCACAAGAAAAATATATATATAATAATCAAATTACATATATTTAAAATTATACTTTTTGGGAAGCTTATAATAAGGGCTACATGCTCGCAAAACATAGATTTTGAATGAATTCATTTGATCCCCCAAAAGGTAAATCAAAAGTGGTTTTTTATCATCATTTTGATAGGTGTAGAGGAGATTCCATTATAGGTATGGTTTAAAACTAACGGGATTCTATCCAAAGGGGTTTGATCTAAGGGGGTTTCATCAAACCCTCTTTATTTAAAATCCTTTAAATGGAACCTTTAAAGGCTTAAATCATTATATTTTCCAAAAATATGTGATATCAAGCAAAAATCAGGATGTCCCAGAAAGTGTAATCCATTATTGTGGCAACAAGAATGTCCTTGAAATTGGTGTGAAACATTGGATTTTGGTGCAATTAAACTACAATTATTTGAGAATAACATGATAGAAGTGATTTGTGATGAAGGTTTTGGGATGACAATTTCAATCAAATATATGACCTATACATTGAAAACACCTGGGGTATTTACATTCAAAAATGACTCATTGAGATATTTTGGTGCAAAAAGTTTACAATTAAATACATTTGAAAATGAAGACAATAAACCTATGTTTCCCATGAACATTAGGATCCCTACTTTTAATTTTATGGAAAATTAGCTTGACACATATGAAAAATTCCAAATGAGATCAATGAATTTGTTGGATCTAGAAGAAATGAGGAATGTTGTCTTAGAGCATGTTTTCAAACATCAAGTTGTAATCAAGTGATGGTTTGAAAAAAGAGCTAAATTCAAGGCCTTTAGTATTTAAGATCTTGTCCTACTCTGAGATAAGTCCAAAGAAATTAAGGGAGACCACTCAAATTTTGAGAATCTCTGGTTAGGCCCACATCAGATATTTGAAATCTTAGGGAAAAATGCATTTATCAATGCCTTGAATGGAGAGCTTATCCCATTTCCTATCAATGGATAGTACCTCAAGCATTATTTTGGATCCTAAAGGGGCTTTGTCTCCTCCCGTATACAAATTTTAGGTTAGATTCCTTTTTTTTGTTGTGTTTTTTGTTTCCTTTTTGGTTTTTCTTCCTTCTTGCCCTTGTGTTCTCTTTATCCTTGTTTTCTTTTATTGTTTTGTTTTATCTCCTTGTTTCCTTTATTGGGTTCCAATGGGTGTTCCTTCTAGGAATTTCATCTTGGTAATTAAGGTCCTCTTGGTGAGTACAATGTATGAGCTTTCAATATTTATTTATTACAATTTCCCATAGACCAAGGCTTAAGGCCTATTGATTGTTGTTAGGTTTGAAGGTTTTTATTTCTTTATTGTATGAAACTAAAATATTTAAATGGATTGGACTACTATGAATCTTACCATTTATAATATTAAAATATTAATGCATGTTTGAAGGTTAAATGGTGATGGTATTTTGGTCAAGTGAAATTTAAAAGTTTTTATCTCTCTTAGTGACCATTGTGATTCACATCCCAAAATCAGGTGAAAACTTGAAAATATGAGATGGAAAAATAAAGAAAATGTTATGCCCTTAATATTGGTGTACATCGGGTTATGAATAGTCAGTTTGTGGATATCTTAACTCTTAATTAATTCATATTATTTAGGCTGGCCTTGGCTTATATAGGGCTATCCAAGTCAGCCTAGGTGATATCCTAGGCATAAATAGGTATATATAGGAGGCAGCGAGTCTTATTTCATCATCATATTGTGAATTGTGTCCTCATTTGAGATATTTGGAGGTTTACCCCCTCAAAGTGGCTTGCTATTCTCAGTTATTACCAAGTATTTGTAACATATTTCATATCACATTCTTCTATTGTGAAATTTATTTCATTACAAGTGGTATCATAGCCAGGTTCTTGGCATTGTAGAGGCAAGGCATCTTCTTAATATTGGAGGTCATTTTGGAAGGTACATATCTTTCAAATTTTGGTGATTTTTTTTCTTATTTTTGAAGGTTTTTTAAAGACCATATTAAAGAAGATACAATCTATATTTCAAATTAATTAGAGCATAATTTAGCGAATTATTATAGAATTAAGGTTTATACTCAATTTATTTGGAATCTACATATCTCTCATATCTTGTTGAATTGGAGCTTGATTTTTATTGGGTTTTTTAATACATAATAGAGGATCCTACAGCCCAATATTTGGAGAAATTGAAGGATAAATAAGTGAGTTACTGAAAAATTAGTTTTTCTAATAAATCTGCTCTTAAGGTTGCAAATCTGCTAATTTGTTGGAGTTTTTTCTGGGTAAGTGGTATCTTTTCCCTAGTAAGTTAGAACAAAATGTTTAGAGAATTTATGTTTTATTTGTGTTTCATTGAAAATTATTGGTTTCCATCATGACGGGTCCTACAACAAGAGGAAAAATGAATGTTCACACTAGGAAAATCACCTATAAGGATGAGGTAACAATAAAGGATATTAAACCCAATGAGGAAAAATTGTGTTCAAGGAAGACATTTCCTCAATGAAGATGGAGATGTGTGGACTAAGAGGAGATATGTCAGACATACGCAGTATGTTAAGCGCCTATATGAATGAACCAAAAAAGGAGGTCTCAAGAAACCAAGGTGAATCTTCTATGTCAACTACTCTTTATCCAAATGTTAATACTCCTATGGTATCTAGGAATTTAATACCAAAGGTTGATATGCGCAAGTTTGATGGAAAGGATCCTCTGACATGGATAAACCGAATGGAGAATTTTTTTGAAGTCCATCAAGTCCCAAATGGAAAAAAGGTCACAATGGCTTCCCTATATCTAGAACTGAATAATTTATTTGTTATTGTTGGCTTTCTGCTCATTGAAAGAAAAAGGGCTTCATTGTCTCATGGTCAGTTTTAATGGACGAACTCCAAGAAAAATATAGAAAGAGTGTGACAGACAACTTCTTTAGCCAATTAGCTAAACTTCAATAAATAGGATCAACTAAGGATTATATTCAATTATTACAAAGTATTTCCTTAAGAGTGGATACAATTACAGAGGAGAACTTGAATGATTTGTTCTTGGGTAGTCTCAAGGATCGCATTCAACATGAGGGTATGCATGTTTACTCCTAGCTCTATCTCTTAGTATTTTGTCTTAGCAAGGGGTAGAGGAAAAGTATTTGATTCTTAGAAAGCAAGGGACTAATTTCATAAGAGACAAAGGATATTCAACACCTACGCTTCCTCAACCTACTAGGTTGACCCCACAACAGATTGAAGAGAAGAGAGCAAAAGGGTTATGTTTTAATTGTGATGGAAAATATAGTCGAGGACATAAAGTAGTGAAAATAAATTGTTCTATATTGAAGGTTTGGGTGAGGAAGATGAGGAGGAACCAATATTAGAAGGTGAAAGGGAGTCAGATGAGGAAGCGCATGATTCCCAACCAATCATTTCTTGTCATGCACTTTCAAGTTTTAGTGCTCATAAAACTCTCAAGGTAGTTGGTTAGTTAAAGAAGAAAAAAGAAGCCATGTTGATTGATTCAGGTAGTACCCATAATTTCATCAAAAAAAGTTGGCTACTCATTTAAATTGCTTTATATATCTATCTTTAGAGTTTCATGTCTTGATTACAGATGGTGGTATTGTTAGTTGCTCTAGAAAATTCCATAGCATTAAGTTATTAATGGGATATTATCACCTTGATAGCCCAATGTATGATATCTCCATGGGTGCAGTAGATATTGTTTTGGGAGTATAATGGCTTACTACATTGGGAACAATTGAGATGAACTTCCAAGAACTATTCATGAGATTTCAATAAAAAGGAAAGGTAGTAGATCTAAGGTGATTGAAAGAAAAGTCCCCACAAATGCTAAGCTCTCATCAAATGCAAAATTTCTTAAAAAAATGACTCGATGGATTTGTGGCGCAGTTATGTTCATTAGAAGTCTCCCAATCTAATGCTCCTACTCATCCAAACTTACATGCAACAATTGATTGTCACTCAATGGTTTTTTGGAGATATTCCTAAAGGACTTCCTCCTAAGAGGGATCATGATCATTCCATACAACTAATTCTAGGGATCCAGCCACCCAACATCAAGCCTTATAGGTACCCGCATATACAAAAAAGTGAGATAGAAAAAATTGTTGAGGATATTCTATAGGCAGGAATTATCATGCATAGTCAAAGTTCTTACTCCTTTCTTGTGGTGATGGTACGTAAGAAGGATGAAACTTAGCACATGTTTCCAAACTATAGAGTGCTCAAAATGTACACCATCAAAGATAAGTTTTCTATTCCTGTCATTGATGATTTTCTAGATGAATTGAATGGAGCTATCTATTTTACCAAGTTAGATCTTAGATCTAGTTATCACCAAATTTGTATTAATGAAGAATATATTTGTAAGACAACATTTTGGACTCATGAGGGTCATTATGAATTTTCGGTGATACCATTCGGTCTGACCAATGCACCATCTACATTCCAAATATTGATGGATTCCATTTTTAATAAATTATTGAGGAAGTTTGTATTAGTGTTCTTTGATGATATATTGATTTATAGCAAGACATGGGAAGAACACTTGCAACATGTAGATCAAACATTAAAAATACTCGAGATCATCAACTCTACTTTAAGTGTGCTTTCGGTCTTAATGAGGTGGAGTATTTGGGACCCATAGTTTCATATGAAGGATTAAAGGTGGACCCTACCAAAATTAAGGCTATCATGGAATGGCCTATTCCAAAAACCATAAATAAATTGAGGGGTTTTTTGGGATTGATGGGATACTATAGAAGATTTGTGAAGAACTATGGTTGTATAGTAGCTCCTCTCACACCTTTTTTGAAGAAGGATTATTTTCATTAGAATGAGTCCGCTATTGTAGCATTTGAGAGATTGAAGGAGCCTATGGGTACAAATCTAGTGCTTGCCACTCTAGACTTCACCAAGGACTTTATTGTTGAATGTGATGTTTCAAGAAATGGTATAGAATCAATTATCATGTAGGAGGGTCGACCAATTTCTTTTGAGATCCATAAATTAAAGGGTAAGAATCAACTCAAACCTATTTATGAGAAGGAAATGCTAACAATTCTTCATGCAATTAAATAATGGAGGCCTTATCTAATGGGTGGACACTTCAAGGTTAAGACAAATCGTGATAGTATAAAATATTTTTTGGAACAAATATTATCTTCTGAAGAGAAACAAAAATGGGTCACTAAGATGTTGGGATATGACTTTGAGATTGTATATAAGAAAGGGAAGGAACATATTGTGGAAAGTGCACTTTCTAGGAAGATGAGAAAGATGAAGCCTTATTGTGTGCCCTTTCAATATTATAATAAAATTGGATGGAAGAATCCAAAGTCGAGTGGAAAAATGATGTTGTGACAAGTAATTTGATCCAACAATTAAAGAGTGATCCTAGTAGTTCAGATAAGTTTTATTGGAAGGGAGATACTCTTTTGGTATAAAGAGTGTTTGCATCTCTACAATAATTCCACTCTTAAACACAGGATTCTCATAGAACTACATGAGTCTTTAGTTGGTGGTCATTCAGGATTTTTGAAGACATATCATCGGGTCAAGAAAGATTTTTTTGGGAAGGGATAAAAGGTGATGTTCAAAAATTTGTGGTTGAATGTTTGGTTTATAAAAGGAATAAAGGGGAGACAATTAAGACACCAGGTCTCTTGCAACCCTTATCTATTCCTAGCCAACATTAAGAATAAGTATCCATGAAATTCATCATAGGGCTTCCCAAATCTAAAGGTCATAATTTCATCAAGGCAGTAGTTGATCGCCTCATTAAATATGCACATTTCATTGCATTATCACACCTGTTTATAACAAGTGCAGTGGAAAAATATTTTTTGGATAATATGCAAAAGCTACATGGTACACCTAAGGTTATTGTTAATGGCCATGATCCTATCTTTACTAATCACTTTTGGAAAGACTTATTCTCATGTTTGGGTACTCAGTTGGCCCATAGCTCTTCATACTACCTTCAATCAGATGGGAAAAAAGAGGTTGTTAATAATTATTTGGAAGGATATCTACGTTCTTTCACTTCAGAGAAATAGTCTTAATGGGTAGATTTGCTACCACTAGTTGAATGGTGGTATAACACTTCTTTTCATAGCTCATAAAAAATGTCTCCATTTTTGGTACTCTATGGATATCATTGTAATGTCCCTGATTTATCCCTACGCTCTACAATTGGTTTTAGCCTATTTCTAGAAACTCGTAGGTTAAACAGAATGGGAACACTTACTATTTATAGTAAGTCATGATACTGCTCAGTTGGCATACAAATGTGGTTTTAGCAAACTTACTATTTATAGCAATATGCTATTTTTGGTAAGTATATTTATAGCAGTATCACTCTAGCAGCAACTCAATATTTTGTAGTTTAGTGTGGCCGATCAGTTTGTCTTTCTGTTGAGTTGAAGTGAACTTACTATTTTTGGAAGTGGCTATTTTTAGTAAGTCTATTCTTGGCAGTATCATCATCTGCAGTTCAGCTCAGGTCATCATGCTATTTGTGGTAATCCATTAGTTTTAGTATTGGCTTTACTTTTGGTTATCTCCTTGGACTAAGTATTATACTTAGTTAATTTCATGTTTTTAAGTTGTACCCCCATGTCTAGGAGTGATAACTTCATGTTGTTTTAAATAGGGTACATTAAGGGGTCATGTTGAGCATTTAATGATTTATTAAAACGTTTTATTGTTGCAAATAGAAATGGACACCTAAAGGGAAGGGAAAAAATGTTTAATTATTTTACAATAAAGTGAATGGTTGAAGGTGGCGTCCCTTGGGAAGTTGAATTGATTCAACTTCTTCGAATTCAAAGTGTTTCATTTTCCCATTGAAACTTATATATTGTTGCATTGTGGAGAGCTGATTATGTTATGTTTTGGAAAGCAAAGTTATGTTGCTGGTTTGAAATCCAAAATCTGGCTAAGGGAAAGCTTAGCAAATCTATTCCACTCTTCGGGCTTGAAACTATGGTTCCCTAGATGATGGATTGAGAGTGTGCTTCATTCAGAAGTGCACAATGAGCCTCAATGTGAAGATTCAGATGTTATTTCTAGATTTTATTGTTGTTGATTCAGTCATGGTTGTAGGTGAAAATCATTAACAACTTTAAGGGTAATGCTAATTTGATTATGGGTATTTGTTCATCATGATTCTATGCTTGAGGTGACCCCACCTTGAATTTTGCAGATTTTAGTTTGTTGTTTCTTATTTTTAAGTAGAAAATCGCCCCTCAAGAAGGTTGTACCATGTTGGGACTACCTTGGGATTCATGCCTAATCATTCTCTAAGATTTAATGTAGTTTGTGGGTTGGAGATTGGGTGCCTACCTCTTAGAATACTTCTGCAGTTTATTTTACATCATTCAGAAGAATATTTGAAGAGTTATGAGCATTTCATTTGATTTACATGTTTGTTGATTGAAATTTTCAGTTTGTTGTTTATGCATATCTTATTGTTAAACATTCAGATTTCGGCTTATATCTTGGTGATTGAGAATATTATATATTGTAATAAAAATTCTTCAAGAGTTTGCATTGATTATATTATTGTAACACATGGAAAATGCAGATTTATTTCATTGTAAGGTTGAGATTTAGTAGTGCTAATCCAGTCATTGTTCTTACTGCATTTACTTGTGATTTCCTAATGCAAACACTTTAACCCCTGGCTAGTTTACCTCTAGTGTGGAGAATAAACATTTGGATCTCTCTTTCTCACCCACTGTCAAGTAGAGATTTCCCATTGTTGAGTGGATGCCCGCCGTAGCAGATGAATTAGTTTTGAATTGTAATATTTTTCCCCCCACTATTTGGTGGTAGTGTGGAAAGTTTCTCATGGCTGGTTATCCGCCTATTTCATTTCAATTTCAGCATTAGTACTCCACCATATGTTAGCACCTTGCCTATCAAAGGATCTTGAGTGCACATTCTTGGTGTCGAGTTTATTCTCTCTCTTTCAGTGTAATCATTGTAATATTTGATTCAGTAGATCCTAGGGATCCTCTGACCATATGCCTGCCCCTCCTCCTTAAGTGGTTTTAGGGAGCATTCTTGGTTAGAGTTCTTTCATGCAACGTTTTGGGTTATGCTAACCTTAACGAGTGCTTGGTTACATTGTAAATGTTCATTTAAAAATTAAAAAAAATTGAGAGTATATTTCAATCATCCTCCTTCCATCACATCATCATTGAAGGTGTCACCAAGAGTTAAGTAGTAGAGGACCACTTGCTTCATCAAAATAGGTACTTTCAAGACTCAAGGAGAATTTAGCCATGGCACAAAATCGAATGAAGCAACAGGCGGACCAACATTGTAGCGAAAGAATTTTTAAAGTTGGGGGTTGGATCTTCTTGAGATTGCAGCCTTGTATGCAAAGCTCATTGAAGCAATAGAAAAATAATAATAATTTGTCTCCAAGGTATTATGGCCCATACCAAATCATGCAAAATATTGGTAATGTTTCCTACAAGCTAGAGTTTCCACCAACAACAAAGATACATCTAGTTTTTCATGTTTCTTGTCTGAAGAACGTAATTGGGCATAATATTGCAACTTAAATAGTACTACCAGAGCTTGATGAAGAAGGAAGAATCGTTTTGGAACCAAAGTGCATCCATCAAACATGCATAAAGAAGTTGAGGAATATAATTCTCATTGAGTATCTCATCCAATGGAAGAATTTATCATTTGAGATGTCACATGGGAGAATGAGGAGTTCATTCAAAAGAATCCACACTTGATTAGCATTGAGGAAAATGCTTCTTTGAAGAGGGAGGGAATGCTACACCCTTAATATTGGTGTACATCAGGTTATGAATAGTCATCTTGTGGCTATCTTAACTCTTAATTAAGTCATATTATCATTATTATATTGTTATTTAGTTATTTAGGTCGGCCTTAGGCTTATATAGGGCTATCCAAGTCAATGTGGGTGATATCTTAGGCATAAATAGGTATATATAGGAGATAGTGAGTCTTTTTTCATCATCATATTGTGAATTGTGTCCTCATTGGAGATATTTGGAGTTTTTCCCCCTCGAAGTGGCTTGTTATTGTCACACCCTATTGTGCATTTACCTATTTACTATTACTTGTTAGGGTAAATATAGTATATGTGAATGTATTTGGAATTTTGACTGGACATATATATGTGATTGCACTTTTTTTATCAGAAAAGTATGAATGAATGTTTGTTACATTTGATGTTAATGGAATGGAAATCAAGAATGTATGGCTATTAAATTGATAATCTAACTATGAAAAGAATAATGCAAATGTTTTTTTTGATGAATTTTTGACGACCATTAAAATGTGTTAAGTTGGATGCAGGATCAGAATCAATCCTCTAGAAGTGAGGGGAAGTATCACTCAAGAGAAGAACTTGGTGAAGTAATTAGTAACGAAACCTAATTGAACTTATACACACACACACTAATAGAATGGTTGAGTCAAGTCATAGTTTTTTGGAATTGGTAAATTATCCCTTAGCATGATGTGTTTGCATTAGGAAGATTCTTGATTACTGTTAGGAGTATTCTTGGATTATATTTAGTGCTTGGTATATGCAAGTACTTTATATTTTTATACTTGATTAATGAGATGTACATATGTTGAAAGTAAATATAAATGTATACATATGCATGTCGACAATATTCTATACACATGAAGGAACACGTACATGAGATTACATAGGTAGACATGCCTATGCACGCTTATGGGTAGTTCACTTATGGGCATGGTGATATTGAGAGGACAATGTGACATGTATATATATAATCATACATATATGTATCTAGCAATAAGATAGTAGTTGTTTATAAATGTGATTGTGTAATCCAATGAATATATGAAATATATACATATGTATACATGTATCGATATACACATATGTAATGAAAAATGGAAATATCCATACGAATACGTCGACATATGTATACGTACGTATACATGCATATAGGTATATATATGTGTATATGTATATATAAATGATATTATTTATGAAGTGTTAATTTGATCTTATTCATTTGAATATCAAATATATATATTTAATTGTCATGGAATATATATAAATATATAATACATATATATATATATTAAAAAACATATATGTTGGAAAATGGTTAGCACTCCCCTCGAGATTCGTGGCATGGACTAATCACCTCCCATGGATCCATTAACTCTGGCAGTTGTATCAGGCATTAATAGGTCGATCCTTTGGTGCAATGACAATTGTGGGCCAACAAGTGGTATCGGAGCCAAAGGTATCGGGTTTGAATCCCCTTGGGTAACAGTGAGGGGGAGTTTGTTGGCAAATGATAAGCATTCCCCTCGAGATTTGTGACATGGACTAACTTCCTCTCGTGGATCCGTTAACTCTGACAGTTGTATTGGGCATTAACAAGCCGATATTTTGGTGCAATGACAACTGTGGGCCAATAATATATATAGCATTGAAACTATTTATTTGATTATATATGTACATACCTATATATAAAATATATATATATAATGAGTAGTAAAGGCCAATTCATAAAATATATGCTTTGGTTGATGAAATGAAACATATAGTGCAATAAGTGATAGTGCACTATTGAATATTGAGCCACATATATCCTTCAAGATAAAGTGTGAAGGAATTCATAAGAATAAAGTCTATCGTAAATGATAATTAAACAAAATTAAAGTGTAACGCCTATCATGAAGGCAACATACCAAATAAAACTATAAATATAAATGATAAAAGGTCAAACCAATGCTATGTGTCGATAGGCATACCTTGACTAAGTCGACTAAGTATGTGCAGCCAGAATAAGATTGGCCATTTCCACTGTTTAAACATGGGCATGAGAATAGGGAATGTGCTACAAACTTGGTGCCATAGTATGAATTATCTTATTACATTAGAAATCTATCATGCTTGGAAACTAATTTTCTATATAAATCATGTGCTTTATGAACTTGTCAAACCTATTGTGACAATTATTTAGTCGACCTGCTATATAATTTTGATGACTAACTTCATAAGAATTCGCCACCTTTCTATTGTTGAGATGATTCGATTGAATATGGTAGAGAAGTGGAATATAATGAACCTTGTGTTTAGCCTTATGAAGCTATTTTTTAGTATAAATACAGGGAAAACTCACCTCATTTGCTACACTTTTCATTTGCAACATTACACTGCTCCATTTTTGTTGTAGTTTTCATTGAGTCTTTCTTAGTTTTTTGAGAGTTTTTGTGAGGGGAATTTAGTGAGATTATTTAAGAGAGATTTATTGTTAAGTTGATACTAAGAGGATTCCAAGCTAGGAATTCCAAGAGTCAATTGGATTAAGCATTTTATAGGCATGGAATTATATTCTTGTTTTGGTTTGCCTTCAAATTTGAAAAATTGTTTGTCTTGTATGCTTGTTTTGGAAATGCACTAGTTTTCTTGGAAAGAATAATAGTCTAATTTCTTATAGAGAGGAAAGTTCTTGCTGATTTGATTTCCATATAAGTGTTTGTATTTACTCCATAATAAGGAGTGCTTGATTGATGTCTATAGTATTACATACTAGGAATGATAAATTAGTAATAGCTTGTTAAGTTATTTAATGTAAATTTATTTTGTGGACTTTGAAATCTTAGGAGTTATGCCTAGGGTTAGGTTATCCATTGAAGGGGGGGTAACTTATGCTTTATTTATGATATTTGGTGAAGATTCCATTGTGAATTGGGAATGGGAATAGGTCAAACTAAGGGTTAATTTTTACCTATTGAAGGTTTACCTATGCATATATATAATGGCCTAAAGTAAAACGAGCTAGGGTAGTGTATGTCAATAGGATGATTGTCACTCAAAGTACTGAGTGAGAATACTTTGGCCAAAGTAGTGTTTTTCTCCTTTGGCTCCACTATTAGTTCACCGTGTTCCTTTTAATGCATGCTAGATATGAATTATAAGGTCTATAAGTTCTATTTATGTAGGGCACAACACTAAGCTCATTAAGGTTAAAATTATGAGGTTTCTTCACCAATATCTTTATCGAAGGGGAGGACCATCTATCTAATGATAGATGTGCAAGGGAATGCATATGAGTCTATGGTTGGCTGAAAAGAGCTTGAGTGATGCTTCTTCTCCTCAGATGGTGAGAAATTTTTGTATAATATTCCTAGACCATCAGTATCTATTGATTTGAAGCTCGGTTGAGCTATGTATATAATCGTTTACAATCTTGGAATTATTGTAACATGATGAATATTGTATTGAAATTGAAATCAATGAATGGAATTTTTTGTCATTTATGTTCATTCTTTCTCTCATTAAAAAATAAAAAAATTATTGCAAAGGTTTGAAACATAGTTTATTTACTTGGAAGTGAAAACTTAGGAAATTTACTTGCGTAACCAATAGCATGTTAGATGTGGTATTAGAGCTACCAGGTTTAGATTTGGAACCTATGTTCTCATCATATTTCCCTTCCAACATTTAATAAGACTAATGTTTGGAATTCTTGTGCCAGAATGGTGCATCTCGGGTTAACTGCAACAAAGTCAATAATAAAAAATGAGAACTACTTGAAAGCCAAGGAAAAATAGGCCATTGTTTGTATGAGAGAGGGTGTACCAACTATGATAATAATGTCTAGTTAAGAGATGTTGAAACCTTCAGTCACGCTCTTTCTTGAATTAGTGAAGTAAAGAGAAGGATGAAGGAGGAAGCTAATTTCAACTATCTACATCTAGTTTCACTAGTAAAGTTTGATTCCTTGTCACTTTCTAGGGATATGCCCTCGAAAGGGAGTGGCAGTCCAACATTCATTTTTAGAGACCCTAGAGCTCTTCTGATGTCATAGGTGATTGTAATTTCCTCAAGTAATAAATCAGAGGGTTATGTAGCTCACAACTATGTACTGGATGATAAATCTAAAGGATATTATCCATTTTGGGATAGATATGAAAAAATGAGAGATGAACAAGAATCTATAGGGTATACCCTGTTAAGTTATGTTTTGGAGAGTGAATTCAAGGGATAATCTCCACTTGACTATCTAACTAGTCACTCTATGTAATTGAAAGGATTTTGAGATCCTTGAAAATAATAAAATCATGTGTTATCAAAATCTTGTGCTCAAACATTATGTGAATTTTTTTTATGTGCTAGTGAATGCTCATTTATAATTTTGTCCATAAGATAGTAAGAACGTGATTTAATCTAATATGATAAACCTTCAAGTATAACCCTTTTCTTACAAAAATGGTGAGAACTAGGACCAATCCTGGAGGGATTCATGAAGTCAAACAAGGTCTAGTGGTTGATAAAGATAAAATGGATCAAATTTTGGTTATCATTCAAAAAACCAATGCAAGGTTGAGGAATCTTGAGTAGGAAATAAGGGAAAAAGATAGATTAGATAAAGAAGTTCTAATTAATGAGGATGCGAGAGAAAACTCTCACAAACATGAGAAAGAGAAATCACCTTCTCTATCTGGGGGAAATAATAGGAAGAGTATGGTCATTGAACTTTCTAGAGACATGAGGAAAATAACCCCACCCAAATTTAAAGGTAGCACCAGCAAGGAAGAAGTTGAGGCATTATTGATCTAGATGGAGAAATATTTTGAGATCTGAAATTATTTTGAATTTTTGAAAGCAACATTAGGAGCCTATCAATTAGCTAGAGAAGCCTCTAACTCGTGGATGAATATAAAAATGGAACTCAGTCTTAGTTCTTTAAAACTTACATTGAACGATTTTGTGGAAATATTTCAGAAAAGATGGTTACCTCAACTCTTTTTCGACTATAAACTCACTAACTTCCAAAATCTAAGACAGGGTGAGATGTCAGTAAATGCATGCTAAGAAAATTTTACCCATCTCTTACTTTATGTACCAATGTATCAGAAGGGTGAATGATTTTGCATAAGGAAATTCATCATGGGGCTTAATAGTCAGATTGCGGGTGAGGTAGATGTTCATGATCCATCCACTATGTATTTAGTGTATCAGAAGGTTGTTAACCAAGAGAATAATCTCAAAGCCATCTCCATCCACCAAGAGAATAGGAACTGTAAGAAGTTCCCTGGAGCTCAAGTTAAATCAACTCCAAGGAGTTTCGAAGGGTTGCAATATTTTTAGAAGAAAGCGGATAAGGGGTCTCAAAATAATGTGAGAGAATCAAGGAAGGAATGTAGAAGGAATAATTCCAATGGTGGAAATGTGAACAGTGCTATAATTAATGCTAGTAAGCCTAGTAAACCTCAATGAGATGTTTCACATGTGGAGGAGACCATTATGCATCAAATTGTCCCAAGAAGTCTTCTGGGTCTTGACCTTATGGAAATCCAATTCCTTCCCGGCAAGTGGTGTTCCAGTAGGAGATTCATGTTGCTTTAGACGATCGTCAAGAAAAGTATCAAGTTACTCCAATGGATACTCTAGGTATTTTGTTTGTCTTACCCATTTCCATACTTATAGATACTGGAGCTACTAAAACAAAATTCACTTAAAATAGCAAAGAAAATAACTAGGAAAGGTGATTACATGGAAAATTCAAGGGTTGTAGAATATGCAAACCAAACAAGAGCAATGGTGGAACAATATTTGTTTCAATCTAAGATTGAGCTACCTTATTTTTCTACAGAGGTAAACCTTTATATAACACCCTTAGGATCCTATGATGCTATCCTAGGAATGAAATGGCTTTGGAAGCATAAGGCCAAGGTAGGCTGTCATGCAAAAACTGTACAGTTCTTGGATGATTTAAATAACCAAGTGTGTTGTAAGGGATACCTAGGGAAGTCAAGTTACATCAAATTTCCACTATGCAACTACTTAGGGCTAAGAAGAAAGGATGTAAGCTTTTTGCAGTAAAAATGGAAAAGATTGAAGAATATAAGGAAATAGATTCAGAAGATGGTATGGTCAACTATGGATCAAAAGATTACCAAGACGTGGAAGAAGGTGAAATGATGGAGATTGGAGAGACAGATATGGAAAGATATCCTATCTTGCGAAAGTTTGCAGATGTGTTTCCAGAATAATTACTTGGACTACCACCAAAAAGGATTTTTTATTTCTCTATTGAGATAGTGCCAACATCGGAACCTATTTCCAAAGTTCCTTATTGAATTAAAACAACTAAGTTAATGGAGCTTAAAGCATAGGTGGATGAATTATTATCTAAGAGATTGATAATACCAAGTGTATCACCTTGGGGAGCACCAATAATATTTGTGAAGAAGAAGGACAATAAATTGTAGTTGTGCATAGATTATCAAATGCTTAATAAAGCTATGATACCAAACAAGTTTATGTTACCATGTATTGATGACCTTTTCGATCAAATGTGAGGATTTTTTGTGTTTTCTAAGATTGATCTATGATCTGGATACCACCAGTTAAGAATCAAATATGAATACATCTTCAAAACTCCTTTTAGAATAAGGTACGGGCATTATGAGTTTACAGTCCTACCTTTTGGACTAACTAATGCATCAGCATATTTTATGAATCTAATGAACAACATGTTTACGGATTGCCTAGATAAGTTTATTTTAGTTTTCCTTGATAATATCCTAATCTATTCAAAGAATGAGGAGGATCATTGCAAGCATTTGGAGATATTTTTACAATGATTAAGAGAACATAAGTTGTATGGGAAACTCTCTAAATGTACTTTATTCTAGAAGAAAGTGCAGTACCTTGGACATGCGATATCAGTCGAGGGTATCTCAGTTGATCCAAGGAAGACCAAAGCAGTGATAGAATGGCCAGTACCTAAAAATATTTCTAAAGTAAGAATTTTTATGGGTTTGGCAGGATATTATAGGAAATTTCTTGCAAACTTCTCCAAAATGTTTTTACCAATTACTTCTTTGTACAGGAAAGGAAAGAAGTTTGAGTGGACAGAAAAATGCCAAATAGCATTTGATCTACTTAAAGAGAAGTTAACTACTACTCCAATTTTGAAAGCACCATATCCTAATGGTGACTTCACTGTTATTATGCATGCCTCAAGAGAATGTTTAGGTGGATTTTTAATGCAAGAAGGGAAAGTAATTTCTTATGAGTCCAAGAAGGTGAAACCTTATGAGAAAAATTATGCATCGCATGATTTAGAGTTAGCAGTGGTGGTTCATGCAACGCAGATGTGGATGCATTACTTGTTACGAAATCCTTTTGAGATGAAAATTGATCATCACAGGTTGAAATATCTATTCACTCAACCTAATATGAATGCATGATATAGAATATGGTTGGAGTTGATAGGTGATTATGACTTTAATATCAGGTACATCAAGGGAAAATAAAATTGGGTAGTCAATGCGTTAAGTCATAGAAGACATATTGCCTCAATAGTGACAATCCAAACCAGCTTTAAAGGTCAAGTATTGTAGAAATGTAAGGAGGATGAGTACTATTTGCAAGTTAAGCAAGCACTCACAAATAATCAACAAGATGCAAGCTATGAAGGATTTCATTTTGAACCCGATGGATTGCTTAGGTATAAGGGAAGGATGTATGTGCCTCACTCTGATGAGTTGAGAAATCTTGTGTGGAAATAAGTTCATGAAGCACCATACTCAGGACATCCTAGTGTGACAAAAATATTGGTGAATGTGAAGCCATTATACTTTTGGAAAGGGATGAAAGTAGATGCTACTAGATTTGTGGCTAAATTATTGGAATGTCAAAAGGTGAAAGAGAAACATCATCCTACAAGCTTACAATATCCACATGGTATTCTAGATAGTAAGTGGAAAGTCATTAGTATGGAATTTATGCAAGGATTGCCTATGTCAAGGAATAAGAAAAATTCCATTTTAGCAGTTGTAGACAAGATTACTAAGGTAGCACATTTCATACCTGGGAATTTAACTGATGGAGTTCGTGGCATAGCTCATAAATTCATGCAAGAGGTGTTCAAACTACATGGAATTATTGAGAGGATT
Source organism: Sequoiadendron giganteum (assembly GCA_007115665.2). Lineage (NCBI taxonomy): Eukaryota > Viridiplantae > Streptophyta > Pinopsida > Cupressales > Cupressaceae > Sequoiadendron > Sequoiadendron giganteum. Next base: position 407,381,863 of record CM021105.1, on the reverse strand, counting down.
ATTTTGGAAAGGGATGCACATGTGATCTCAAGATTCTATCAAACCTTATTTTCTACATTGGGGACTCAACTAATTATAAGTTCAGCATATCATTTGGAAACGGATGGACAAATAGAAAGGGTGAAGGAACAAGTTAAGATGATCAAGCAAAGGCTATCTGAAGCCAATGATAGGAATAAAAGCTATGAAAATGAAAAGAGAGTACCCAAGAGTCTTTCAATAGGTGATAAGGTTTTGTTAAGGGTAAAATCGCATAAGAGTTCTATCAAGTTTGGAAATTCATCCAAACTAGCTCCGCACTATGTAGGACCTTTTGAGATTCTAGAGGAAGTGAATCATGTAGCTTATTGAATTGTGTTGCCACCAAATATTTCCTAGATGCATAACGTCTTTCATGTTTCTTGCCTAAATAAGTATATACTAGGAGATAATCATGTAATTGATTGGAATGCTTTACAGGTATAGGACCCCATAGTGGTAAAAATCAAGCTTATCAAGGTGCTCGGAACACGTAATCTTTGCTTGTGTAATAGGGAGGTTCTGCAATACAAATTCTAGTGGGACCAGTATGCAGAAGATTCTGCCACTTAGGAAGAGTTTGTTGAGATAGAAAAAAAATTCCACATGTTTTACGTGCTTTTGAAAATGCTTGAAAACAATGTTTTTTTTTTGTATTAGTTTATGTTTGCTACATAAAATCATTGGGGATGATGATTCACAAGGGGAGAGTATGTCACACCCCATTGTGTATTTACTTATTTACTATTACTATGTTAGGGTAAATATAGTACATGTGAATGTATTTGGAATTATGATTGGATATATATGTGATTGCACTTTGTTTATCAGAAAATTATGAATGAATGTTTGTTCCATTTGATGTTAATGGAATTTAAATTGGAAATGTATGGTTATTAAATTGATAATCTAACTATGAAAATAATAATGAAAATGTTTGTTTTGATGAATAGTTGACTACCATGAAAATGTGTTAATTTGGATGCAAGTTCAAAATCAATCCTCCGGAAGTGAGGGGAAGTATCCCTGGGGAGAAGAACTAGGAAAATTAATCGATAAGGAAACATAATTGAGCTTATACACACACTCACTAATAGAATGGTTGATTCAATTCATAGTGTTTTGGAATTGGTAAGTTATCCATTAGCATGATGTGTTTGCATTAGGAAGGATATTGACTACTATTAGGAGTATTCTTGGATTGTGTTTAGTGCTTGGTGTATGCAAGTACTTCTTTAGATTATTCATGAGGAAATACTTGACACAATAAAGACTAGAGCAGACCTAGATGGTTCATTGGATTAATTTTAAGTATGCACATTGGTTCTTATTAATTTGTAAGTATCCACTTTAATTTGTATTCAAATTTAGAGTATGCACATCAAGATTAGTTGATAGTTATGTTGGAAACTTGCAGCCATTTAAAGACAATTTCCACATTACCAAAAGAGAAATATATGCAACAAAGTATTCAGAATCCACACGCAAGAGAATATAAAACATAACCATGAAAATATGAGGGTGATCCCACAATACTAGTTTACAATTTTTGGGCAAACTGGACACTGAACTGATTTTTTTTAACTAAACCTTCACTTTTGGGCTCCCATAGCGGCTAAACCGTGAGGAATTTGAACATTATGCAAAAAGTGACTTGTGAAATTTTGTCTATAGATTCTAAATATATTTTTTTCAAAAAAAATGGAATCAAATTGCACTGCTTTTTCTATCTCCTTCGAAAACTAGATTTTTTTTTAAAACAACATTTTTAAAGAGTGACTCTCACCATATACCATAAAAAAAATTGTATGAAGGATAAAATTATAATTTTTTCTAATTTTGATTTGTAACTAAGATATCTAGAACTTTCATTTGGTGTCATAGTGTTTTATTAAATATTTTTTCCTTAATCAATTTTCGAAGTCAAACCAATTACAATTCAAACATAGGCAGACTATATACAACATAACTTTTTCTGTATGTATCGAAACTCAAAAAAAAATTAATGCATCAAGGACATTAATACCAAGCCTAAACATATTTTTCAAAATTTTATTTTAATAATCTTCTATTTTTCCACATGTGCAGAACAAAGAGCTTGATTTTCGGTGAAAAACCTATTTTTAATAAAACTAAAAAAACAAATACATAATAAAACCAAAACATAGTAAATTTATACTCATTAGATAGCTCGTTTCAAGGACTACCATCATCCGGTTGAGTTTTTGAATTCTCCTCCATTTTCATCCTCAATGCGAGCTTCGAAGTGCAAAATTCTTGAATTTTTTACCACCTGAGGGGGAGAAGGAGGGAAATGGGGGGTTCGAGCGAACCCACTTTCAAAAAGGGTTTCCCTTGGGTTTTTTTGTGGGAATGGTGGGAAGTTTTAAATTAAATGGGTTTTCTTGAACCCATGCTCATTCAAACCCTCTTTAGGTTCTTTCAAACCTATTAGTTCGTTCTAACCCCAAAAATGATTTTTTTTGGCATGTGGTAAATTTTTTCAACTTTTCCTTCCTCACTCCAATTGTAAACCACTTTTGTGAGTTCGCTCATGACATAAGATATACCCTAGGAAACCCTCAAGAGGGAAAAATCCAGCCTCCAAAAGCATCCATCTCTCATGTATTATTCAACAATAAAGACTACAATACATCTTCAGAGTCTCCATGAACACCATTGAAGAAACATGTAAACAAGCATGCAACCAAACATCCCATGCCATGCTTCAAACCCTCACAAATGCTAACCTGCCAAATTGATCAACCTAAACAACTACCCTTGTGATTTCTTTTATAGACACAAGCTCCCACAAAACCACCAAGTGGTATTACACAAAACCAAGTGACTAAAACCATGTCCTCACATTTAATATTGGGTACTTTATTTAATTATTTTCCCCAATATTAAATAATTATATTTTTTAAACTTTAACTTATGTCCCAATGTTACATACAACATAAACTGGCCCTGTTGGCCTCCTACAATGATTTTAACAACTAAGCCCTTGCAATTGTGATTCAGATATTGGACATCTAACTTGAATAGCCATTTCAATCATCATGAAGGTGCATTTAAATTATCAACCTAGGGACGTAAACTTGAAATGAGTCAGCACTGTATGTGCACTAGGAACCCAAAGTAGCCATATAAATCCTACAGCTAAGAAAAAAATACAATGTTGAAAGTAGATTGCTTGGAAGGAAATAACATAAATGCTAAACATCACCCACCAAATAAATTAAACTGAAATGCATGACAGAAATGAAGATTTCAGTGAACAAACATGAAACTTCTATGTCTACTTTGGTTGTAGGAACAATCATAGAATGGAATTATAGTGGCTACAAGAGCAGTCAGCACCAAATTCTTAATTAATTACTAAACAGAAAATAACAACTAAACTAAACTAAGGTACATGATGGAATACTCACCAAGTGGGCCCCCTTGGATAAGTATTCCCTAAAACTAAGATAGACTCAAATGCACGAACTTATAACTTAATTTTATTTAGAATAAAAACATGATTACAATCATCATAGATGTATTATCGAAAAACTCAAGAGTGTGATTACATCAATTAAGCAATATTCTAAACAAGAGCCAGAAAGAACATCGAAGCCCTTATTTATTCAACAACCTTGCAAGGCAGTCCACTTCAGCAAACATGGAGGATGCCACATTAGAGAAAGCATGGAAAAGAGTAGGGGCAGCTACGCATGCACAAAACCTATCAAGCACGATTGCCTTAACTCAAATTTTGCATAGCAGTAACACCAGCACATGCTCAACAACATTTAAGACCATAACAAGGTGGTTACAATTCAATGCATGAGGAATCTCCAATTGCCAAGAGTCTTCAATAACCACCTTGTTGACCGATATAGCACACATTCAGCTGGCAGGATCTTCCTAAATTGCAGATCTCAAATCATCTGCTTGATAATGTTAGCATCCACAATAACTACATATCCATAATCATCTTAAAGCGGCATTCATTAATCACATGCAAAGTTAATAAAAATAGTCCACATAACATATCAATATCATTTGAAATCTTATGAAAATAAATTCATGTCCAAGGTATATGGTTTCAAGGAAAAATATGAAAGATCACCTCTCAAGCATCAAAGTCTTAAGTAGCTGCAAGAAATGGACAACACTATCAATAATTAAGCCATAATCCAGACTCATCATTTCCCCTACAACCTAATGTCTTGTTAGTCCTCTAGCAGAGGAGGAATTGAGCTTTTGTTTGGTCAATGCCCTAAAGTTGGAAACTACAAGTTGTCCCACATTTGTGTCTATTGTATCTGAGTTAGAATCCCAATAGAATCCTTGTTGTCTTTCCAACCTACTCTATCTCTACCTTTCATCAGCAATGTCATACCTGTAAAAACTTTAGTTTGGCAATGGCCACAATAGAATAGGAGGCTTAAAAATTAGTGGAAGCCATAATTTCCCTTTTGTTCTTTCGAATTGAATATACTTATCAATTATTTTGAGTGTTGTAGCATAGTTGTACGTGGAATGAGGCTTTCTTGCTTCAAATCATCAGATAGGGTATTCCATCACAAAGTCACCTATGGTTCTTGCCATCTCTTCATACTCTTTGTAAATTGCCTCTCTCTTAGGAAAGATCTTGCAGCGATAGCTTGGCCGGTATAAAATTCTATGCCAATCCTTTAAAATATCTCCTGGATGTCTAGACTCAGTCCTAATGGGCAGGGGAATGTTGGATTCAGCTTTCCTGTAAGTCCTGTATTGCTTTCCCCAACTTACTTCATTTTGTATCCAAGACATGAATACCTATAATTGGACATCCCCAACATATAGAAGTGGATTCCAAACTTGATCTTTGGTTACAGCAAAATTATGTAAATAAAATTCGCACAACATATTTTTCATCTCAAGGAGAGCAATCCGAAAAACATTAAAAAAATCAATAGGGGTTTCAATTGAGGGGTTCAAACCTGAAACAAACTTTGCAAACTTGAAAGAAAGATGCTTTTCTTTTAAATATAGGGCATATACCCTCGAAGGATCTATACATTCCAATATCTATAGCACTAAAGTTGCCATGTCATCCACTTTCTTCTTCAAAATAGCAATTTTTGCATTCTTATCTTCAATTTCCTCATCTTTCTATTCAATTTCATTCTTCAGTCTGCATTTTTTTCTTTCCATTCTTCTTCTCTTCTTTGTATTTCCTTCCATAAATTTAGAATTACTATTGTAGACATCTAAATTTGACCACCACTTACATCTAGTCAAATTTATCCTTTTTCGTCTAAATATATTTTTATCCACATTAATTAAGTATTGTTACTATTATTTAATTAACACCCTTAAATTCTTCTAAATCCTTAAGGTATTTAGTTAAATAATTAAAATCTTACCCCTTTATCCCTTTCTTCCAAAAACTTAAATAAATAACCCACTTATTTAATTCCCTTTATGTCTCATCAACACTTAATCCTAATTCATCTCCTAATCCCATCATTAGGGATGTGACACATCCCTAATCCATGATTAGGATGTTTCACATCCTCCAACTTTTTCAAGTTGGCTCCTAATCATCATTAGCCACCTAACTTTCCTCTAATTTTTCATCAATTAGTCTAATCAGCCCCCTTTAGTCAAATCTTCCCACATCCCAATGGAATTTTTAATTCCATTTACAATCCCCATGTACTTTCCAATGGAATTTTAAATTCCATTTATTCACCCAAGGTATCCCAAGGAATATTTTATTTTGTTTGTCTTCCCCATGCATATTGAAAAGGAATATGCATCTTGGCCAAGAATGAATCTTGGCCCTTCATTCATCTCTCCTTGGCTAAATTCTAACACTTAGCCATTTTGCAACCCTAAGCAACACATTCATACACTCACATCCAATCTATCACATTCAACCCATTTCAAGTCTTTAATTTCCAGCCATCATCTTCTACTCAACCACCATATTTTGCATCCAAATCAAGCTACAACAAGTCATTATGCTGCTGAAATCGATCTAGGAGCACACAAATCAAAAAATCAATAGAGCCAACCAACCGATCAACTTAGACAAGGTAATATCACTCTTTTTCTTGCATTTTTTCAAGTTTAACTTAGGCCTAATAGTGAGGTGTTGTTTGTGTTTTCCTTGTTTTCATTTCTTTAGGTTTTAAATTTTAGGCTTGGTTAGAACACTTGCACACATTTTTGGCATGCCTAGTGGTACCCACATCATGGGTCTTGTCTTTCATGTTATCTGTTGTTTCACTTTTGCAGGTTCAAATTTGAAGTTACAAAGGCAAAACTTCCCGAAGGGGCAAACCTGACTACCCACAAGGGTGAACCTAGCTACCCCCAAGGGCAAACCTGCTTGGAGGGGCTAGTTTTCTTCTCTGTAGGGGAGAATCTACTTGGAGGGGTGAATCTACTTCTTCACAAGGGAAAACTTTCTTAGAGGGGTGAACCTACTTCTCTGTAGGGGCAAATCTACTTGGAGGGGCGAATCTTCTTGGAGGGGCGAATCTGCTTCTCTGCAGGGAAAAATCTACTTAGACAGGCATTTTTGCACTCTAGAATAGTCACCTGCATCTGCAAACAGAGGGGTAAACCTGCCTTAACAGAGGAGAAAACCTGCCTTGACAAACAGGCGAAGTTGACAATCTAGAGGGGAAAACTTGCCTCACACAAAGGCAAACCTGAGGTGAATCTAAAACCCTAATCTTTCATTTTTTGTGTCATTTTACTACCATTTTTAGATACTAATCCACTAACTCAATTGTTTGTGAGTGTTCTTGCTCTCTCCTAACAATATATGTCATTTTTTCTCGTTCATCCAAGATTAGTGATCTAAAACTACTAACGCATCTTCTTCAGGACGATCAATCTGAGACCCTTAATTTGTTTGTCATTTTGCATACTAGCTAGGCACACATAGCTCTAATTAGAGGGTCAATTCACTTGTTTTTTGTGCTTGTGAGTGGGTTTTTGATGTATCCACTCCCCTTGCACCAATTGGTGATCTTGGGTGACGATAAATCGTAGCACACTCTTGTCCAGTTGAGTCTTCCTAGGAGGCACTAGTGTGTCTAAGTTCTCCCCTTGCGCTACGTGCGAGCCTAGGGACCAAATGAAACATCTAGTCTCTTCTTCCCGTAGTGGGACCTGCCTAGGATTTCATCACCCGAGGGACAATCCCAACCATGTGTTATCGGTGGGGTATATAAAGGTAGGACAGCGAAAGTTGTACCTCAATCAAGTCACATCGTGTCTGGTAGAGTGTCAAAGCTAGGGTGATACCTAGATAAGACGTGAAGAGTTGGTCTAAGTTTCTAGTACCTTATTGGGGCTCCCAACTCATGCTTGTGATGGGTTGGTGTTCATGGTTGTTCCCCATGTATCGTGTATATGTTGGGGACTCACGAGATACCCTTGTTTAGCCTAGATAGACATCCTTATCACTAGTCTTAGGATTGTGTTGTCTGTTTTTCTTTTCGATCGAGTCAATCCATCCTTTTTTCTATTGTTTGTCATACTCATTATCCTTTGCAACAATCTCCCCCCTTGCCTTCAGAGGCAATCTTTCTCCTGGTTCACGTCCCATTCGTCATCTTGTCTCATTTATGTGTCCCCATGTGACTCCTTTTGGGAGTTCATTTCCTATTGCGAGTCCCCGTTTGACTCTGCTTGGAAGTTTGTTCCCCATTGTGAGTCTCTATTTGGGTCCATTTTGTGTCCTTTCTCTATTTGATTCATCGATTTGGGTCCATTTAGTTGAGCCCATTGCCTCATTACACCATTCAGAGAGTCAACCTCGCTCATTCCTCAGCAATATTTGTTGTTTAGGAAAATGTGTTTTTTGTTTGGGTGAACTTGACTCTTTGTATGGGAAAACCTACCTTGAGGGGTTAATCTACCTCTTAGTAGGGGTGAGCCTACTCTTAGGGGAAACTCTACCTTAACAGAGGGGTGAATCTACTTTTTATTCTTCATTTGGGACCCCATTCGGCTTTGTTTTGGTGTTTGTTCGATCATTTTCAGTCTCGTTCTTCATCTGAGTCCATTTTCAAATCCCTTTGGGTTTATCCATTCATCCCTTGGTGGTCCTATCCTCCATCTGAGTCTCCACCTGTGTTTGTTTAGTGGGACCCATTCATTTATTTTGCTATCCCATTCTTCATTTAGGACCCCATTCGAGTTCGTTTTGGTGTTCGTTCTTCATCTCCTTTTGCAAATTATCCCATCCCCTTGTCATAGGAGAAATTTCTTAGTACAAGGGTGAATCTTCCTTAATAGAGGAGTGAATCTTCCTTTTCTTCCTCATTCGGGACCCCGTTCAGGTCTGTTTCGGTGTTCATTCAGCCATTTTTTGCCCTGTTCTCCATCATTGTCCTCATTTAGATCCCTTTAGGCATATCCATTTGTCCATTAGTGGTCCTATCCTCCATATCAATCTCCATCTAGGTCTATTTAGGATAATTTTTTCTTTCCATTTGCTATCCCATTCTCCGCCTGGGACCTCATTCGGATCTATTTTGGTGTATGTTTCCTTTGTTCTCATCTCGTTCTCCATCCAAGCCCTTGTTTGAATCCATTTAGGTGAAATTTTCATCCCATTAGGAAAATATTCAAAGTCACACTTGCTCGTTCTTTAGTCACCCTTCCCATTCTTTCGTCACCTCTACCCATTCTTTAATGTTTGCAGTTATTTGGGTGAATCTTCCAGTTGTTCTGGGTGAATTTTCTCCTAGGGGTGATCTTGCTTCTCCATTTGGGTGAATTTTCTCCTAGGTTTGAATCTTCTTCTTTGATTGGGAAAATTTTCCTCTCTATTGCATAAAGTGACATTTAATAATTATATTAATTATTAAATTTTATCCTATTAGGGCTTCTATTAGGGTTTTTCCTATTAGGTTTTGATTAGGGTTTGCATGATCTCTTTTTTATAAGGATTGATCCCATTGTATTTCATATCAATTCATTCTCTCATTCTCTCTGATATATACATTTTCAATTTTCAGAGAACCCTTGCTTGTTTGTCTCCATCTCTTCTTTTGTGACAGGTTATTTGCATGCAGGTGATCTTTGGGGTTTGTGGTGTTGTATTTTCTCAACTCCTACATGGTATCAGAGCTCTAGACCTGTTGCTTCCTATTCTTGTTTTGAAGATTTTTGGAGCTTCAAGGGTTTGGGGTTTGTTTTTTTGATCCAGGGCATACCTACAATTTCAAAGAATTTTCAGCTCAAACGGACCTTTCCATTGTGTTCGCAGCGGTCCAAAACCCCTAAATCGACTGTTCATTCATCCATTTTGGACAAAGTTGAATTTTGGGGCAAAAAAATTTTGCAAGTACGGTCGTACGGCTGTCCGCCTGCCTGGTTTTGCACATAAGGTTGTGCCATATTTTGTACTCACACTGTTATTATAAATTTCCATGAGGGTTTGTGTAGTTTGCCTTTGTTTTTCCATCACATCTTTTTCCGGTGAGTGTCCCTCCATGACGACAGTGGATCCTATGATTCCAGCCTCATCCATGTGTGCTTTGTTTTGCACACCACTTTTTCAATTGCAGGTGATTTCTTGTTCACTTTCAGATGTTGTTTCTTCTCCTTCATGCACTACAGGGTGTTTCACATCATTTCAGTGGATCTGTCAGGCTCTCCTAGTTCAGCATTATGAAGGGGTATTATACTATTCGTGCTAATGCTTCCTTGGTTTTTCCTTGGAAGGAATCTTCCATTCTCAGTTGATCAGTGTTTCAGACTATTGGTTCTTGTGCCATCTGTATCTTCATTCCAATTGTTTGCCTTTGTTTTCCATCTGATTTGAGTAGTGTCATATGGGCACTTATGCAGATTGTTGTCTTCTTGTTCCTAATCATCCTATCTTCAACGGAGATTCTTCAGCACCATAGCAGTCATCTTTCGACAGTTGTTTGCAGCTTCTTCTGCTTCAGTGATGTTCTTCTTGGCTTTCTGCATCTCCTTTTGGAGTAGAGCTTTTTCCCCTGAGGTTTTCTCTATTTCTCCATTTTACAGAGATTTGGTTGTATTTGGGTACCTGATCTAGCCTAGTTGTCGAGACCCATGTTTGCCTTCTTGCATTGTAGTTACCTTTGCTTTCCTGCATTTGTTTGTAGTTGCATTATTGCTCATCTTAAGGGGGGGTGTTAGAGTAAAGGTTTTAACTTAATTATTTTGATTAAGTTACCTTTATTCCCTTCTTAATATTTCACGTTAGTTTGCATAAAGTGACATTTAATAATTATATTAATTATTAAATGTTATCCTATTAGGGCTTCTATTAGGGTTTTTCCTATTAGGGTTTTATTAGGGTTTGCATGATCTCCTTTTTATAAGGATTGATCCCATTGTATTTCATATCAATTCATTCTCTCATTCTCTCTGATATATACATTTTCAGTTTTCAGAGAACCCTTGCTTATTTGTCTCCATCTCTTCTTTTGTGACAGGTTATTTGCATGCAGGTGATCTTCGGGGTTTGTGGTGTTGTATTTTCTCAACTCCTACAATTTTCACCTAGGGGCGAATCTACTTCTTTAATTAGGTGAATTTTTCTCTCTGTTTGGGTGAATCTTCTTCTCTAGTTGGGTGAATCTACTTCTCTATTTGGGTGAACTTTCTCCTAGGAGTGAATCTTCTTCTCTACTTCGGCGAATTTCTTCTCTATTTGGGTGAAATTGCTCCTAGGGGCGAATTTTCTTCTCTTTTTGGGAAAATTTACTTCTCTGCTTGGCCAAATCTGACTCTTTGTTTGGGTGAACTTGCTCCTAGGGGGGCGAATCTGCTTCTCTACTTGGGCAAGTCTGCTTCTCTATTCAGGCAAATTTTCTTCACACAAAAGTGAATCTTCTTCCCATACAAAATACATAGGGTCAATCCTTCATGCCACAATTAGCCTACATCTTCCTGAGTCCAAAACCATAATCTAATCATTTCTCCTCTTCCTATAAATCCCCAAACCATCCAATTTTCAAAAAAAAAAGGAATTTATTCACCCCAACTTGTTGGTGTCATAAATTTCTACTCGGCTCTCAAAATTCAGAACCGCTTACACTGTTGGAAATTTCTCCAAGAGTACTAATCCAATCCCAAAAGTAGTTCACCTTCGGTAACCCAATTTTAAGGACCGACAGAAGTTTCAACCCCGAAATCCACTCCGAAGACCTCCAAAATTGCAATTTACTATGACAGAAAAAATTGAAATTTTCTTTTTTTTCTTTTTTCTCAATCCTATCACCCCTAGACTATTCCGGGCCATAATCTAAGCTTTAATCCCATCATCCTAATCTAAGCTTCAATCCAATCTGAATTTGATCTTTAATCCAATCCCCATCTGAGCTTAACTTGAATCCCAACTTGAGATTTAGTCCACCTATATCTTCTTCCATCTTCTTCCAATCCATCCTATTTATCCTTTCAACATCTATTATTTCCTTCTAATCATCTATTCCCATCTTTTCCATATGTATCCATTCCATCTAATATCATGAATTCTTATCCTCCTCCCACACAACCAATAATAGTAGTCGAGGGGAATCCCAACTACTTTGATGACAATAACGAAATTCTTGTTGATCAAGATGAGTATAATGTAGATCCCCTCAATGCTATTGTTGCTAGAAATATTTTTCTGATTGCCTCCCAAAATCCAATCAATCCTCTGAAATATCCCCCCATGCCTTCATCTGCATATAATAGCAATCTATATCATACCCTTGACAAGGGATATCCAATACCCTCACCATCCACATATCCATCATGTCTTCCCTCTACATCTCTCTCCTATCCAACATCCACATCCTCCTATAGTAATCCACCATCCCCATAATCCTATCCTCGTCATCATCAACTATCATAATATCTCTACCTTAATCTTGCATCCCAATCTTCCCATCCTAATCCAAGACCCACCCCTTCCTATCATAATCCACCACCCCAATATTCCTCTTATCCTAATCCACCAACTCAATCTTCTTATCCTAATCCTCCACCCATATCCTCCTACGCAAATACATCACCCATGTCCTCTTGTCCTAATCGACCATCTCAATCTTCCTATCTTAATCCTCCATCCATGTCCTCCTATGCCAATCCACCATCCATGTCCTCCTATGCTAATCCAACACCTCAATCTTCCCATCCTAATCCAACATCCACACCTTCCTATCGTAATCCACCATACCAATCTCCCCAACCTAATCCAACAATTGCATCCTCTTGTATTACTCCCCCCTTCGTTCCATTATATTTTAATCCTCCTGCCAATTCACCCTATCTCAATCCTCCATCTAATCTTGATCCACCCACCAAGCTTAATCCTCCATCTACTCCTATTCCTCCATCCAATTCCATCAACTTATCTAATCCTAATCCACCAATCCCTATTCCTAGTCCTCCACCCATCCATAATCCACCATTCATTCCCATCACCCTACCAGAACCTAAAATACCCAAAAATCTCCTTACACATGTCGTCCAAGGACTCATGACAAAAGAGACATCCCTAAATCTACATCCTAATGTTGTAGAACCATTCCATACCACCCTATCATGTTTGGTCACTAGTGATGAGGCCCTCCTCCATCCTACATCTATCACTTCCATTACCATTTCTAACACCGTCCAAATGGTTGAAACCATCAAACCCATCAAATCCATTGAATCACCATCTTCTACTCCTGGAACCAATGAAACCAGTGAAGAAAACCAAATCCAATCCACTCTCCCTAGTCCTAGTATCACCACCCTCCAATCCCATGACTTTCATGAATCTTCCATCCTCTTATCTTCCCCAGTTGAGGATTCTCTCCAACACTCATCCCTCATCATGCCCCCCACACAAGTTGAGTAATGCTAAGAGCTTGATCCAAAGCCTTCCAACATATCTCCTCCCACAAGTCAAGGTCCTGCCATCCTATCTACTCCATCTTAAGATCATAGCCCTCCATCCATTTCATCTCATGATCCATATCCTCAACCAAGTCATCATCCTACCATCCCATCCACCCCATCTCAAGATCACGCTAGCTCGTTCATTCCATCCATCGATCCCCTTTGTATTCAAGATCTAATTGCTCCATCTCATGAGCCCTTGTCACTCACCCCTCTAAATCAAGATGTTGCTATCCCATCATCTCTATCTCATGATCCTTCATCGCCACCTAGCCCTACCATCCCAACACTACTTTTATATCACCTTGGTAGCATTACACTTATCCATGGTGGTTTTCTTGCAGAATAAAAACAAAGCATATGCACCACCCTTCCTCCTCCACCTACTAATGAACTCGCATCATGCTTCCAAAAGAATAAGCATCCTACCATAGATCGAATTCTCAAGAACATGAACTATCAAGGAAAAGGTTTAGGCCTTCATGAGCAAGGTACTTTAGAGCCCATCTAGGTCAAAGAACATCCAAGTGCACAAGCTCTTGGATATATCTCCCAAGAATCACAATCCAAAAATGTTGGTACAACCTCTATACATCCCTAATGAGCCTCTTCCAAAGGAATGAGAGGCACTTCCCATCGCTCCACCAAACCATTTGTTGCTATCCCCCCTCCTTCATCATATTACCTCAAAACAACCATCCATCTTCCTCCTTCATCCTCCAAGTCCATCTTGGGTCCTTATGTCCCTCCATTTACGACATCTATTTTTGGTCCTTACGTACCTCCATCTACCATAATACATCCTCCATATACAATGTCCATTTTGGGCCCTTATATCCCAAAATCACCTCCTCCATATTATCCACTTCATCCTCTCATCCATCCATCACCTATCCCTAGCATGCATTATAAGAATCCTAAATTCATAATCCCTGATCAGGATCAACAAAGGTACCCCTCCATGCATGATATCTCACATCCTCCATCCACACATCATCATAAAAATCCTACCTCTGTCACTCCATCCATGTCTTCTTCATATCATCCATCACCTCATACCTGTCCCATTGCTACTAAAATCACTTTGGATGCCAAAGTAAAAATGCATAAATCCAAACATACACATGCATCAAAAGCTCCTCATGTCCCCTTAAAAATAAATGTTGAAGAAAAGAAAAATCAAATCAAAAATCCAAATCCATCTGAAAGGCCATCAAGGCCCACTAAAGAAAAAAACAAAACCATGTGGATCCCAAAGAAAAAAGATGTAGTGCCTTCAAGTGAAAAATCCATAATGACATTCAAAGTTTCTAATCCACCAAAAAATAATTCACATCCTCCATCTCCTAAATCTATTTTCGGTCCCTATGTCCCAAAATTCAATGTCCCAACTCCTCCACTATCCCCACACTCTCCATCCATTCATCCTCCTATCCTTTCACATCCACCACCACATGTTCCAATGTTGGTCTTGAAAACATTCCCCCATCATACATCCACTCCATCATTCCATCCATACACCTTCCAACATCCCATTTATTATCCCCCATCAAATCTCTCTAATCCATCCTCTTGCATAATCCATCCATTCTAATAATTTTGTACCAACATCTAATAGTCACTTTACACATGGGCTCTTATTACCTCATATGGAACTTGATGCTTGATTCCTTCATCCATATCCTTATCACATGTCTTCCAAATCCATTTATCCATATCCCTCTCTTCATCCGTCTCCACCCGCTTACTAGTCAAAAAATCCAAAAAAAAAGGTCAAAAATCCACAAAATAGTAAAGAGAAATAATTCGTCCAATGGTGAAAACTTGGAAAACAATCACCTTGGATAAGTACCATGATGAAAACCTGGAAAATAGGCATCATGCATAAATCCCCCATTCGATTTACTTCCACAATTGGCGGCAGCTTCCATTTATACATCCCCTTTCTCCATCTACTACATCCACCTATCTTCTACATCCTATCCATCATATCCCATTTGTATCTAGTCCCTCCATCTTCTTTGTGATCTTGATCAAGATAGGGGCACATATTTATACATTCTTTGGAAACCTCTTGGCATATATTCCCCTCATCCATACACTATCATATTCCTTATCCTCCCCCATCCACTTTCCTTATCCATGCATCCTATCCACATCCATCTGCATTCCTTATTCACCCCTCGTACTATCTACCATCCCTCTTGCCTTGTCATGCATGAAATATCTAGAGTGGGGCATATCCTTCTTTGTGACATAGTCCTTGGTGACATCATCCATCCATCCCTCCAAGTAATCCCTTCCATCTTCCAAATCCTTATCTCCCTATCCACCCATCCACTAGTCTTTTTCCATCTTTTCATCCTTATCTCCCCATCCCTTTATCCATCTATTACTCCATTTCATCTTTCCAAATCCTTATCCCTCTATCCATTCATCCTCGCATCTTTCTATCTCCCCATCTTTATCAATCCATCCATTTACCTCTATTTCTCCTTCCATCTCATAATCCCTTGTCATTGGTATCTAGTTATAGGCTACACCCATGCAATCCAATGACATTATTCTCACTATCACCACTTCTACCTATTGCTTACATTTGTCTTATCTCCTATCACTCTTCATCACTGATGTATTCATCGTATCATCCTCCCAATTCATCTTTTGATGATTTGGATAACTGTCCCAGTATCATCATATCAGTTCCATCATTGTATCTTTTTATCATGGTCATCTCATCATCCCTTATCCATCATTTTTCTTTGGCCTTGTGTCAAACTACATTGCGCCTACGCGTTGAAGGTGTTTTCTGCATAGCAACAACTCAGACAAAATATGATATCCTATCTCTCTTGAAAGGTAAATCTCTATGAACAAAGAGATAACCCCAAGGTCTCTAATGTCAGGTCTTGACAATGCAAATAAAACAACTCAGAGATAATGTGAAAATGTTGGTAATCACAAGGGGCCTTACAAATGAACAATGTTGGAAGTGTACATTCATCAGATGTAGCAATACAGTGATGCTTTCAATCCTAAAACTAACCCAGATTCAAAATAAATAGCAAAAGAGATAAGGGTTTCAAAGAGAGATTCTAAGATTAAAATTACTCCTAAAATCAATCACAACAATGATGAATGTTGCAAATGGACAGATCTCCAACAAAACCAATCTTTGTTTGATCAAAGACAAGCCTGCAACTACATAGAAATTGTGCAATCTTCTAAGGAAACTGAATATTTTCAGACTATGAACATTCATCCACATACCCAGTAAATGACGCAATGTAAACAAGTATCCACAGTTGAACTTAGCACAAAATAAGGCCCAGACTAAATTTACATAGCAACTTACAATCAAAAAATTGCTAAAAGTATGGACCGGAGATCGATCAACATCATTAACATTTCACTATCGACATGAAAGAACTGAAAAACTAGCATCTAACATCTAACACTAAGAATTGAGAACAAGAACCATAAACTGTCAAAGGTAAATAGAATTTTTTCCAAATCAACAACTCAATTGCATTACATAACAATTTCCAGTCTCTCTCCTCTCCTACAGCTAATTTCTGAAATGTACTTGCCAATTCTGGCCTTCTACAGCTTCTAATAAGCTCTTCTAACCTAGTCTAACTCATTACAAATGAGAAGGCACTGGCCTTTTATAGAAAATTACATTTTGAATCAATGGCCAGGATTTAATTCATCCAATGGCATAAATTACACTTCTAGAAGCATCTAGTTGTTACATTTAATTTGGGAGTTCATGGTACATCATCATCCAATCAATTGCATTCAGTTGCATTATGGCCCAATGACATTGATTTTGAGAAAATCCTCATTGGAGAATAAATACAGCTTCACGTGTCTTTCCTTGTTAAATGCACCTCTCCAATTAGTATACAGCTGGTGGCACGGATTCTTATGCAGGCCCCACTTTAATATTTGAGTTGAAATTTTTTAGATTTTCCTCTTGGCATGAATCCATATGCAAGTCCCCCTTTTTTGATTTATTTAATCCTGAAAAACAGATATCATCATTAGTAGCTCACGCGTCAAAATCCAATCCAAATTAAGTTTAAATACAATTTTGGCCCTTTAAAGAAAACCTTACATTTTTTATGGAAGCTTTCCATTTTTGGAATTTTTTTATTTTCGGAAATTTTTAATTTATTTTTTAAATGCATTCGAAAAATTCCCACTTTGGAAAATTTGGGGATTTTGAGGGCTTGAAGGATTTTCCAAAGGAAATTTCAGAATTTTGAGGGCCTAAAGGAATTTTCGGAAAAATCCGCCCAGGGAGGATAATCCTGAAATTCCAAGCAAGGTCAAAATCCCCTAAACCTCATAACTTTTTTTCTAGAAGGAATTTTTGAAAATTTTGAAAAGCAACTTGGCCTAATTTTTTGTCCTCTATCCATTGGTACAAAAATATTTACACAAAACATTTAAAATTCACTTCAAAATCCTCATTTCAAATTTTTAAGACAAGTGAAGAGCCCCCAGAGCCTCGAAATATTGCCTTCATCAAACCAAGCCTTGAATTAATCCCAAAATAACCTCCCAAGAAGAGAAAAACTAAAATTGACAAACAAAAGGTGCAAAGATACAAAAGAAAAAGAGAGGGTCCCCACCTCCAGTGGGGTGTGTGTGCAAAAATTGCACCACACTACGCTTTCACATGGGAAAGTTAGACCATTTGATCCACCCTCGGGGTTGCGTTTTGTCTATCCTGTCATCTTCCATCATCTATTTGTGGCCTTATGTCGAACTACGTTGTCCCTGCACTTTCACATAGGCAAGGCTGATCATTTGATCTTCCCACAGGGCATTTTTCTATCTAGTCTTGGTCATCCATCGAGGTCTCCATTATCCTCTTTCCGCTTTTATCCATGGTCGGTTGTCAATCTTTTGTTGAACTACGAGGGCTCTGCATTTTCACATAGGCAAGGATCAACCCTTGAGTGCCTAGGTCTTTAGGGTGTATCGGTCTTGTGCCCCTAGGTCTTTAGGGTCTTATCATCTTGTGTCTTTTCATCTGATTATTTCATCAAGCATGTCCCTATCCTAGTTGGTGCTTACAAGAAAAGGTCGTTAGTATTAGGAGGTTCAATTGGTTTTAGATATCTCTCGTCATGTTGATCTCGTAGTTTAGTCTCCATATTTGGTTTCAATAGGATTCATCCTTCCTAACAGATCGCATCAATCCCATCCATCCTTTTGATCATGTGGAAAAGGACATTTGAAATTTATTGTTATATTTTTATGCTTTTGACATTTTTTTTATCATTCGAGCTTCCTATCATACATCGTCAGGGTTTCCACGATCCACCATATCATGGTATGCTTTGATGGGTAAACATAGGGGTGTATCTTAATCTTTTTATCTATTTTTATCTTCTTGTTTGTCCCACATATTTCCCACCAAGATCCCTATGGTCTTGTGTTACATTGGGGCATCCTTTGTCTTTGTGGTTATCCCAACATCAGGCCCAACCAAAGCCCCTGTGACTTTGGGATGTTGGAATAACCTTTTGTTTGTTGTTTCAGTCATATGCATGTGCTACGAAATCACCTTGGTTCCTCATACCCAAGTGCATAGTATCACATGCTATATCAAACTAAGTGCTCATTACATGGCAGCATAGCGTGTAACCATTACCTTTCTTGATTTGGTTCCAATCCACTCATCCTTCATGACTCTCCCTTATCTCTCTATCCTGTCCTCTTCCATCCTTCTCATCATTTCATCATCTCTTCAATATGCTTAGGATAATAGAGATTTCTTGTTCTAAGCATCATTTGATCCAATCTACTTTGGATAATAAATATTTTTTATTCTAAGCATCTTTTCATCCATCTTAGGATAATATAGATTTTTTATTCTAAGCATCTTGTCATCCCCCATCTTCATTCATTTCAAAAATATTGCATCTCCATCCAATCCTTATCCATTTAATCTAGCACAAATCATCTAATCACATATTTGGTCTTGTCCCCATCCTTGTTACAAGCCTTGATCCAATCATCAACATCATCATCATCATTGGGATGTATCCTTCCCTATCCTTTGTGTTTTTTTGGGATATATCATTCCCTCATCAACAACACTCTCGTCATCATCATCCAAATGTATCCTTCCCTATCATTTTTGTTGTTTTAGGATGTATCCTTCCCTCGTCAACCACACTCTCATCATCATCATTGGGATGTATCCTTCCCTATCCTTTTGTGTTGTTTTGGGATGTATCCTTCCCTCGTCAACAACACTTTCATCATCATCATTAGGATTTATCCTTCCCTTGTCCTTGTGTTGTTTCGGTATATATCATTCCATCATCAACAACACTACATCCATCATCAGTTCATCCTAACTTGTAGCTTGACTGGGGCAACATATTTGTCCTTAAATTCATTTGTGCTCACTTTCATCTCTTCAACCTACCTTCCTATGTCCTATCCACCACTTCTCATCATCTTCCACATCTAATTTTTCATAATCTCATGCATTTTGAGAGCACACTCGTGTTCTCTTGAACCTGCATTTCCTCTCAAGGGGGAATCCTCAATCCCTAATCTTAATCTTCACTCACATCATCTTCCCTCTTAGTCACTCCTGAGAATGACTGGGGAATCTTTCCCAATCTAATCATCTTCTTCATGGTTCTATCTTTAAATCTTCTTTGAACTGATGCTACTTCGCAACACCATCTCAAAGAGGGGCAAAATGTAGACATCTAAATTTGACCACTTACATTTAGTCAAATTTATCCCTTTCATCTAAATATCTTCTTATCCACAGTAATTAAGTAATGTTACTATTATTTAATTAACATCCTTAAATTCCTCTAAATCCTTAAGGTATTTAGTTAAATAATTAAATACCTTACCCCTTTATCCCTTTCTTCCAAAAAATTAAATAAATAACCCACTTATTTAATTCCCTTTATGTCCCATCCACACTTAATCCTAATTCATCTCCTAATCTCATCATTAAAGATGTGACACATCCCTAATCCATGATTAGAATGTGTCACATCCTCCAATTTTTTCAAGTTGGCTCCTAATCATCATTAGCCACCTAACTTTCCTCTAATCCTTCATCAATTAGTCTAATCAGCCCCCTTTAGTCAAATCTTCCTACATCCCAATAGAATTTTTAATTCCATTTTATTCCTCCAACACCCTTAATATAATTTTTAATTCCATTTACATTCCCCATGTACTTTCCAATGGAATTTTAAATTCCATTTATTCACCCAAGGTCTCCCAAGGAATATTTTTTTCTTTTTATCTTCCCCATGCATATTAAAAAGGAATTTTGAATTCCTTTTGGTCAACCTTTGATCTCCATCCTTAATCTCTTGCCCTTGGCCAAGAATGAATCTTGGCCCTAGATTCATCTATCCTTGGCTAAATTTCTAACACTTAGCCATTTTGCAACCCTAAGAAACACATTCATACACTCACAACCAATCTATCATATTCAACCCATTTCAAGTCTTCAATTTCCAGCCATCATCTTGCACTCAACCACCATCTTTTGCATCCAAATCAAGTTACAACAAGTCGTTATGCTACCGAAATTGATATAGGAGCACATAAATCTAACAATCAATAGGGCCAACCAACCGATCAACTTGGACAAGGTAATATCACTCATTTTCTTGCATTTTTTCAAGTTAACTTAGGCCTAATCGTGAGGTGTTGTTTGTGTTTGCCTTGTTTGTATTTATTTTGGTTTTGAATTTTAGGATTGGTTAAAACACCTGCACACAACTTGCTCATTGAAAAATTAGAGGGCCTATGTAATCCTACTATCATTTTACCTAGTACTTATGCTTGTTCTTGGTAGAGTACCATCTATAGGGCTTCTTCTTGCTCAGCCAATTCTAGTTGTAGGGGCTCTAGGTCTTGTTCTTCTATTTCAATCTACAGGGCCAGTTGTTCTTGTTCTTTCTCATGCTATAGGGGCTCTTGATTTCCTTCACATGCCTGGCTTTCAACTTGCTCTACAATATTCGCAAGATCAACTAGTGTTAAATTTGTTTCTTCTTTGAACACATCCTTTTCCTTTTCCTTTCCATTTGCATGGTCCATTGGAGCTTTTGTATCCTCTTGTGATGAATTTCTAGGTTTAGGGCTTCCCTTGGGAGATACCCTAACGGTCTGCCCAACTAAATTTGATTTCTTGGGAGGGTTTCTTCATTTTTCCTTTGTTGTAGGAAGAACAATGTCAACTTTTCATTTCCTAGAGCTTGGCGCTTCCTTTTCTACCATTTTCTTTTTAGCTTTTCCTTCCTTCAGCTTTGCCCTCTTCTTTTGTGCCCTAGTTTTCATTAATGTGCCAAGGGGTACATCATCATCAGAATTAGGAGAGGGACTCTCATGATTCGAATTCTTTGCCTTATAAGAACTAATTTCAATAGCTTGTGTGGTTGCAGGAGGATTTCCACTGGGGCTTGCATCAGAAGTTGAGGTACCAGTAGTGGTCCCAACATTTCTCCTTCTCCTCCCAACCCTACGAGGTTGAGGAAAAACCCTAGGTTGCAAATTCTCTTGTCTAATTTGATAAATTCCCAAAAAATCTTCCCAAGAAATATTGGACACATCATGTAGAAATTTTTCAACTAATAATTTAATTAGGCAATGGTGGGAAACAGAATTGTTCCTACCTTTTTCAGTTTATGTTGCCATGATCAAAAGAAGGTGATACATCACGTTGGTCACATTCATTCTCCTTGATATACTTGACAACATAGACCGCAACTTTCTTCCAAAGCTTGGGTAGAGAAGTCCTCTTCACTCCTTGTTTGTCTATGCTCAACAAAGGGTCACTAGGTTCTATGAATTCGGCCCTAGCTAACCCGGCGTCTCTAGTTGTAGGGTAATTTTTGTCATCAGCAGGTAACCCCATAACTTATGCAATTATATCCTCCGTAGTTGTGACTTTCAACCCTTTTACTATGCCCCTTCCTTCAGACAATGTCAGACAATGTCTGCGCGAATTCTAATGCAACACCTTCGTCGAAACCATCTAGCTTTAATAAATAGCCTAGCAATCCATAATTTCTAAACTCAGCTAGGCAAGGCACATCCTACAGTAAAATATCATGAACTATGGGATCATTTCAAATCAACCCATCTCCCATTGTCTACAATGAAACAATTACCTTGCAAATATTTTCTTCCTACAATTCTTGTCTAGAAACCAAACTTTTCCTTCCTGCAACTCTGCTAAATTTCCAATGTTGGTGTCGTTTGAATTTTACCTTTTGGCTTAGGATTATGACAGGGA
Organism: Sequoiadendron giganteum; assembly: GCA_007115665.2. NCBI lineage: Eukaryota > Viridiplantae > Streptophyta > Pinopsida > Cupressales > Cupressaceae > Sequoiadendron > Sequoiadendron giganteum. The sequence continues at coordinate 407,359,629 of CM021105.1, read as the reverse complement.
CAATTAAAGCAATAAAGTATTAATAAATGCATCCTATGATTAAGGGAAGTGGTGGCGAAGGATTTGCATTTCACACATATGATCTGTCATCACTGAGTTCAAATTGGCTCAATGACTTAAGTATTGCGGACATGAATCAGTACAAATAGACATGTGGACATGGTATTAACACATTCCCCCCCCCCAACCTAAATTTGTACATGTTTCCTCACATGTGAGGTGAAAGGATGATTTGATAGGGGCAGGAAATGATGACATGTTATGGTGAACATCCATATTAATTTACAATAATTAAATAAATGCACTAGAAGAGTATTAAGATATAACAATTAATTCACACGTACCTAAATTCGTGGAAGATTTATTACAAATATCATGGAGAAAGTACCGGTCATTTTCAAGAAATTTGTTGAGCAATTAATGAAAGTGGAGTGGAATGAGGTGGACTGAAATGAAGTGAAGTGAAATGATGGTGGTGAGGTGGAAGAGAGAGAAAGGTGGAATGAATGGGTGGATGGGTGAAGAAGTGGACCCTCACAAAATGGGAATCTTTATTATGAGAAGTGGCATACCTTAATTAGCCAAAAGAAGGGACACTACGTCCACTTCCTTCGACTGCGAGAATTTTGGGTGTTGCACGCCAAGTGAATTATTGCAAGAACTCTTCCTTAGAAGTTGAATTGTGATACAATATCAGGTGATGACTATTCACCAGTAGCTTAAACCTAATAGGGTCAATGGTAGTAAGTTGAACAGCTCCATTGGAAAATACTTCAGCCACCTCATAAGGTTTGAGCCATCTTGTCTGCAATTTTCTTGCACTATCCTGATATCTTGAGTCATAGAGAAGTGCCCAATCTCCAAGCTGAAACTTCTTATCCTTGATGAATTTATCATGCCATATTATTCGCTTATTATGCACTACCTCTGTGTGATGCAAGGTTTCCTTCCTCATCTCATCCAAAGCATTCAGCTTATCTCTTTGTGCTTCAAAAATATCCATTCCCAATTCTACTGCAGTTATAAGAGTCTTATATTAAAATTTAATGGGCATCATGGCTAACTTTTCATACAACAACTCAAATAGAGTGAATCTTGTAGTTGTTTTCCAGGTGGTTCTGTAAGCCCAAACAACTTCTGGTCACCTACTTTCCCAATCCTTTTTATGGATAGCCACTATTTTGGTCAGAATGGCTTCAATTTCTTTGTTAGTCACCTCAACTTGGCCATTGGCTTGGGGGTGATAAGGAGTAGACTTCTTGTGCCTAATTTTATACTCATTGACTAGTGTTGAAACAAGTGTTGAAGTGAATTGAACCCCTTGATTAGTCACTATCTCTCTTGGAACTCCATACCATTTGAAAATTTCCTCATACAAAAATTATGCAACCTTATTATCTCTTGCATGCTTCATGGATTTAACTTCTACCCATTTAGTTACATAATCAGTGCATACTAAAATATAGGATTTACCTTTTGATGCAGGATCAATGGGTCCTACAAAATCTAGTCCCCACTTATAAAATGGGTTGATTACTACCTGAGGAAAAAGTGGAATCTCATCATATTTTGTTGTTCGGCCCATCCTTTGGAATCTATCACACTTCCTTGTATATCTCCCTACATCCTTGTAAAGTGTTGGTCAGTAATATCATGTGTTCAAAATCTGCATTGTTGTCCTCTTGGCTGCAAAATTTCCTCCACAGGGTTCATTGTGAGATGCATGCAAAATATCAAATGTCTCATCTTCTCTCACACATTTCCTCATGACCTAGTTAGGTCTAGTGTAGAAAAAACATCCAACAATCCATGAGAAAGGAAAATATTTTTCAATGAGCACTCTCCTCTCTTTTGGAGAGAAGCGAGGAGGGACTCTCCTTGTGACCAGAAAATTAGCTATGTCAGCATACCAGGGTGTTTGCACACTAATGGAAAATAAATTATCATCAAGTAAATAATCATATATGACTTGATTGTCTTTTGATGTGGTAAGCCCTAAAAAAAATCTGCAACAACATTGGCTTTCCTTGGTTTATCCATAATAGTTATGTCAAACTCCTGCATCAGCAGTAACCATCTTGCTAGCCTTCCTAAAATGAGAGGTTTATTCATAAAGTATCTAAAGGTTGCATGATCGGTGTGCATAAAGATTTGGTATCTGGTTATGTAATGTTTGAATTTGTTTAAAGCATAGATGATTGCTAACATCTATTTTTTTGTTACTGTGTAGTTGAATTCAGCTCCTTGCAGATTTTTGCTGACAAAGTAAATGGTGTTTTCAATAGCTCCTTCTTTTTGTACTAAGACTGCTCCTATAGCATAGTCTAATGCATCTGTATGAATGTGAAAAGGAAACTCCCAATTAGGTCCCTTGAGAATAGGAGCATGAGTCAAAGCTGCTTTCAAGTCAGAAAATGCTTTGTCATAGCCTTTTGTCCATTGAAACTCAGCATCTTTAGTGAGGAGGGTATACAATGGTGTTGCCATTTTTTTGAAGTCTTTGATGAACCTCCTGTAATAACCTGCATGTCCCAAGAAACTCCTGACATATTTTTGTTTTGTAGGAATAGGCAGATTGGTAATTACCTCAATCTTTGTAGGATCTACTTGAATTCCTTTGTGAGAGATGTAGTGGCCAAGAACTACACCTTCCTGCATCACCATGAAGCACTTTTCACTATTTAAAGATAGATTGTGATCTACACATCTCTGTAGGACTCTCTTAATATTTTCCAATGCTTCATTGAAATCAGCACCATAAGTAGTAAAATCATCCATATAAATCTTCATGCAGTCATGAGAAATGTCTAAAAATATGCTAATGACTGCCCTCTGAAAAGTTGCTAGTGAATTGCATAAGCCAAATGGAAGTACTGAGTAGGAATAGGTTCCCCATGGACAGGTAAAGGTGGTCTTCTCCTAGTCCTCTGGTGTAATTTGGATCTTTTTATAGGCACTAAATCCATCAAAAAAAGAAAAGTATTGCTTTCCTGCAAGTCAGTCTAGAACTTGATCTATGAATGACAATGGAAAATGGTCTTTTTTTGTGGCAAAGTTGAGTTCCCTATAATCAATACAAATTTTCCACTTCCCTCCTTTTTTGGGCACAATTACCAATGGGGCCACCCACTGGCTATCTGAAATGGGGTATAAATCCAATACCAAGCAATTTTTGCAGTTCTCCTTTTACAGTTTCTCTTAATGAAGGGTTAATTCTTCTTTTTGGTTGTCTTACTAGTGTACAATCATCTCTGATATGTATCCTATGAGTGCAAACTTTAGGATCCAACACCTTCATATCATGATAATCCCATGCAAATTCATTTTGGTGGGCCTTCAATAAGTTTGCCAATGACAACTAATATTCTTCACTCAATTTACTGTTGATATTCAGATATTTCCCTTCTGACACTTCCACTTTTGTAGTTAACTCAACCATATCTACTTCACTAATGCTCGGTACCTTGAGTTCATGTGGCAATAATGCATGGAACATACATGTTGCTGCAAGAAAGTTGTCTACAGGAGGAATGGCTCCAACAAGAGTGTCTTCAGGATGAGTGTGCATAAGTGTCTTCATTGTATCGGCAGAATCAGAAGATGATGCTTCCTCTACCTCATAATGGTTCTAAATTATGTTAGACAATACCTCATCTTCATCTTTAATTTGTAGGAAAGAACCTCTCCCTAACATCATACGATGTGCCATAGAATTAACTTTCTTGGCCTCTTCACCAACATGTGGCCATACTAAATCATCCTTAACGTGGGATGGTTGAGCAGGAGAGTAGAGAACAAGATTTTTGGTGTTCTTCCCATCTGAAATGGTCATGTTTTATATCCGACATCCAATATAAGAATTTTTTTTTGCTAACCATGGTCTTCCAAGAATAATGGGCTACCCTCCTAGTGTGGCTTTGGGAGAAAGAATCATAAAATATGTTGGGTACTCCCAAGATTTTTGGGTTACCACTAGATCTTCCACTATACCATTAGACTTAATAGTAGAACTATTAGCAAGTTGCAGGATAGTAGGACTAGGTCTCATACTTACAATATTTAGTTTTTGCAGGATGTCCTTGGTCATAATATTTATTGTTGCTCCCAAATAAATCAAAGCATTCTTTATTTGCATCTTATTTATAACAACTCCTACCACAGGACTCCCTAGGTCATTTTACTTGGGGATGGTCACTTTCCCAAGCATGATGTCAGCGAGTTGTCCCACCTCATGAATTTTAGTGGGGTCTTTCTTCTTCCTGCCTAGCTTCTTAAGGCATGCTTCCTTGATTGATTTTTCATATATGGGAACATCTTTGATGGCCTGAAATAGAGGTATTTGGACACATATATGCTTCAGCTGATCTAAAATATCAAAATTTGTGTCCTCATTTTCTTCTTTTTGCTTCACATTTTCCAACCTCTAAGGAAACAGTGGTTCAAGATCAGTTTGCTTGGTTGGGAATGGTTCAAGATGTTTAGGTGCACTTGGCTGAACAGGGCCATTCAGAGGCTCCTCCTCTTCCACAAGAAGCTCAATGATAATAGGTGTGGAATGAGCTAGCAAAGCATTTCTTGAATGCAAATGGATGTCACTTACACTCATAGCATATGCAAGGAATTGATTTGGATCAGCAGAGTATATTGGTTGTTGCCATGGTTTATTATTTGGGTTAGGTGTGGGTTGGGATGGTAGTTGAGTAGGTTTAGGCACATTTGAACTTTGATTAGTAGGAGGAGGCATTATAGCAGGTTGTTGGGACTGAGAAGGTGGTTGCATGTAATTAGTTGTCTGGCTTGGCCATTTTTGTCCTCCCCTCTATTGAGATGTTTGTTGTCAGTTTCTTGGAGGTAGCTAGCAATTTCCTTGAAACTATTGCCAATTCCCTTAAGGTTGTTTCCACTGGGTGGAGATCTTTGGTGACTGGTCCAAGAATTTGGAGGGTTATTCCAAGGTTGTGGTGGATATCTTTCATAATTGGATGGATATGGGGGTTGCCATTGATTACTAGATGAATAACAATTGAAATATGGCCCAACAAAATATAGTAGATCTGGTGGCATACCCTATCTTGGAGCCCATGGCCTCCTTTCTACAACATAGTAGAATTGATCATCATCACCCTCAATTGGTTTGATATCCTCAAACTCAAACAATAATGTATCAGGATATTTTGTGACAAGTCCATAGAACTTAGGAAGAACTGAAGCAGGGATATTTTTGAGGTTTTCTACTTCATTCTGATGAGCAATGGGGAAAGGAAAAGCTAGTTGGTTAGCTCTATTAGGTATATTTCCATTTGTATCACCCATTCCTACTTGATGAAATTCCAAAGCAAAGGGTTCCTCAACCGGATTTTGATATTCAAGGGAAACTTTAGAACTGGTCAGATCAAGAAATGTATCAACAAAGGGGTATGGATTTTCTTCTTCTTTGTTTCTAGGTAGATTCTAGTACTCAAATAATTGGAATGGATCAGTATTGTTAGGAAGGAATATCCCATGAGAATCTCTCCTCCTCCCTCTACGCATGTGGTATCAACGCAATATCAACCAGCTCACACAAAAAAATGGCAAAATAATAGTGGGGTCATTACTCTTCTAACAAGGGGTATATTAAGAACAACTCTAGAAATACTAAAGCAACAAAAACTATCAATGACTCCAAAGAAATGCCTATTTTGACACCATCCCCAGTATTGGCACCAAAAATGTTGGTCTCCTACAATGATTTTAACAACTAAGCCCTTGTAGTTGTGATTTAGAGATTGAACATCTAACCTGAATAGTCATTTCAATCATCATGAACGTGCATTTAAATTGTCAACCCAGGGATGTAAACTTGAAATGGGTCAACACTGTATGTGCACTAGGAATCCAAAGTAGCCATATCTATCCTACAGCTAAGAAAAAAACACAATGCTCAAAGTAAATTTCTTGGAAGGAAATAACATAAATGTTGAACATCACCCAACAACTAGATTAAATTGAAATGCATGACAAAAATGAAGATCTAAGCAAACAAACAGGAAACTACTTTGTCTTCTTTGGTTGTAGGAACAGTCACATAATGGAATTCTAGTGGTTGCAAAAACAGTCAGCGCTAGATTCTTAACTAATTATTGAACAGAAAATAATAACTAAACTAAACTAAGGTACGGGATGGAATACTCACCAAGTGAGCCCCCTTGGATAAGTATTCCCTAAAACTAAGATAGACTCAAATGCACAAACTTATAACTTCATTTTATTCAGAAGAAAAACATGAGTACAATTATCATAGTTGTATTGCTAAAAACCTCAAGAGTGTGATTACATCAATTAAGCAACCTTCTAATTGAGAGTTAGAAAGAACATCAGAGCCCTTATTTATTCAACCACCTAGAAAGGCGATCAATTCTAGCAAACGTGGAGGATGCCACATTAGGGAAAGCGCAGAAAAGAGAAGGGGCAGATACACATGCACATAACCTATGAGGTACAATTGCCTTAACTCAAATCTGGTATAGCAGTAATGCCAACGCATGCTCAACAGCATTTAAGACCATAAAAAGGCAGTTATAATCTGATGCATGAGAAATCTCCAGTTGCCAAGAGTCTTCAATGACCACCTTTTTCACCGGTATAGCACACATCTAGCTGGTGGGATCTTCCTAAATTGTAGGTCTCAAATCATCTGCATGACAACATTAGCATGCACAACAACTACATATCCATAATCATCTTAAAGTTACATTCTTTAATCACATGCAAAGTTAACACAAACAATCCACATAGCATATCGATATCATTTGAAAGCTTAGAAAAATAAATTCATGTCCAAGGTCTATTGTTTCAAGGAAATATTATGAAAGATCAACTATCAAGCATCAAATTCTTATGTAACTGTATGAAATGGATAACAACCCTATCAATAATTAAGCCATAAACTAGACTCATCAGGCCCCAAGAATAATTACATTATATACATTATGCAAGGGGTACAACACACCTTTTCCTAACATTCTCCCACTTGTTGTATACATTTCATAAGGAGAACAAGTAACCTCAAAACATGGATCAAATGAGAAATCCATTTAGTCACATATAACATCATGGAATCAAAGTGCTCCATGTACTCCATCGAGATATTTGCAACAAGAATCAAAGTGACTACCATCCCAAGCATGAATGCTCTTATCCTCCATAATTCCAATGCACAAAGATAAGAATCCATCCAAAGAGAAGCCACACAATCTATCACAACAAAGCATAAGTCATGCCTCAACTGATATCCCAAAAACATACACTCAATCCAAAGGTATCAATATGCACCAGTAGTTGTCAAGATACAAAAACCCATAGCTGAAATAGAACCCATAGCAAGTGACAATAGATCCAACTATCCATACCTCCAAGGTATACAAAATATAGTAAACTCATGCCATAAACATATGCACCAATAAACTACAATCATAAGCTCCAAGTGTAAACCTATCAAAGAATGACACATAACCAAGAGCTCCCACTGCATGGGTAATGAAAATATAAAAAAGATAAATGTATACCAAGAATACCAATAGCATCATATATAAAGTGTAAACAACATCATGTAGAACCAAGGAATCATCCAAAATGATATTCAAGCTTTTAAATCAATAACCTATAAGAACAACTCTCACCAAAAGTCTCCATAGCTCTCCCAAGTTCTCCACACCAACCAAAGGAAAAAGATTAAGGAACCTCCATGTTATCACCCAAGAACATAAGTGAAAAAACATGACCACAAGCTAGTGATCACAATAGCTCCAACCAAACCTCAAACCAATGTAATGTGAAACCAAACATTTAGGAAGATAACCAAGACTAGAGATAAACTCTGCACATTATATACCTATAGAAAATCCTCCTATATACACCACTAAATGCCAAATGTGTCAAGAATGATCTCCTCCACAACACCCCAAAGAAAAATCCATAACAACATCCAACCATTCAATCATCAAGATCAAACATAACATATATATCATGTAATCAACATGGATGTAAGCCTCTCAAGCCAAACAAGATGAAACTAAATCCATTCCCAATGAAGGTTTTAAGCCCAAATACATCTAAACTCAACATCAATGAGTGTAATCACAATGCATAAGGAGATAAACATGCCAACACTCCTCAAAAGAACCCTCCAAAACCATATCTCCATAGCTTAAGATCCATATGCATGAGAAAATAAAGCATAAATCATAAATCACCTAAAAGAAACAATGGGCAATACCTCTCAAGTGAAACCGCCGAGTAGACCAAGAGTGGGGAATGAGAATGCTCCTCCAAGACATCCAAGTAATCATGACTCATCCAAGAATAGTCTACTCATAGGTCTATGTTGAACTCACGTCCAACCAAGGTGTAGGCTCCTCAGACTTCCTACTGAAATCTCATCAAGAGTAACCATCTCAACACATGTCTCTAACCATAAGATAACTCAAGTCTCAACTATGTCTCCAAGTATCCATGAGTACATGTAACCAATCAATCCATGCGAAAATCCAAATCCAACATAGCACCATCGTGAAGTAATCAAGAAAATGATCAATTTACCCAATACCAAGAGAACTAGCAAGATCAATGTCAAAGTCCTAACAGTTGAATCAAGAACATAACCATGACATCATGGATATCCAAAGAACCATAACAAGTACCTGTATCATCATGCCAAAAATATAATGTGCACAAACAAGATTATACCATGACATAATAACATAACCATCATATCATAACAAGGATCACATATCAGAATAACAAAGCATGAAACCTCAACCAAAGACTAAAGAAGTCCTACATGGCAACCAAATATGTCAACATATCCAAACCACATGAATATAACCATCCTCTATCAATGAAAACAAAAAGGCCAATGAACCCTCACTACATAGAAGTAGAAACCAAGAGTCCATCCATGACACCAACAATCACTGTAGAAGATCATCCACCATCCAATGGTGAATCCACATCACTTCCAACAACTCCCATTGAACTATGATACCGAGTCACACATGGAATCGTGACTACCATCCTCTCCATGAATATCATCCAAGTCTGCACACACTCAACTGTAATATCAATAACATACAATTAAAACCAAGATATCCAAGCCAAGAAGATACCTACAACCACCAAAAAACCATCATAAACATATCCAACGCTGCCAATCTATCACTATCAAAATCTCCCACTGAAAAGTGTAATCAAGCTATCCATGACATCATGATAAAAATCTCCTCATGAAGATCAACCAAAAGCCCTCACACAATAAAAAAAACTCAAATTTAACAAGAGATCCCAAAAGGAAAAGTAAAACCCATGATCCTCATACCAAGAAGATACACCGCCACAACCATAATCAAGAACCAATCCAACACCACCAACAATACACCTGCATAAACCATCATGACATTCTAAATTCTCTAAATCACAAGAAACATCCATGACACCATGATCACCACCAAATGTATCAATAACTCAAACCAATTGTGTCCACATATCTGCATAACATAGACTACATAGGTGTCACATCATGATTGTACCTAGTAATATCATCTCACCTCCTCAATATGACAACAAAACTAGAAAACTAAGTGACTAAACCAAGCCACCAAACTGAATATGCATTAACACTAAAATATCTATGGGCATAGACAACCCGTGTTCAAGTCGTAAATGCAATATGTAAGTATAGATTGCCTACGCCATTGCACAACTTGTAGATATAGCAATGCAACATACAAATCCAACCAAATACTGATAACCATGTCAAAAAGATAATAATATGAGATGTACAACTAATTATACAATGAATCCAACATCAAATCTCCAAGATCCGATCATCCATAAACTCATAGCATCACCATAGTTAAAGAAACCCATAAATAGCTCAGGATAGAATATCAGCAAATAAATTATGTCAAAACAACTCCAAACCTGATCCACTATGTAGAGCTCTGAACAAGCTTTATGTCGACTATTTGAAGTCCAAAATCTGATTTTGTATGCTCAAGATATGCCCTCTTGAAGCTCAAAACAAACATCTGACTTCCAATAAGAAAAACACTATCCAAACTATAAAATATCATAAAATATTTGTCACCACAATGTAGAGCACTGATTCAGCTTTTCAATGATATAAAGAAGTCGAAAAATGGAGCACCTGGGCAAAATTTATGCCCCTCAAAAAAAAAGTTGTCCAATTAAAATATAAATGCAAAACCTGGTGGCTCCCTGCTGGTGAGGCGGTGGCCCCACCTTGGTGGCGCCGCCCCCTTGGTGATGGACTCAATTTTTTTATGAAATCTGATTTAATTTTCCAAACTTAACAATTCGGGCTCATTTTCATATTTTTCATGGCGGATTTTATTTATACATGGCAAATTTTTTTAAATATTTTTAAAAAACTTTAATTGAACCCCATAAAGGGGCGGTGGTAGGAGGGCCAGGCCAGACCCTATCGGACGGGACCACCCGATAGCTAAGCCTACCGACGGTGGTACCCCATTGACAAGGGTTAACCACCCTACGGTGCCGTAGGGGGTGTCAGTCCTTGTGGTACTCGTAGGGTACGACTATCTAGGGGAGGTCGACCCCCATATATTTTTTAATTTTTCTCAAAAAAACTTTTCTCTGCTTTTTTCACATTTTTTATTTTTTATTTTTTAGTTTTTCTTTTTTATTTTGCATGACAAAATTTTAATGACGGGAAAATATTATTTTATTTTGTAGATGCCCTAGACGGTCGTACGATCGGACTGGGGCTAAAAAATCTTGCATTTTTTTCACAGTAATAGAAATAGGTCAAATTATATATCAATGTTCATCTCTCGGACAACCCAAATCCAATCATGAGGTCCATTTTGATCCAGGAGGTCTTCTATAAATTTTTCCCCACAAAACCCCCACTTGAATGCAAAACCAAGAAACCCATTTCACCCAAAAAAAAATTACACCCAGATCTGCAAACTACCCATCAAAACAACAAACCTAAAACCCTTAGATCTGCAATAAACAACCTGCAAAACCCTCATATATTGACATGTCTTTGATTCTATCATGCAATGCATAGATTCAAACTTAAACAATATTTTTCTCAAACAAGGATTAAACAACCACAACCATGGCTCTGATACCAAATGTTCAAAACTTGTAGCCATTTAAAAAAAAAAAAATCCACATAACCAAAAGAGAAATTTATGCAACAAAGTATTCAGAATGCACATGCAAGAGAATAGACAACATACCCATGAAAATATGACACAAGATATACCCTAGGAAATTCTCAAGAGGGAAAAACTCAACCTCCAAAAGCATCCATATCTTAGGTTTTATTCAGCAATAAAGATTACAATACATCTTCAAAGTCTCCATGAACACCATTGAAGCAACAAGCCCTCTCCATGCAATCCATGTGAACAACGATGCAACCACACATCCCATGGCATGCTTCAGACCCTCACAAATGCTAACCTGTCAAATTGATCAACCTAAGAAACTACCCTTGTGGTTGCTTTTATAGACACAAGCTCCCACAAAACCATGTGACTATAACCATGAGATTACAAAAGCATGTCCCCGTATTTAATATTGAGTACTTTATTTAATTATTTTCCCCAATATTAAATAATTGCATTTTTACAACTTTAACTTATGTCTCAATGTTACATACAACATAAAGTGGCCCCAAGAATAATTACATTAAATACATTATGCAAGGTATACAACACACCTTTTCCTAACAAGTTAGACCTTTCATTTTTATATTTCAAGTTTAAACATATGTTTTGGTTGCAAGTTTACATATGAATATTGGGCAGATTATATGTTTTGGTTCAATGTGTAGCATAGACAATTAGCAGGCCAACTAGCTTGCCAATTCGGTGAAATTGGAAAGGTAGTGGGTTGTTTTCAAGCACAAAGTTGTGTCGCACTTTCAACCAACTTATCAGCACAACTAAATTTAAGTATTTCTAACTAAAAATCAATTTTGGTCAAACATATGATCTAGTAAGATTCATTCTAGCTAAGTTAGATACTTCCACAATTTTTTAAACTAAAATTGTTGGTTAAAAATATATGGAGCACCACTTTGAGTCCAATTTACCAAAAAAATAAAATTATTTGAAAAACTTGAAGTTTCAATAACTCCTACTAATGTAAATAACATTTTTTTGTAAATATAACGATACCTTTTTGTAGATCCATAAGTGTAGTTTTCAAAAATATTTTTATTTTAATAGTTTAATTATCATTTATATTTTATTTTTTATTTTTCATAAAAGTAAGGTTATCAACACAAAATGTTAGGTTCATTACCATGCCAAGAAAAAATACTAAAACTTATTAAAAAAAATGATGCACTAGATAAAAGAATCTATTTCAAGACGGTATATTTTTTTTCCATTTTAGATAAACATTTAATATGAAAGTTGATGCCCCATGGAAACAACTTTTTTGTATTCACACACATTTTAATATTTATTTAAAAATATCAAAATTGGAAAAAATATATCCATGCACTAAAGTTTCAAGTTATAAATATACAAAAAAATTGAAAAAATAAAATAAAATTTACTATAAAAAGTTTGATGTCTCATGCAACTTCATTTTTCAGCATTTTATCAGCAACTAAATTATAGTGTTAATTTATTAAAAACTAGTTTAAAATAATTTTTTAATTTTTTTTTTTAAATACAAACATAAAATATACTAAAAAATACATATTTTACTAGTTTACAACATTTCAAAATTCAAAACATCTATGCCACTCTTTAGTGATTCAAGATTAAAATTTGAATCAGCATTAGTCGTTTCCTTTATAAAGTGTGACACAGTTTTGTGCTTTTACCCTTGAAAAAATGGGTCCAAGAAATGGGGTCTCAAGGTGATGCCTAACGGGCCAACTAGCTTGTCAATTCAATGAAATTGGCAAGATAGTGGGTTGTTTGAAAAAATGGGTCCAAGAAGTGGGGTCTCATGGTGATGTATCGTGAGACCCCACTTCTTGGACCCATTTTTTCAAACAACCCACTACCTCACCAACATTTTGGTGAAATTGGAAAGGTAGTGGGTTGTTTGAAAAAATGGGTCCAAGAAAATAGGGTCTCACGATGATGTACATCACTATGAGACCCGACTTCTTGGAACCATTTTTTCAAAAAACCCACTACCTTTCCAATTTCATGATGATGTACATCACCATGAGACCCCACTTCTTGGAACCATTTTTTCAAACAACCCACTACCTTGCCAATTTCATGGTGATGTATCTAATTTCTTCTAGTTTTGACTAAACTATGTGTCTTTCACATGTACATTTTACTTATGTCAACGATCTACTTATTTTCTTTAACTTGAAGTCTTCATTCTAATATTTACTTATTCTTCCATTCTATTGTGTTGAAGAAGTGGAGAGTTACAAACATTATAAATAGAAAATATTGTATGAATTTTTGTCATACTTTATTATCTTCAAAAATGTGATTTATTATGTATTCATTTCCATTTGTATGTGTCTAATTATTTCATCCACTTATGACTACCCTCAACTATTAATTTATCATTTTCCATGAAAAGCATGGAACCATACCAAGTGATGCAGAGTTTATGTTATAAATCACTTTTATCAACAACTTAAAACTTGGAACTTGGAAAATTTTAGATTTTCATAGTCAAAACATAATATCATGCAATTGGATACTGTGACTTCATGGCCTTTAGTCTTTTAGTGTCCATTTTTGTGTACAATCTTCCCCTTATTGAATTTATAACTATCACTTATTTCAATGAGATGTCTTTTTTTATTTTCATAAATCATTATCATTTAAACTTTATGATTGTTTCACTCAAAATACTATCCTTGCATTTGATCATGGTAACTTGCCTTTTTCATACATTCATGAAGAAGTCCTTTTAACACTTCAAACATGTACTTTATCTTCCCCACCAACTGTAACTTTCAACTTTATGAGTTTTCTACTCTTTAACTCTCATGAGTTTGTTTCTCTTTCACATCATATTGAGTTTCTCTTTCTCATCAATTCTTTGTTTCTCTTTCATGGGCATCATTTGCTGCACTTTTTACTCTTATTATTTCTGCACTTTTTGGTATTATTGTTTCTCCTTTCATTGTCATTAAATGCTACATTTTAACTGTCATCTTTATAGCACTTATTTGTCACTATTTTTCTCATGAACTTATCATTATTTTTTGTTCATTTGTTCACTCATATATTGTGCTTTGACTATGAAATCTTATGCTCTTTTGTTACCTATTTTATGTCATCATTTGGACATTAATTTTCTGCACTTTTAGCATTAATTTCTGCACTATATATGCAATCATTATTTGGGCACTATTGTTGTCCTTTTTACTAGCATTATTTATGCACTTTTATGGCACTATTATTGCTCTTTTTGTGGAACTATTGTTGTTATTTTTACTTTCATCTTATCCATCAACTGTGTTCCCATATTTTCCCTTGTTGTCTTGTTACCCTCTTCAAGCTTTCATAGTCATAAAGGGTTATTGATTCCCCTCCTTGTTATACTATCCTTAAATTTCACGATCATTTGAAAGACATATAATTGAAGGAACACTCCCTTCTTATAAGAATTTAACACCATTTGACTGTGTTCTCTTCACATTTTACCTTTGTTTCTTAGGAGTCCTCAAGTGACAGTTTATTCTTTTTCATTCATTAATCTATCCCTTTAATATCATAATTTTCTTCCTCTGTATTTCCATTTACCAATAGACTATTATCATTTATTGATGAGCATTGTCATAAATCATGTCTTATATTGGTTTGATTTGTCTCTTTTTGAAATGATTGTGACTCTTTTATCCCTGCCACCTCCTATGCAATTTATCTTCTTCATTATTGTTTCATAGTTGTCATATCTTTGGTGAAAGGTGGTTGTCCTCAATCTCTGAGAGACTATAGTTTTAAGATCTTCCATATATATTGCTCATGATATTTGCATCTAATGAAACCCTCAAAGAAATTGAGATGATTGAACTATGAATAGAAGAAGAAAACCTAGAAACCCTAGAATGGTTGATTATTTGGGATCAAGGGTTTCAACAATGGTTCCCATATGTTTAAATCTCAACCACATGCTACTCTCTTTTATGAAATCCATCAAGGTTTTCTATAGATTCATAGATCATTCTCTTAAGATAATTTAAACAATACCAGAACTACCTCATACCTATGCACATGCCTGAGATGTAATGACTAAGATAAAACCACATTCACTTCTATTCACTTCCACATTCACTTAATAAGGTTTGGTGAAAGAAAGGTAAGTTTAAATATCCAAAATACCAAAGATACTCCATTGAAGTGAGTTTTTCAAAGAATTAAGTGACTTGATCACAATAATTGATATCTAATTTTTTATCTCTATGTTTTCAATGTTTATTTTGATTTTAATGTATTTTAGTTGATAGTTAGAGGGTATGACCCTAGGATCTACTTCTATTGTTATCCTATAGTTAGAGTATCAAAATTTTGATATTAATGTATTCTCCATGCCACCTATCATGTTCCTTTTTGCTACCTATCATATTCCTTGCTGCCCCACCTAGCATATTCCTTTTTTTCCATGTTTTGTATCTTTACCTTTTAGATCTACAATCTATCCTCTTGCAACTAAAAATTCATGGCTTCCCTAAAACATTTGTAATTGAGTTTGGGATCTAGTTCCCTAGTAAGGATCTATTACTGCCCTCTAACATTTGTAATGATATTTACTAAAATTTTGAAACTAAAATCATAGTTTCGATGAAAAAGTAGTAGAAATGCATTTGGTAACAATAAATAGAATAGAAATGAGCATCTATAATGATTGATGAAGAATGTTGAATGACATAATTACATAAAAAATAAATGAATACCACTTCTAAGTTTGAATATCATATACTTGTGTTTGTAGTTCATTTCCCTTCTAATCTCTACTTTACAATATTCCATCTGCAAATACCCTATTGTCTCTTTAAATATTTTTATAAAATACCCCTCTCATTTTGGAGTATTTGTATAGATCGTCCTTCATTAGAGGGATAAAAATATTTCAAAGAATTCTAGCTAGCCACTGAAGGAGATGAAAAAATAATGCAATTAGATCTTTATTTCTTTATTCTGACATCTGATCTTCAACATCCCTTATTCTAGTCATGATCCCAAGCTTTAGCATTTTGATTTGTAAAACCATTTGTTTCTTCCCTCCTATGTTCTAGATATAGATCTAATCTTGTAGATGAATCATCAAATATTTTCATATTCCTCTAACTGTAATATTCACTTGATGAAAAAAATGTCACATGCATGCAGTGCAAAGTTGTGAAGGGGTGCAACTTTCATTCTGTAACTCATACGATTGAATCGATAGTTTCAACATCTCTGTATGGGTATGTTTAGGCTAGGCATGATCCTCTTTCACACCCAGACATGTTGAATCGGTCCAAGCTACGTTCATGTGGAGTAATCCCTTAAGATTCCAAATTACAAAAGGGAAGCAATATTTGACAACCTATTACTTAGAGACCATCTCACTTACGAGCATTGTATATAAGGAATTGGTATCACATAGGGCCCCTCTACAATAACCTCTCTCTGTTTTCACTCGATGGAAAAAGTGTCAAATGCAAGCAGTGTAAAGTTACAAAGTGGTGCAACTTTCATTATGCAACTCGTACAACTAAACGAATTGTTCCAACACATTCGGATGGGTATTTTTACACTTGGCATGGTCATCTTTTGCACCCAAACATGCCCAATCATTATGATCTATGTTCAATTGGTTTGATCTCATAAGAGTCCAAAGTGCAAAATGGTTGTAATCTTCGACGGGATATTACTCAAAAATAGTCATGCTTACAAACTCTTCGTCTGAGGCCATGGGATTACGTTGGGCCCCTCTACAATAATCTCTCTCAATTATTCCTATCTTGGAGGTTTTTTCCCGTGGTGATGACTTTTCAGTTGAGGAAAAAGTTGTCAAATGCAAGCAGTGTAAAGTTGCAAAGTGGTGCAACTTTCGTTCTACAATGTATGTGACCAAATGGATTGTTTCAACACATCCAGATGGGTACATTCACACTAGGCATGGTTCTCTTTTTCACTCAAACACACCCAATCACTCTGAGCTACATTTAACAATTCAATCCCTTAAGAGTCCAAAGTGCAAAATGGCTATAATCTTCAATGGGATATTACTCAAAAACTGTGACACTTACAAACTCTTTATTTGAGACCATTGGATCATGTCGGGCCCCTCTACAATAACCTCTCTTTATTTTTTTTATCTCATAGGTATTTTCCTATGGTGAAGACTTTTTAGTTGAGGGAAAATTTGTCAAATGTAAGCAATGTAAAGTTGCAAAGTGGTGCAACTTTCATTTTGCAACTCGTATGACCAAACAGACTGTTCCAATGCATTTGTATGGGTATGTTTAAGCTAGGCATGGTTCTCTTTTGCACCCAAACACGTCAAATCACTCTAAGATACGTGCAACCGGCTCGATCCCTTAAGAGTCCAAATTGCAAAATGGTTGCAATCTTTGATGGGCTATTACTTGAAAACTATGATGCTTACAAACTCTCCATTTGATGCTTACAAAATCTCCATCAAAGGTTTTTTCCCATGGTGATGACTTTTCAATTAAAGAAAAATTTGTCAAATGCAAGTAGTGTAAAGTGTCAAAGTGATGCAACTTTTGTTTTGCAACTTGTATGAAAAAATGGATTGTTCCAACATGTCCAAATGGGTATGCTTATTCTAGGCATGGTCCTCTTTCACACCCATACATGCTCAATCACTTTGAGCTACGTTCAATTGAATCGATCCCTTAAGAGTCCAAAGTGTAAAATGATTGCAATCTCTGACGAGATATTACTCAAAAACTGTGATTCTTACAAACTCTTTATCTAAGGCTATGAGATCACGTTAGGCCCCTCATAATAACCTATCTCGGTTTTCGCTATCTTAGATTCATTTTTCCACGGTGATGACTTTTCAGTTGAGGAAAAAGTTATCAAATGCAAGTGGTGTAAAGTTGTAAAGTGGTGCAACTTTCATTTTGCAACTTGTACAACCAAACAGATTGTTCCAACACATCCAAATGGGTACATTTATGCTAGGCATAGTCCTCTTTCACACCCAATCACTCTAAGCTACGTTCAACTAGCTCGATCACTTATGATGGCATGCAAAACAAAGGAAAAGATAAAGATTCACACGATGGTTGACAAGTCTAATTTTTCCACACCAAAATCATATGATTGCATGAAAGAGGTAAATAGACAAGGTGTCAAAATAGTTAAGGAAAGCCTAAAAAATTTATTCTTGAACGGATTATGATCCAATTACTATGTGGATATCATACTTGCATTGAATTGATTATTATAATTACTATGTGCATATCATTATTATTCCTATTATGGCTCTAATCACAAATGAGAAGGCTACATGACTCTTAAAATCTTGTATGATCATCCTCAAGTCTAGCAAGGGTGAGATATTTTTAATTATCCTCCTTTTCCTTACAACAATATGGTTGTTGTAAAGAGGAAAATTTTCAAGATTTTACAAAAAAATTAAAATATTTATAGCTAAACCTAATCATAGTTCAATTGAAATATGAGCCCACATGGTGGCTTATAACCTAGCTAAAGAGAATCATGAACAATGACATTAATAAGTTCACACTAGAGCCTCAAACATAAGTAGAAGCTAAAAATAGCCCAAAGAAGAGGTATAAATATATGTTGATGTACATGAGATATTACAACCCATATTCCTACTCCTTCACAATCATATTAAACGTTCTAGAATAAATTTGTTGTATATCACCTATAATTAAAAAATGCATTCTTTGAAGAAGCTAGGTTGGTATGAATATAGAATAAGTAATTAGTGAAAATATGGGCAAGAAGTTGGACACATGGTGGAAAAACCAATTCACTTTTCCTTGGGTAATAAATGGTATGGCATATATGAGAAGGATCATTTCAATCCTACCTCTTCCTTCACTCTAAAAAAGCCTCAAGTCCAAGTGAAATAGCAATAATAACATTTGGTGATGAAAAATGATTAAAAATCAAAGCCTCCAAGTTTCCAAACCAAGTAGCTAGTTACATAGGTAGATTTGGTGCTAGAAAAATTCACAACCTATGCATCTACTCAACCATATATTTCATTTAAAAAGTATTATGACCCGACTCCAATGAGTATTTCAAAGAAAACAAAAGAAACAATTGAATCTAGTTCTTATTGAAGAGGAATCTACCTAAAATGTCCTACTGCAAAGAATGAGAGGTTTCATCTCCACAAAATTAACTATCAAATACATTGTAACAAACCAAGAAATAATAAAATCACCCAAGACAACTAAGGGGAAAAATAATGACTCATTTGAATCTTAGTAGGTTTCCACCACAAGCTAGAGCTTATTTTAGAATACCACAAGCGGAGGTGAGGACATAGAATAGGAGAAGGAAAAAAAAAATGAGAAGTGATGATCCACC